>JAJSPD010000002.1:1200000-1546927 GCA_021307315.1 Bisporella sp. PMI_857 | reverse complement strand
ACCATATTCTATCACCTGTTTCTGACCCTTGAATGCAAAAATATTAGGGGGAGGATAGTACAGCCTTCAACCACGGGGGGTTCCGGGCTTAAATTTTCACTATAACAGTTGAAACCTAGCCGGATAGTTAAAGAGATTACGAAAACGTCATACGCCAAAATTACCAGGATAATATGAATCAAAGCCTTTGCTTTAAACAAAAACTATATTGATACCCTATTATTTAAGCCATCTAAGCAAGGTCTAGCCCAGAAAGACTCGTGAACTTGGTAATTTTATTCCTGCCCTATGCTGACTTATCATTCTCAAGTGACCCTGGCCGTGCAATAATGGCACCAAAAAAAGACAAAATGCTGGTGGTGCGCAGCAACATACAATAAAACAGAGTCAAACCAATAACAACGATCTCGTCTCTCGCAGCAAGCGAGGTGGCTTTAGGACCCAAGAACTCGATGGTGCCAATTTTATTCAATGCCCAAGCATTAGCCGAGAATTTTGCGACCGGATTCTGCTTCTCATCCAAACAAATGAAGTCCCAGGTTTTGAAGCCACAGCTGCTGGTCCAGGTCATAGTTGCGAGAGAGTCATCGTCCGAGTATGCTTGGGAGAGATGAGTGTATTGTGTCTGAAACCTTTTCAGAGCTTTCAGCTTGCCTGCTCGGCCTCGAACTTCGTACTCGGCGTTTATGGAGACAGGATGGAGAGTTCCATCTCCAATTGTGATCGTGTCATCGGCTGACTTGACGATAATGTGCGGTGACTTGATTCCTTGGAAATGGACAATGTAGCGGGGATCAGGAGGATTGGCCTGGCCTGTGATGAGAGCCTGGAACTTTTTCCAAGTGAAATCGACTTTCAAAGTAGTTATGTGGGCAGGAGCAGGTTGGTTGGAGCCACCGACCGCTGATTGCGTGTTCTGGGCAGCCATATTATAATTTCTCCTTAGTGTATGAGTCAATGCTTTTTTTGTATGAAATTTGAAATTGTTGCTTGTGTTATTGCAGAAGCTTAGGGGAATTTCTGAGGGTTTATATTCCCTATTCTCAGTCCTTGTCAGTACCGAGAAATTGAACGTCAATAATGGCGAGGCAGATCATTATGAGGCTGTGTACAGGGATCTCGTCTTTATCTTCCGCGTATCTGCACATTGTTATAAGCGAGCATTCCTTACCTTTTCTGTCATTCACTAACCCTGAATAAGCGAATCTATTTACCGCCTGTGGCTTAGGTCGGGGTTGAAACTTAGATGCGAATTCAAACGAGCTATGCAACATGTTCGATGCTCTGTAACTCGAATTCTCCCAAGGTGTTCTGGACGAAATACATGTCAGAATTTAAGGTCATGCTAATAGTAGTGCAGACATATCGAAGTCTACTATTGGAAGGCAATTAATGGGCACTCTCAGATCTTTTTATACTAAATGTGTTGAAGTTCAAGTAATCATGTAAGTAGCGGCATTATGAAACTTGAATCAATAAACTTTGCATTCCGTGTTACTTCAAGTGCATACATCCACTATAGCGTATTCGGTCGCAGGGTTATTATGGTACACTTGCGAAACTTAGTTTCCTTATACTGCTGATATACCCTTCAAAAACAAAGTTCCGGGTTATATGCGCACTTCAAATTATCACAACATCCTTTTCCACTGCAGTAGCTAGAAACTCTTGAAACGGCGCCACCCAACTGCTCAAGTCACTTCCCATGATGCTTAACGTTGCAGTTCCCACTCTTGAATACATTTCCAAGTAGGTAGGCATCTTACACAACAATAAACAATCCACTCTTAACGCCCTAAGTCCAACATCCCTTGAGTGACGGATGGGAACACAAAAAACATCTTCTTTGCCCAGACCACAGCTTGGCTCATCTAGATAACCTGCTCCAATCTCTCTTCCCAAATGGTCTTTGAGAACTGCATTTGTTAACACATACATGAACGGCTCCTGGAAGTCAGGGCCGGTTCTTTCCAGGCTATCCACCTTTCTGATCTGGCCCTTCATGAACAGTTTACCAAAGTCTACTCGCCCAAATTTATCTTTACCTGTGTATCCAATCTCACATGAGGCGCTTTTGAGAAGTCGAACAGAATCCTTCATCTCACGTGCGAGCTGCACTGGCCCATCAACACAGGACCAACTCCAACTCGGGCTCCTCATTTTACGCTGGGTAGCCACTGTCGGCCCAAAGTTCTTCCAAAGAAGCCCTCTCTCAAAGTCTTCAACCCATATGCCGGTAGCATATGTGTTTTCGTGGCCACCAAGTGCTTTGCCAAACACAGAGACGATGCCTGATAAGGCCGGAAGTTTGTCATCACCAAATGTAAAATCCCTTTTGGTAAACTCTCCAACAAGATGGTACCAAAGATTGAGTATCTGGCTCTGGTTCTCTGTGTTTCTTGAGGACACTATAGTAGTATTTGGAAAGATGTTCTGTAAGCAAGGTTGACCGGCAGGAAGGACCGGTAGAAGAGATGGCAGCGAATACAAACTTCGAAATGAGGAGACTCCTCCAGATATATCAACGACATCTTGAGGAACTAAAGGAGTATTCTCCGAAAAGCGCGCTGTCTTGCATTCCCAGTGAGATTGATGAACTCCAAAGAAAACGTTTCGCCGGGAAAGCACTCTCTCCTGGAGTGTCCAACCTCGCTTATATAACGGCCCGTTGTCAACATCCTCGGAGTAGTTCTTACTAGGCGGCCCAATATAAAAGTAATCTTTGCCTAATATTCCATCCTTAATTGGAATCTTTACCCCTAGTTCTTCGGACGAAACACGATGTTTGAGGAATCCGTCTCCGGCTCTAGATGAGTTAGCTGCGGATATTGTCAACGCAGATTGATGATATATCTCCGCCATTTTGGAAGACTCGATCTCCCAGTCTTCCGTATTGTCTTGAATTATGCATAATGAGTCAATCCATAAGTAGCGGAAACCCAGGCGGCGAGTGAATGTGATAGCATGCCGAAAATTTAGGCTCAGAGACTCGATGTCTATGCCGGCCTTGTGAGATCGTACATTGAGTTTGGTTGTAGTGCTTATTGGATCAGAGCCCCAACAGTGCGATAGTGTTAGATACATGGCCTTCTGACCACGGCTTTCCACGAGATGCACTTGTGGTGAGTTATTCCCTTCCACCCCAACGTCAAGTACCCTGGTGGGTAGCGGAACCGCCTCCATTAAAATGGATTCAGGAGTGGACCTCTGATCCATTCTGCACTTGTGATGATTTGCAAGGCATATTCCCAACCAATTCTGGATTGTGGAGACGTCATCCACGGCTTTAACTGGCCGGGAAATAACCAGACACTTTAGGCTCCGTGATGCATCTAGATTCCACAGTTAGACAATTTACTGAAGAGAGAAGACTCTAAACTTCCCATCGTTCACCCACAGGTCAAGAACCTTGTCATAAGATATCACGTTGGACCCAATAGGTCCAACCCGTACTTGCAATCCGATAATCATCACCCGTTGCTGATTGCTCGGATCTGGTAGATATCTCCTTGGCCACCCATCGCCAGTCTTGATAGACAAAGTAACTGTATCATCATACTGAATCCCAGGTTTGTTGGGGTATTTGGGGTCCGCATTTGATGATTGGAAGAAAAGTGCACATGCTGGGCACGTTATTGCGAAAGCGGCGAGGTCTGCATATGTTCTATGGTGAGGATATCCTACATTAATCTTTTTCCTGCCTTCAGGGTGAAAATTATGGTAACTGTACAGCTGAGTGAGCCTATGGAGATCTATAGAAAGACAGACAGTGCATAGAGACATTGTTTAGTCGTGATAACTATAGAAACTCACACGGTTCAGCCAAGCTAGAAAATCAAAAGGAAATGCCAAGACCTGTGGCGCATTCAGCCCCAAGCCACATGCATTCAGTATCAGGTCATTTCTAGTCATTTTTAGATCCATAATAGCCATCATCGATAACTCTCAGTGTCTAGAATTATATGCTGATATATTTCATATCAAATGAGAAAGCGCTCCTTCCATGTCAACCTATATAAGCCTTGACAACACTTCTGCCCCTTGGAAAATGTAAATGAAACATACATTACAGAATGATGCGACCTTGAACAAACGATACGATAATTCTTGGCCATTTGATATGAGCCTATTGATTCATGCGCCACTCCCCCATATTTGTGAGCTAAGGTAGAGAGGTCCAGGGTCGCCTCAACATATGAATCGATGTATTTTCAATTATTGTTGGAGGATCTTGAGACTAAGAAATACCATTTTGCTTTCTCTCGAACATATGCCCTTTCCAAGCCTTCTGTCATTAATACCTCACAATATTTTTCTTAGAGTCGAGATTCTACCAATTAAAGTTTGAATATTAGCATGGCACCTGCATACAAAAACGTAGTATGGCTCGCTCCTTTTAATCTTTCAAACGCCGATGAGCTCGCCACAGAACTGATCTTTCGTACCCAACCCCTTTCAAAATGTCACCTTCGAAGATCGCTCATCCCAGCACTCCGTAATGACCACGAAGCGCGCGTTTACATCGCTCAAACTGGCAGTTGTGGCAGTCACGTGCACTACTTACAGGCAATGCGAAATGGAGACTTGGGCTCTCGAGATAAAAGTCAGGGTTGAGCGCACATAGCCAACTGAACTCGTTCACATACAACATCGGCATCTCTTGGTTGGTAAGATTGTGGAGGAATAAGAGCTGTATTCCGCCGGCGCAATTCCTTTAGTTGTTTGTCAACTTGATATACGAAACAATTCGGACAAAGGGCTCACTCCTGTTCAGACGACCAGAACGACATCCCTCTTAAAACCAACCTCTTTATGTGTTGCGGTATCAAGTCCTTCTATACCTGTCTTACTATTGATCTCTTAAAAATAGCTGCCAAAATTTGTCACTCTCTATTTTGCTCCCTATTCATGCATTTCTGTAGGGAAGGTTTTTTGTGTTGCTTTAGATTCTACTTGAAAATATACAATATAATAGATTGATACATAACATATCACATGCATAATGTATTCAATTGGATTGATATTGGAGGCTTTTAAACATGCGGCACCATAAGACAGATTCAAAAGGATTGACTGACGACATATGTAAAGCATATCACTGAGAGTTCCCAATTGGCTGAAGGTGCGAACAGAACACTACTTTGATGAAATGATGCTAGGCAAACTCAACCCGACCTGTCTACCAAGCTTCCATCCACTCAGAAACGACATCACTCTTTCCAGCATCATCAATCAAGTATCCATTTGCGACTCCGTGTCCACGACCTCTTGTTTTCCTTCCAGCTAAACGCCTCGCTACCTCGTTTGCCTCAAACAGGCTCACAAGACGCCGCTTGTGCTTAGGTTCGCCGTCACATTCCTCATTAAGCAACGTTCGATCAGCTTGCATACAGACCTCGTATGTCCGCTTCTTAGTCTCCTCATGCTGACCCTCATCTCTTTTCGGCACGAACTCAGCAGCAGGTCGACGCGTAGTTGCATTGTAATCATCTTGGTTTGGGTAATAATAAATGTCAGGTTTCACATTGGGTGGCTCCTGGACGCATGAGGCCAAGTAAATATCGCGAGCCATCTCTAGTGGTGTGCGTCCAGTGGCGTTCTCACGATGGAGGAGAGATGGGTTAAGCGAAAGCAGATAACCGCTGATAGTGCTTAGGCCTTTCTTGACAGCCTACAACGTTGTTAATCTTAGAATGAGCAGGTTCAGAAAATATGCAGACGAGACATACCACATGGAGAGGGAGATCTCCTTCTCCATTAATCATCTCCAGATCTTCGCCATTAGAATACTCAGCCAAAATTTTCATGATGTCGAGATCGATCCTTGAGCCACTACTGTGAGACATCCAGTAGGCTAATGGTGAAAGAGCTCCAGGGGAGATGGTACAACGCTCAGTAAGCATTTCAGTTACGTCATTCTTTTCAAACAGGCCGATCAAAGCTCGAAATTTAGTCTCGACTAATTCGGCCTTTCCATACCGTCTCTCGAGCATAACATGCATCAGATTTCTTCCAAGTTTGTCACGATGTCGTTGGTTAGCACCAATTGAAAGCAAATGCGATATCACATCCTCGCGTTGTGTCCATACTGCAAGTTGAAGTGGTGTCCATCCTTCTGATGATTTTTTCTCAAGAGCATTAGGCATGACTGCCAGTAGATGCCTGATGAGACCAAGATGATGTGCCAGTTGCGAGTCACCTACAGGTGTATGGAGGATTGCGCAATGGAGAGTAAGGTCGTCTGTTCTATGTCAGTGTTTTTGCACGCTGGAAGCCAGATATTTAAATCAAGCGACATACTTTTTGCATCAAGCCAAGTACCAATTGTCTTCTCAAAGCCCTTTCCTGTCTCCGCCAATGTCCTGACTCTCTTGTCATTTTTATTTGCCTCTGCAAATTCCTTGTAACGTCGCATGGGGGCATCGCTCATGAACCATTCCACAGACTCAATACTACCAACATGTGCAGCTTGGAGAAGTGGTGGAATACGCTCTTCCACAATCTGGATTTCACCTCCCGGCGCCTGCGCCCAGTCAGCACGCTTCTTGCCCCCTACAGTCAAGCCTTGGTAGTATCTTGGTTTCATCTTGAGCTCGATTCCACTAGACTTAATAAGTTGATTGAGCGGAATTCCGACACCAGTAGATCGAATCATTTCCGCAAGCATGTGGGTACGGCCAAGCTTAATAGCTCTCAAGAATACATCTCGCTGAATGGTATAGCATCTTTGTGCATCATCCTCCCTCGCGAGGCGAATTTGCTGCTCCTGTCCTAATTGAATCATGAACTTCAAAAGTTTCATGTCATCAGTAACAACAGCATGTTCTAGAATAGTTGACCTAGAGTATTCTTTGATAGTGATATATTAGTAATTGTACGTCAAGAAAACATTTGGAAATAGTATTTCCACAGGAAGAATACCATGTTTAACTTCCTCACTCAAGAGGAAGTATTGTGTAGCACACGACCATGCGATCATAGCTAAAGGCATAACATCGCTCTTGACAACACTAGCAACTTCACCAAGATTATCCACCGTGTACTTGTCGCTGATAAGTTCCGAGGATATAGGCAACCCATGATCATCCTCGCTTTCATAATCAGAGCAATCTTCATCGTCGGTATCTGACTTCATGTTCCAGCGCTTTTTATGTGCGGTGTTGTTATCGTGATATTGCGCCAAGCATATTTCGACAATTTTCTCAGCAAGATCATAGTGACCGCGAAGAACAGCAATAGAGAAAGGGCTGTGACTATTACCATCCTGAACTGCAACTCTGAGCGGGCTAACAGCAGATCCTCCAGTTTTTGGTTGCCATGGAGCCAAGGTCAGGGATTTGATCTCTTCCACGTCCCCAGTCCATGCAGCTTCGAATAGTCTTAAATATCCATCTTTCTTTGTGTCATTGAGATCAGGGACGTTGAAAGAGAACTTGGTTTGATAGTCAGGTACAACTGGCGTTTTGTATGCATAATTGCTCGCGTCATTGTCACCCGCTTGGATATCAGGATGGAGTTCCTTGAAAGTCTTTGCGCCCGCAGCAAGGAGGGACTTCTCGGCCTGCTTAAGCTCATGGATCAGAGAAGTAACGAATTCTGTCTTTTCTTTGACACCATCGTGCTTTTCTTCCTTGATGGCTGTCTGATATATTTCCCAAGCCTTTTTATTTGCTTGTTTAGCGGTCTTAAAGTCATTGATAGCTGTCCACTTTTGATAAGTTCCGTCTGCCAGACCTGAAACAATCCAGTGTCAACTTTAATCTGGCTTGAGAGCAGAGAGAATACACGTACCAAAGATGTAGCTTGTCTCACTGCGTAACTTTTCCGGTTTGATAGGATGGACAGGATGGTCAGCTTCCGGCACGTATGCTGACAAGGTCTTGATCTTCTTTTGAACAATGTCAAGAATTGTCTCGCCTTTGTAGTAGCGATAATTCTTGTTCTGTAGCTGCGACCATGCAGTTTTCTCCTAAATGCATTGTCAACGTAAACAAAACGTGAGGGGCTATCCGCCTGGTCTGTAGGCTTCGTACCAGAGTGTTTGGATCGGCACCATACGCAAGAAGATCTTGCACAATTTGTCCAGATTCCTTAATTGCGGCGGTAATAATTGGCTGTGTTGCCGTAGTGTGGAAAGCATTCAGGTTCTGTTCAGCAGTGTGATTCTTTGCACGATCATTCTTTGCCAGATACCCCTTGATCCAGTCATCAAAGGAGATAGCAGGTCTGGCCCCGAGTTCTAGAAGCTTCTTCGTCATGTCTTTGAATCCTTTGCCAACAGCGGTTGTCAAAGGCGAGTTCATCTCATTATCCCAATTTCTAGTAAAACCCAGATTGTTTAGGATACTCAGAGCAGCAGGGCGATCATGTTCTAAGAGAAGATTGAGGATACCTTGGTTGTTATCACCTACAATATAGTGGAAAGCCGTGAAATGATTCATATCTGCTTGGGCAGATGTAGCACCTGAGAAGGTTTTCGTCAGTGTCACATAACGGTAGTTTTAAGACGCACATACCAAGTTTAAGAAGGAGTTGAATCGTCTCTTTTGACTTTTCAATAGGAAGGGACAACGCCAATACCAATGTCATAATGGCACCTCTGGCATTTGAGGTTCCTGGCTCAACAAGCTTAACAGGGAGAAGAACATCAGCGCCATATTCTGAGGCCAAGGTTTCGATAACATTGAGATGGCCATTAAGGAGTGCAAGATGGAGAGGCGATAATCCATAATCCCATGCAATCACGTTCACATCATAAAAGTCAGGGTCATCCGGCGAGTCTTCAAGAACGCCGTCCTATATTGGTCAGTATGTTAATTGCCAAAACGTTTGGGAGGAGGGGCTCACATCTGCCTTCTCCTTCTCTTTACTGTCAATCTTAACGAAAGAACCCATTGTCATTGAGTCAGAGTCAGCGATATCTTGGCTTTCCAGACTGATCGAACTATATCAATTATGTTAGTAATAAGTGACAGTGAGAGTGATCTTCACCCTGCTTGCCTGGCTTCTGAAGCTGAATCCTCATCCGAATCAACTTCACTATGCTTTACCGAAGATCTAGATTCATGTTCAATGGCGCTCGTTGCCATCTTAGCGGCCCGTTTCGCATCTTTCTTTTCGTTCTCCGCTTCTTCATTAGCTAGACTCTTGTCCATAAGAGCTTTGACCTAAATGGAGAGATTAGCCCATTAAGATGCTAGATTTGGAGCCACTTAGTAGGGTTACCATATTAATGTTGCCTCGAGCAGCTGCTAAATGAAGGGCTGTTCTACCGTCTATCAACCTAGCAATCAATCTTGCTCCGTGGTTGATAAGACACTGAACAACATCAATGGTAGATACCATGACAGCAAGATGAAGAGGAGTCCGCCCGGTATAATCCCGGCGATTAATGTCGACACCTTCCTGGGTGCACCAATCTTCCACATGCTCAACGTCGCCGTCGACGATTGCCTGGCAAAGGCGAGCAGTATCTCCAACATAGGCCATGGTTGTCCATTCATCATCGGTGATTGGATTGAAGCTCCCGATCTCTTGTCGTCCTGGATCATCCTTCAGAAACTTCAGCGTTCCTAGAGCCAGAGTTAGTTATCATCTCGAAGACAAACCGAAGGTTAAGCTTTTGTCACCGTACCAGAAACGTTAGTCTTGCTTTCCTCCTCAGCAATTTCGATCTCCTCATCGGTCTTGGGCTCTGGACAATATCCACAGCAATCTTGTATGACCTCTTCCGCATTTCCGAAGAAGCATGGATGGCGATGGAGATAGACTTCTCGCTCTTTATCTTGGTTCCACTCTGCATTGAGAAGAAGGTCTTTCGCATACAGCAACCGGGTGATTTTTGCAGCCGTATATTTTTCGCCTGAGATATATTAGCTACAAACAACTCTAAATGTATTAATACCTCGAACTGAAAAATCATCACATCGTGCAAACCTACCATATGGAACAGTCATTGTATGATATGAGGATGCCTCTTCTTGTTCCACCCACTCAGCTACTTCATCCTCTTCTTGTTCCTTGATGTTTCCCTTCGTGCCATGGCTATATCGATAGCCACGTTGAACAGCTGGTCTACCCCTCTCTGCTCTACGTTGGTCCATATACGATTCTCGATCAGCAGCTTTAGGTAGCTTTTCAAGAATTAAGAGACGGGCGAGACCTTGAGTTCGACCAAACGAGCGTTCAAATATCGTTGGGTCGATCCGAGTGCGGTCCAAAAGTGGCCAATAGGCCTCGAATCCACGGTGGCTATATTTAGATAACCTATTCTCATAGGAAGGGGAACGACGAGTGAGATCAATGGTATTGCATTGTGTGATGAATGCGGCAATAGCTCGAGGAGCGGCAAATACTTGCTTGCCTGTATATGCCACGCAGGCACAGTCGACGTCAAAGCCAGTGATTATCTGAGAGATTGAGTCGTAAAGGCGAAGGACGATCTGAACATGGCGGGTGGGATATTGGCTGGCAATCGTGATTGCATTCTTTGTTCTGATTGTCGTCGTCTCGTGGAGGATGCTATCCTTGATGTTTCGCTCAATCTTCTTAATCTTCTCGATCGCTTCCTCCTCATTAAGACCGTAAATGAAAAGGTCCACGTCACTTGCCGGGGCCAGATGTTGGTGATAGTATTCTCTCAGACTTCGTTTACTGCCGGCCCACTTTTCGGGGACCGGGAGGAGAGCTGTCGTAACAGCGCTACCGGCCGCTACGACATTACTCCAGTCTAAATCAGCGAGAGAGGATTCGGAGAACAAATTAAAATTTTGCTGGAAGTCTCTGAATGACGAAACAATAGCAGGAGCTAAAGTGAAAGATTAGACAATATTCTGACCACAACAACCAGGTAACAGACCTCCATCAGCTAACCGTTCCTCATTTTTCAATGACATGATAAACTTTTCTTTCTCCTCCTCAGTCTCCTTACTGAGCTTTCTCCCTCGAATTTTCACCCCCTAATAGGCACAAGTCAGCACTATGAGGCCGAAGTCCCAATGCGTGGCAGGAATCTCGAGGCCTCGCTTAATCCAATTGAATTAGCGTACCTCTTGATGGCCATCAAAGATAGGAACCAAATTAACACAGCCATTCTTCACAGCATCATGATCAGGCTGCTGTGCATAGATCTTCCTTAGCTCCGATTCGAAGTCCTTGTATGGTTGCAGTAGCTCTGAAACTGGGCTCTCTTCATGTTTTGTGAGATGAGGAATGAAACCAGCAACGCCTCCGGGCGGCAGTTTGGGAAGCGAAAAACTAGCAGACTCTCTGGGGCTGATCGGATAGGGTAAGCATTACAAAAGTTAATTCTGAAAGGAAGAGGGGAAAGAGGAGGATTAAATTGGATTGGAGATACATACACCATGATACTTGCCATGACGAAAGACTTGGTACGCCTTCCTTCCTTGCCAAAGTTGAGGAAGGAATGTCACTGACAGAGATTGAAAGATAAGAGAGGTTAATGAGCACGATGACACGGATAGTGGTGAAACTGTCTGACTGTGAAAGCGCCCTTTGTATATATGTATGCAAATGCAAGGAAACACAATTGCGATCAAGCTTGAAAGAGAAGCATGAAAAGGAGGACTAAGAGAATGAGGATGGGAAGGAAAATATATACTAACTCAGCAGCCATCTCCTCTAACCTGATGTCGAGAAAGTCGAAATAGAGTTGATGGTCCCATCCCCGAATAAGGAATGGTGCATGTATCCCGTGTTCCCTGTGCCGTGTCTTGCAAAATGAAATCTCCACCTTTTCCAGGTTGACCGCCCATCGCGAGGTTGGCGCCTGATCCCGTGACAAAAAACGGGGACAACCAGAAGGCAGCATCACGTGTTATTTCTATTTTGAGCCGATCTGCATAATGCCAAGCCTCGCTTCCATCCCGACAGAGAGCTCTCATCGCCACCATCACTCGATCTGCTAATGCTGGGGAGATGATCCCATCGCGGCATAGATTCTTATTTGGAACTCCGCCTAGTTATCCGACGTCTCATCTATGATAGGTCTCAAATGTTTGAGGAGAGTATCAAGGGGCAGAACGGAGGTATCAAGCCAATGATAATCAGAGTACTTTTTGGTGCCAGTGCATGAAGAAGTTCAAACCTCTCCTTTCCACTCCTTAATAGAATATTTCTCGTTGTTGTTCTACTAATGTCCGTCACCGTCGTACATATCCTAGTCTTCAGGCTAAATGGGTTGTTTAAGTGTGAAATTGAATTAGTCCAGCCGAAGCTCCTTCACACCTGCATCTGTCAACTGCAAACATTTCCTGTAGCTTCTTAAGCATTCTTCTTTTTCTACCTTTCTACAGAAATGGATACTACAGCTCAATAATAAGAGGCATACCGGCTCAGTCTCGGATAGTTCTTTAGAAAGATCACGACATCGTCGCATCTGAGTAAAAAATGCCAACGAAGTGTCTTGAGCACAAGGTACTTCACTTTGCTCACCTTACAACAGTTAAGCCACTATGAATTCGGCTCAACATTCACCGAAAACCAACCCTAGCATCTATGTGACTAAGTCTCGGTTAGGACTCTGTGTCTCAGCTTCTTTCAAAGTTGAAGAGAAAAATATAAGTATGGCCTGGCGAGTTCCAAGTTCTATTGAAGGGGTCCTCCATTTCTACATGATTTCAAGAACAGCATGCGTCATCCAGGCCAAGATGTCCCAGACTTTAAGATCACACCTGTCAGCGATGCGAAGTTAATTACCCAGCAATGGCCAGTCTTGCACCAAACACCACCGGCTATGAATGCCAAAGCTTGTAACATCAGCTTTATGAGTGTTTCTAGGCTCACAGCATTTTTCTTCGTGGAGCCTCCTCTTGAAGCACACGTGCGAATTGCTTCTCTAATTGGAAGTTTCATGCGCAAATCAATATAAAGTTATCTAAGGAGCGCGGTGAATATATCAAATTTGAGTCTCCTTATCAGTTGATAAATTTCAGCTACCCGTTCTAGATAATTTCTCACCAGGGGAAGCGCGGTATAAAACAAGTGTACCTGCATATTTGTGAGAAAATTAGTGTTTAGACAATTACAATGATTTCCTCTTACTACGGAGTTTTCTCAGGATTGAATATTCGATTACTATGCTACGGATCGTGTCTCCCAGCCTCGGATTACATAGATAATTATCCATGGCCGAAGTGTATCTCATATCAACTACTTCGTTTCCAAGGCCCAATGGATTTTATGTAATGTCTCAAAATAGTTTCGTGATGCTGAGACGCACGGGATCTTTTTAAGGCAGACAAAGTCTTTGATTAAGAACATTTGTCTGGATATTCGAAATGCGAGAATCTTGTTAGACATGCGACTTCTTTGCTCTCATGTCCCTAAGCAGTGAAAACGATCAAAAGTGCTATTAACCGGAGCATGGCAACTTCATAGGAAACCTTGAGTCGGTTCAACACCAGTTAACTCTATGGCAGGTATTGGCATATTGATGAGAATGATAAACAGTTGATAGAGATACACAAAAGGTCGCAGCGCACCCCATCTCTCTGCAAGTCCAAACTCGATGATAGAGTATTGTGTAGGATTTTGAATCAAGCATTTCTACATAATATCAATGACATCATCTTTCCTTTCGCCAAGTCTTCCACGCCCCAACCCTTTGCTGATTTCGCACTCAGCAAATCATAAGCTAGCTATAGAAGAATCACCAGAATCGCCAAAATTACCTGTATCGAGGCAACGACTCATATAACATGGCTTTCCTCCCCAAAGCAGCCGTTGACCTCTCAGGCGGCTGTTTCTGCGGTGCGATTAAATATGTCATCTCCATCCCTCCACTCGCCTCCAGGCCGGTCATCCCCACGGCCAAGAGAAAAGGATTCGGCCAACAAAACGCATCAACGGAACGGCTTCCGCTCATCTCGCTCGATCACTGTGATACCTGTCGCCGTGTATCCGGGGCAGTTATCCAATGCTGGTTTATCTGTCCAATCTCATGGGCCAAATTCTCGATTTCGTTCGGCTCGAGCGACGAGAGAAAGGTTGCGGCAGCAGATGTTCTGACCGGGGAAGGAAGCGCACTAGAAGGAACGCATCTGAAGCATTTTTCAAGCTCGAAGGATGTACATAGAACGTTCTGTGGAAGGTGCGGGACCACGCTAACGTATTGGTGCGGAGAGGAGGATAATGTGGTTGATGGCTGGGGGCCATTTTTTAATATTGCTGTCGGGTCCTTTGCCAAGGCAGATTTGGAATTGATGGCTCCCATGAGAGAAGGGCATGCTGAAGATGCTGTGGGCTGGGTAATCGGGTTGATACGCAGCGGAGAGACGTCCTTGGTGGGTAGACAGGGTAAAGAATGAGATAATTTGTAAATATGCAAACCCGTTCGAAGTCTGAACTTATAGCAAGGTCATGGGGTATGTGCTCTTCTCTTCAATGGTAAATATAAGTTTATAATTATCCTTTTGTTTCTCTCGGAAGGGTTAGAATCCATATCCTGCGTCATCCATCTATATACATTGGGTATTCATAATTCATATCTGTACATTTCAGCCTTCCAGACTAACTCTCTATTAAACATTAAAGCATTGCAACCATAAATCCAAACCCCAGAGCCCCTAATGCGAAGCCAGCGAGACCATTCCCCGACCGCGAAGCACTACTGGCCTCTATAAACGGAAGTCCAGTCGTGTTGTCTCCAGACGTTCCATTGCCCGCACCCGCACTCGGGGTGACAGTATAAACATGGTACGTCGGAATCGCTGGAGAGCCGCCAAATATTGACGCTATCACAACACCCAAAGCAGGATCTGACGCCGCCGTCGGCAAAACACTCACGATGATATTGCCCCCTGTTGCAGGGAGAGAGTAGACAATACCTTGGTTGGAAGCAGCTTGGCCACCGGCGATCAATGTCTGCGTGCCTACTACGGCCACAATGGAACTTCCAGTCGAGATAACGGAAAATACAACGCCAGCGGATGTAACTACGGCGCCAGCAGTGAGAGTCTGAGATGCGATGACGCCGCCAGCGGTTGGAATGGTGATCGAGGCTGGAGGAAGGACTAGAACTGACGTAACTGATGGTGCTGGTGCGTTTGGGTCTGGCGTCTGATTGACGGGCGATGGGTTCGACGGCGATCCGCCTGGGGACTCGACAGGAGAGTTGGAGACTGGGGGATCGGCAGGTACTATTGGGGTGGGCGAAACCGCAACGGTCGATTGGATGGCTGTGTCTGGTTGTGGATCTGGAGTCGGCTCTATTGGCTTTGGAGTCGTTGTAGGCTGAGGGACAGGATCAGGAGTTTGAACTGGTGCTGCAGGAATTGTAGAAGTAGGAGCTGGAGGGACGATCGTGGGATCTTCAGCTGGTTGAGGAGTTGGGACAGGCGTAGAAGTGGCAGGTTGAAGCCTCGAAACGGGAGTCAGAGCAGATGGTGGATCGTAGAAGCTACGAAATCATGAGCACAATTCTAGAAATAAAACAAGGGGATATGTACCCGCCAAGAGGATTTTTATTACAATCTGCCCAACCAGGCTGAAGGGATTTTATGCGTTCTGGCAATTGGATCACTGGGTGACAAGGGTCGAGCTCTAATAGCGACGTCAGATATCATGTGCATCTCGTGCAGGAGTGTGGACTTACTGTTGAGCTGTGTGAGAGGTAGCGATGCAATATACGTATATCCCTCGATCGTGTCACAGTCTTGAGCGAGGTCTCTGAAGTCAATCTGGGTCGCCACCGGCACAGATAACGTTAACGTATTTGTTTCCGTTGTGATCACACCTGGGGTGATGTTCGAGAAATCATCGTGCGCTTGTGTGCGAGTGGTAGTTGTCGCTGTCAAGCTTCCAAATGTGGAGATCTCCGTAGGGTGAAACTCCATTGTTGTCGAGCTATATACGCTGCCTACAGTTCCACAAAAGTCAAATGCATAAAGTGAGGTAAAGCCAATATATACACTCGGTGATTTACTGTTTCATCTATGAGTATCCATTAGATATCATAGGAGCAGGCTACTCACAATGTATAGCCATTCGACTCGAACGAAGTTGCAGCACCCTCAACGGCAGCTGAATATGTTAGACCAGTATGCGCAGTGGTGCATCCAACTTACGAGTGGGAAAATAGAACAAATCAACGGTCTGCGCTGCTATCGTACACGAGCTACACTATAGAAACGCATTAGTCGCGAGAATGGATAGTTAGAACCAAAAAAGCTTACACAGGGAGGGCTTGCTGATCCGTAGAAGTTATTCTCATTTGCAAAGGCATAATTTCCAGTCACGGTATAGACTTCAGTAACAAGATTTGCCGCTACTGTTGTATACGTGCTTGCACTGGTAGTCTGGGTAAGAGTAGTAACCCCAACTCCTCTTGTTTTAGATACCGTGCGAACTACAGTCGTAGTTGAAAGCCAATCCCGCAACTGAGTCACACAGTAGCATTGTACAGAGCGATCTGATGTGTATCCTCCATAGAGTTGATCAATTCCAACAGTGCAATTCTCCCCTGGTTCATAGTATGGCGCTTTGGTGGTCGTAGTGGTGGTTGCGTTCGACGCTGGAGAAGTCAGACTTGACGATACTATGATTGCGGCTACTCAGGACTTACCCAATTGTCGAGGGTAATTGTATGCCGCAGCATGTTCGCCAAGCGCAAGTAGCGCAATCCCAGTCAATAAACGCATTTGGTCCTTTGCACTCGTCCTCCCAAACCCGCATCTAAACAGTCAAGCAAGAAAAAGTGTTAAGCCGATCATCATCATCATCATGAGGGAATGAAAAGTTTAAATAAAAGAGGCTCAGCACACAGTTAATGAGGGACCAACAGATGGGGCTCCACAAAGGGACAAGCTGAGTGCTGCGCTTAAAGTACAAAATCCACTCTGATGTAACGCTGTTCGCCAATCAATCTTGGCCAAGCCGTCCCAAGGATTCACGGCTATCAAGAAGTTGCCGGGACCAGTCTGGACGGGGCGGGACAGGCACAGTCAGCCCTCTTTCCTACAATTTTGAGTCGGACTAGTTCGTGTAATCCTTTCAAGAGGGATGTTGAAACCATTCGCATTGCCCATAAAGGTAGATATCGGCGGTAGACCCAGGATGGCGTCCTCATTTCTACTTTAGAAAAGACCCGTTCAACGAGAGCCAAGTCTTAGAATAACATAAGAATCTTTGGCGCCTAGATGATATATGTTTCCTTATTTGTGGCGGCAGAGGGTAACTTGAACAGGAAATGTAATTCTGAGTCAGCAAAAGCTTGGTACTGTAGAGCATCAGTAGGCAAAAAAAAAACCTCCCCTTTTTTGGTGGTTAGACATGAAACGCTAATTGGAAGAAGCCGCTTTGGGGCCAGGGGTAATCCCAGCAACATCAAAAAGTCCCTCTCGACAACACTTCATGTGAAAGATAGAAAGACATTGCTTTCTGATCTAATATCGTTGAGCATAATATGCACTGTACAGTATTAGTAATGATGCTGATTTCGGACATCAAACCCGTGTGGAATAGTATGCGAGTCTAAGTTTTAATCAGGACATCCTCGGCTTTCAGAAGGTGGTGGGGCCTGGCGGTAGAAATAGCCCCCAATTCTGGGCACATTTATCCATTATAGGAGTAGGTCCTTTACATCTAAGCATATGTGCTGGCGCTTAGATGGGTCTGTCATGGCCACGAAAGAATTCAGCAGCGAACCGCCGCAATTGATTTGCGAGGACGACAAGACCCCCCTGAGTTACCTTGTCATAATTCAAAGTCAAGCGACTTATACTTCCGCGCAGCACAAATTTTACGAGTCAGCAACGCGCTAGAAAGGCTTATCCCTAAAAGAAATGCGTTCTGCCTTAAAGAATAATTTTTTTTGGGGAGATTGGTTCTATGTAACTAGGTTCACCGGTTTACCTGCCACAAACGCCTCAGCATTCTCCTTGATCGACTCACGCAATTTGCCGAGGCTGACATAGAAACCCATGCGATATGAGGACTCACCAACAACCCCTTCACTTTGCCTTTCAAGAACGGGTTCTTGTCTTTGTTAGCTGGCTCCTCTTCAAAAACATCCGTCCCCACACTAGCAATGATATTTTTCTCTAGTGCCTTCACAACATCAGCTTCACACCACCCGCTACCGCGGCTGACATTAATCAGGATTGCACAGCTCTGCATCAGCTGTATCTCATGTGTTGTAATCAGATACCGTGTAGTTTCATTCGAGGGACACGCCAGCATAAGTGTAGCGCAACGGCGCAGAATATTTTCGAAATCAACACATCCAGCCCGTAGCACAGCACCTCGTCGCCCAGCAACTAAAACCGGCATGCCCAAGGCTATTACGACCGTTTCGATTTGCTTACCTATCATGTCAGCCCATTATCCAGCCATCAATTCTAATGAACATGGTTATTCGTCCACATCCCACAATACCCAAAACTTCCTGGTTGCATGCCAGCGGGGGTATTCCTCTCTGTCCCCCCATCCCACTTGGATCGTCTTCCCAATTGCCTTGTAGCACCTATACATGCAGACTTACAATCTATCTCTTGGTTGCAAAGTATAGCGCGATGGCTACTCGGCAACGACTTCGACCGTCGCGGCAGGAGTGTTGCAGACAATGATGCCTCGCTCGCGACGTGCGGTAATATCGATGTGGTCTATCTCAGCAGAAGAGGTAATGATTAGCTTCAGTTGATTACATTACTTTATAGTTACAGCGGAGACCAGAACCAAGCCGGTAAAGGCAATTGTTGCATCCCTGAGGCGTGTAGTATTAAGATTATGGCCAGTTGTAGTTATCTCGTAATAAGTAGTGAGGATGTGCGGGAAAGAGAACAGTAGTATATTATGGTAGCAAGTATCCAGGGCAACAATATGATGTGCTTGAGAAACTTCCATTGTCAAGGGAAATTATGAGCTGTTCGATACTTGTTTTATTGTGTAAGTTACTGTCAGCTTTTTAGTTGCATGGTTTCTAAAAGTTTGTGGAGAGTCAAACCGGAAATATCCTACGATATTCTCAACTTCAAATCAGATCTGCCTCCAACGCAACACTAAACTCCAAAATACATTCACCAAAGCCACTTATTCACAGACTTCATCCGTAACAGTCATTGGCAGTATTGCTCGCTCCCTCCCAGTGAGTAAATGAATATTTTCATATTATACATACCTGAGGATCTGCAATCTGCGAGCCAGAAATAACAGGATGCCTCAAGAACGTTCATCCTAATGTGAAGGCAACTATAGCGAGAGAGATTCTGTCGAACATGAAAAAAGACACCAATCAAAGTAAGTTGAACGTATCCACAAGCTTATATTCCTCGCAGCCACAGAAACCTGACATTTCCATGTCTTGTAATGAACTTTTGTTACCCACTCTCAGAGTCTGCATTGTCGGCGCAGGTGTCACCGGCCTCTACATTGCGATGATACTGAAGTTTTCAACATCCCCGGCCTTACATATGGGATCCTTGAGTCTTCGAACCGTGTTGGCGGCGGATTTATACGCATCATTTCAGTAAGGAGCGGCACCAGAATTTTGATGTTGGGGCTATGTGACATCCGAGGATTCCCGCTATGGATCAGTAGGTACATCGAAGCTTAGGCTGACCTGAACTGACGCATAGATCAGAGGTTTTAAAGTAAGGTCTGGGCTATTGGAAGCGAAGACCAGACATAATTTCTCGGATCTAATAGGTGAAGGGATTATGAATTAGCAAGTGCTCAATCAAATTTCTCCAACATCTATGTTGCCCATCTGTTTTCCGGCTACAGTGATGCCATCACTTCGTGCTTGGTGCAAGATACCAATATTCCTCAACTCATGATATCTTCTAATCTAACTGAGAACGTTATCACGACTACATTGATGGGCTTCGCGATACTCCCGAGTATTACAACGACATCCTGAATATCTCCAATACACTAAGTTTATATGAGATTAAGAAGAACAGCTATTCAGCTGAAGTCAAAGATCCATTCAAAATCTTGGAGAATTTGCATCCGACGAGAACATTACCGCAGGTGCGGATCAACTCGTAGGACAGGTATATTCTCCTTTGAAGAAGTTGTTCGATCAAGACTTCTCTTTGGGCTGGCAAGTTTTGATCGAGTTGGAAGAGCTTTCAGCAACGAAAGTGTTTCGTAGTAATGGTGCTGACTGGGGCACTATCCAATGGCTTGATACGATGACAGTGTAAGTTAGAACTGTCTAATTTTTAGCTTCTTCCTACTAATGCACAAAAGTGCTACTAATACCCTCGATCAAGGCGTGATTGATAATCTTCTTGATGACTACTTCTCTTCAGTTCCGGAAATAGTTCCAGGCCACGATGATCGTTAGGTATTCCTAGAAAGTGGGTCAGAAATGATCACGAAAGGAATGCAGAAGACGGTTAGTGCTGAACCACAACTGAATAGCCGCGCCACTGCAACACCTATCGACCGCTCGACCGGTCTAGGTAATCTGGGTATGCTCGCCTATGTCAAAAGAGAAGAATGCCAGCAAAATTACTCAACCGTGTTCAGCACCACTACTCTAGCTTGTGCGCTGCGCAACGAATAGATCTCCGTGGAGGAGACCTCGATCCTCTGCGGAAAGACGCAATACGTTGTCTGAAGCACGACTGCGCATGCAAGATGGGGATCCGCTTAAAGACTAACGGGTGGGGCCAAGAGTGGAATCAAAGGTGGCGCAGTATTTACTGATCTACCAATCCGAATTTGCGTTTATCCATCATATAATATTGAGGGTGATTAGGATCAAGGTGCTGTCTTGCTATGTTCATATACATGGTCGCAGAATGCACAGCGAATCGCTTCGTTTGTTGGGCCAAATGGCCAAGGCAAAAATAAGGAGCTACTTGAGCTCTGCATTAAAAATCTCGCCCTCTTCCACTCGCATATTATTGACGAAGGAGGCATTCGTAGTCAACTTTTAGACTATTATGACTACTATTAGAGCGCAGATCCGAATATGTCCGGCTCGGAGGCAATGTTTACACCAAACCAATTCCGTCAACTATACCCCTCTTTGATACGGCCTTGTGCTAATGGGGCATTATTTTGGTGAAGGTGAGTAAGTAGTGTTACGTAGAACGAGTGGATAACCTATTTTCGCGGCTACGACCACTGCTCATGCCTAGATTGTGGGTTCCTTGAACTCAGCATGGAGAGGCGTTCACAATTTCATACGTAAGTACCAAACGCAAGAGGGCCATATGCGAGAGCACTTGGAGGAAATGCTCCATGCTTTTGTCAAAGAATTCGGGAGACCAGATGAAACGAACATTGCTTGGGAATATATTATACGATCCTGAAAGACCTAGCCAGTACTTGCACTCCTCTAGAACTATTTTCCGCCGAAATAGACAACACGCCCTGATGCCAGAATTTGTAAAACATAATTAACATTGCGCTGCGCATAAACGCAATTCTGATTGCGGTAAGTTGAAACTATTGAGGGTACCTGCATATCTTGCAATTCTGAACTTAGGGGAAAACTACGAAGACCGTAAACCAGTAGGTAAATGTGTAATATTTGTTGACTGAAAGATATATGAAAGTTCACAGCAATTGCAGGCTTTGGATATTAAACAATATGCTTAAAATTAAATTTAGCTAGCGTCATAAAACACCGATTACTACTCGAATTAACATGGGTTGTAAAGTGTCGGAATACCTACCACTAGCAAAAGGCGTAGTAGCTGTGACTAAGCTCTTGCTGGTATAGTTATGATATTCGTTGATTCTTCTAAGCTACGGCCTATTGCCAGGTAGTTATATAGATAGTAGGAGACCCACAATCCTCGCGATATGGAACGCGTGAAACTATGTACATGCATTCCAACATAAAGAGTGGAGCAAAAAAGTAAAAACTAAGTTCTGCGGCTGAACAAGAAATTACCATAAATGTCATTTATAAGTAGACACTGAACATGCCTGTGCTAATGCTGTAGTCTACTTTACATTTTGCACCGAAACCACCTACTGCCTCGGCTCTTTCCGCAACCAAATCGTCAATAGCCTTTTCTGAGCAGGTGCCACCTAGTCCGCTTCTACAACCATCCAGAGTCTGTAGGCTGTCGTTGACTAATACTCTAAAATATATGCCAGCATTGAATCCAAAGCTATCGCATTTTATTTTCTCAATAGCAATGTTGGTCAGAAACTGGAGAAAGTTGCTCGAGATCCATGCTCGGCGGTGGTTGATAGTGTCCAAAGGCATGGCTTCGTTAATCGGATTCGCGCCAGTGAAGGCCGAATTATTGAACAGCCCAAGTGCCACAAGAATAGTAGGTAGCAGTTATCGATGTGTAAAAGATATATAGAGATCCTGATCTGTTGTGGCGTTAGACTCGTTACTCTGAGTCGCTATAAGAGTATTGACCGTTGCATTGACCCATGGAAATCCGATGGCTCCCGAGATAGAATTTCCATAACCAGTGTTGTAGAAGTATTGTAAATCATTTGTGTACTCGAATCCAAGCTACTCGTCAGGACTAAGGACTTTGAGATCGCAGAAAGGAAAGGAGCTACGAATAGCCGGCTCGTAGCCCCAAAAAGGAGACATGGTATAGATGTCAGTCAGTGTGAAATTGCAGCCAGGCGCTGCAGCATTGAAGCGAAGTGCTGGGGGTGTAGCATACACTTTTCGAAATTCCTGAAAGGAATTAGCATATCTACACTAAGAGTAATGCGATTACGTACTTCGGATTGGTCACTCCCAGTAGAAGAGCTGTATTCCGGACAGGCTTTGTGCAGTGTCAAGGAGTTCACTCCTTTCTGTTCATCCTCTGATACTTCCACCACCTTGATGGTTGATGCATTATCTGCCAAACTATATGCGAATGGTTTCGTTGATTTCACAGTCCTCTCTACACTAGATATCTATTTTTTTTTTGCGGATTGCGTAGACTATGGTATCTTATGCTGCGTTGACTCCTAAGTTTGTAGCCTGCAGCTTTCCAGCTTTCGTTAATATCTCTTGCTCTGTATCTGAATTGGGCTTTGCCAAGTATCGAAAAAGGACAGGACCGGGACTTTTGACCAGTCTATGCTTGCTAGCTTTTCGAGGAATGGCTCGATAAAAGTCTCATAGTCAAAGTCATTCGAATAGATTGCCGCGTGTCGAGATAGATAGGGAGCTCTTATGACATTACAACCTTATGGAGGAGCTAGGTCTGTAGGGGGATCACAGACCACCACTAGCCACCGCAAGGAGTAGGGGGAACTACATAATGGGGAGATGCAAATAAAAGCTAAGAAGAGCTGCAGTGGGGAGCAAGATAAACTTGCATTGTAGTGCGTAGGAGGTGATTTTATACTTACTAGTGTTTGTAAGAATTTCTATTGTACTTACTGTACACGGGTATCCGGCATATCAGACAGGATTTGCCTCCCCCGGAGATCCAAACTTTCCACATTGTATTTGTTGTCCTTGCACGTCAGTTCTGTACTGATCAAGAGTAGTGTTGTTGTATTTTGTCAATCTAGTTGCCAAGGTAGGAAAGTGCTTGTTGTCAGCCAAGACAAAAGCCGCACGAGCCACAAAGCTTGGCTATTAATATTTTAGTCCGGCAGTCAACTTACTCTTGTTGAAACATACCAACATGGCATCGCAATATTTAGAAGCGCTATATATATATATATATATTCGTTGAGAGCTCAATTGTACTTAGTGCCATAGTGAAGAATTTTCAACCTATAAGGGCTCAATAGAAGCTGAAATCAAATGTTCGTAAGGATATGGCTAGTTCCACTATGACATGGTACACGTCCCTCAAATTCAGAAGGCTATTTCACTCTTCTTAGCGTGACTCAAGAACCGGGACATCTGTATATGTGGAATTTCACCCGCAGAAAATACATGTATCGTTTGGTAATATAACCGATATATTTCAAAACGGTGGCGGCGAAAGTTGAGTTCCCAGATTCTGATGCCATTGACTCTGTCTCTAATAACTAGATTAATATATGTTTGTATCTCGGGTACTCTTTTATAAAGAAGAAGCTTTGGGCCGATTTAAAGGCGAAGCTATTGAGGCAGTCAGAAGGAATAATACGTACACACATAGATATCCTTCGTTCATTTCTCTCAGTGCTAACCTGAATATGAAGAATACTTATAGTAAACGAGAAAGGGCAAAGAGAGGAAGAAAGAGTTGGGGTTTACCAAACTGAAATAAAAGTTTGATACTTAAATGACTTTAGCAAAATATCCTTACTTGGTTGCTAGGTTTATATCATTGTAAGCTTCGAGAGAGAAGACTTCCCTGGCAAAGTGATTTCCACAACTTGAAGAATAAAATGAATATTATGAAGTTTCGATATCTGAAAGCAGCAACAAAATATCGAGTCTTTAAGTCCTTTCTATGGGCGGCGGCAAACTGTAAGTACGAGCGCGGTAACGGAGTCAATACAGGATAACGTGATCAACCAGATCTTCGTACTTAGTTATTATACTTCTTGGGTGGATCGTTTAGTGCGTTCTGATCTTACCATTTTCCTTGAGTGGACCGTCAAATCAAACAGTAATGGATGTGTACACTCATTCTCCTTTCTCTAAAGGTTTTGAAAGAAGTAGAAGTGATGAAGATGTTGATTTCTTTTCCACATACAAGAATATGGTCACTTTTCTCGGCTTCGCGGATTGGTTCCGTTACAGTCTATTAGCACCTGAGGTTTGTATGTAGTAGCATTTGAACGGCCGGTTTAGAGCCTGGGAAATTCAGCAGAATTCTGATGCCCCTAAGCAATATTGAGTGAAGTTAAACTCTCCTGCACCGCCAATAACATAAATTAAATGTTGAAAATGGTGTGTTTGTGAACATCAATGATGAGAAAAGTCTGAGCTCCAGAATGACACCGGATAAATCAAAGCTTTCTAAACCAATGAAGTTTCTCTTGTAGAGCCACCTAGAACTTAAGAAATAACAATTCTTCAAAAGCTACAGCAACTACACTTTCTTTAGTAAATCATATTGAAGCTTGACTTCTGCATGTACAATGCTCAACACGCTTGAAACCTTATACGAGCACCGGCGATGGGGCATATGTACGAATATCACTGGAATGTCTGAAAACGAATTTAGGCACGACATCTAGCATCATATCTTATATCTTCTGACGTAACTGTGATTAGAAAACGCGCAAGAAGTCTTAGCATTGAGTCTGATCTGAAAAGGCAGTTTGCATACCGTATTGTTTTGCTTGTAGATAAGCGAACTGCTTACCTCAGTCCCTCATACGTTCGCTTATTATTAACGCTAGTCTACTTTGAGGCATGCTTACCTCAGCTTTTATGGCGAACGTCTGAGTTGTTAATTTGGTGAGCGCAATATTAGGAAGCGAGGTTTTGCTGTAAACAACACCAAAAGGACGCGAATGCGATATTTACACGATGTCAATTCTCAACACCACAACGCGTTTATCAAAAATCCAGCTCCACCATTTTGTGCGCCTTGAAGTCCTGTTTATAAACCTGCTCTCGTTTTAAGAATTGATCCAGATTTGAGGTAGTTATGTGTACCGAGCGACTGCGTCTCTCCACCTCTCCAAATGGCCGTCGCCTTCTAAAGCACCAATCATGGGATGAAATCAATGCTAACTTGGTGTATATCATCCAGGGGCCTATTAGATTGATGTATATCGATTTTAATCCTCAAGTCCACGTTATCGCCGCGTTTCATCATGCCACGGCCTACATACAAAAGAGGGATTCTAACAAATCTCTCCCGGCGAACTACAATCGATGCAGTTGACCAGTCGAGTACACAACTGTCTATTACGGGCTTCCTTGACAACTTCTCTGGAGACACCGCGTCTACGGATGGCACCACCATCCCAGAGTCAGTTGAACAAAGTGGGGTAGCAATAACACCAACTACAAATGCTGAGGTGGGGTTGACAGATGGAGCTGGGAGGACGCCCGTCGAGACGCAAGCTGTTGTGGCCGCCAAAATAGCTCATGCTCAAGAGATTATTGCTGGCGCTAGGCATGAGGATGAACTGGCCCAAAAGAATGCAATTGAGGAGGCAATTCAACACATATATCCTTATCCTCCGCGGGAAGGCCAGCGTGATGCTTTATGGCAGCTCATATATCAACGGAAAGACCTCATCCTCATTGCAAAGACTTCATTCGGAAAGAGTATGATACTACAAGCGGTATCAGTTCTTCTGAAGAAAACCATGACTGTTGTTGTATTGCCGTTAGATCGAATCGGACAAGAGCAGGCTGAATACATCACCAATATTGGTGGTAGGCCATGTTTTTTGAATGCAGACACAATCAATAAAAAGATTCTTGCAGATGTAAAGAATGGCCGATACACACACCTTCTGATCAGTCCTGAGCTGGCAACTGGCCCTAAGTTTCATACTACAGCCACGAATCCATTGTTCAAAGAGCAGCTTGGTTTGGTGGTCCTTGATGAAGCTCATTTGGTATCTCAATGGGGAAGAAGCTTTCGCACTGCATACGCACGGCTAGGAGTGCTACGCAGCTTGTTTGGAAGTCATATCCCTTGGTTCGCGTGCTCGGCCACGTTGAATACTCAGGCGCTAGACGAAGTCAAGAGAGCCGTCGGATTTGACAAGAATGTTACTGTTATACGGACCTCTGTCGATCGACCAGAGATAGCATTGCGGATGGGCATAATACCCAAGAACCAAAAGAAGAGTGCTTCCGCCTTACGCTTTTTGCTGGACGATGCTGTTCGAGCAAATAATAAGACTCCGTCTTGTATGCATCTCGTGCCCAAAACAGTGGTTTTTTTCGACTCCAAGAAGGTCGCATATTCTACCAAAGATCAGCTAAGGATGTGGCTGCAAATGAGCGACAACCACCTGTATTCCGAGGCACAGAGTAGTGAGGTAGTCGTGGTCTTTCATCGCGAGTTGGCTAAAGCAGACAAAGAAGCAATCATTACAGAGTTTCAACAGCCAGGTTCTAGGATACGCATACTGTTAGCTACAGAAGCAATTGGGATAGGTGTCAACTTGCCCGATGTTCGACGTGTTGTACTGAATGGATTACCAAAGGACGACGAGCCTGCTATTCCATGGCAACGAGGTGGCAGGGCAGGGAGAGACGGTGGTAGCAGTGAGATGATTATACTGCTAGAACACTGGGTGAAGGGTATGCGAAAACCCTCCTCGGCCAGTCAAGCAAGTCAACAAAGGAATCGCCAATCAAGTTGGAAAGCGCAAGCACTGGATGGAGCCAGTGATAGCGAGGACAGTAGTGACATTGAGGAAGCTGGGAATGAGACAAATACGAGGATGGCAGACGGAGAGCGTCGGAGCAAGTTAGCAGACTTCTGGTATTTGCTTGCAAATGATGAGGGCTGTCTCAGACAACGATTCTTGCAAGAATTCGATGAGCCGCCAGAATTCTCAACAGACATACGGCGCTGTTGTAGCAATTGCAACCCCAACGAACTTGGCCTTGGCCCTTTGGACAAACACTACTTGTATCATGAACGTGGCCCTAGCCTGACAGCCAGACACAAAAGAATGCTTGCACACTTGACAGCTTGGTGTGAACGTCAGCTCCCGAAAGTCTTTCCAAATCCATCATTCCGGCCCATAGCCGACTGCTTTCTTCCCAAAGATCAATTAACGCGAATAGTGAAAGATCAAACTGCTGCCATCAACCTTACTTGCCTCCGCACAGTTCTTGGGCCATGGCATTATCTTGAGGAGTATGGCGAAGCCCTTTGGAAAGAGCTTGACATCGCAACTACTAGAGAAGCAGCCGCAACACCTCATCCACGCCTTCGTGGTAATCAAACCATCCCCGAGATTTGGGCTCCTGTTACTACCCCAATGTCCATGAGCCAATCAACTCCTGTTCAGCGATCGACACCTCTACAACATCCACTTTCCTTGTCCCCGTTACAGGTCTCTGCAAATGCACCAGTTATGCGAGGGCCAAGTCGCCAACCCCTTGGGGATATATCTGGCAACGTACATAATCGTGCATCGAAGCGCTTAAAACGGAGTAAAGATAGTAGTAAGTGTTCTCTTCTTACTCACTATCGTCGTCCAGATTGACAGTATTATCTAACACTGCAATAGGGGTTGATGTTGCGTTCACCAGATCTTGATCTTCTTCCCACCGCCCTTCCACAACACTTTTGTTGAACCTATCAACCCCTATATTTAATTTTGCAACCCCCTTTTGTAAGATGTCTCTGGGTTTGAATGGCGAGCTTCGTCCGTGTGGCTGTTTGATGATAGAATCTGAATTCCAGATCTGGAACGCTAGATTGCGGACTTCTATACTAGCATCTTTGACTTGGTGTCTTCCGTTGCTGTACTCACCAAAAGTAGCTTCGAAATCGACCTTCAACCCGGTACAGTAACTGGCAGTCAAAGCAGCTCGGCGGAAGAGTTCACTGATTTCCATCGTGGAAGCTCTCCGTAAAGCTACCAATGTCCTAAATTCAAGGTTGAGGAGTTCATTCAGCCGGTCCATCTCAAAGTGGCTGTCTTTTGCACCACGGAGGTTAACTAGCCCATTGGCAAGAATAGCATCTTGTAATACCTTGTCGGCAGCACCAGTTTGAGTAAGCCAGGTCATGTATAATGACAGGAAAGCATACTTGGACTGGCCAGATCCATGAAACAACAAACAACACCTTGCTAGTACCCTTTTGATCAGACCAACATCACCAAGCTTGATAGCCAGCTTGAGCGTCTTGTATGTTTCCATCTGTTGTAAGAACCTAGCATGCGCTAAAAACTCCTCATCAACAGGGTCTGACTGTTCTTTGGCAAGGAAGATATATTCGCGGATCTCATCAACCTTTTTCATGAACGTGACGCAACTGAGTTTGTGGATGTAGTTGTCGACTTGGCTGTAGTCTGCAGGGCGAACTTGGGCTGGAAGGGATCGGTAAAAACAAGCAGTCACCCTTGCATCAAAAGCTCGTGTTGCTACTTCTTCTTTGTGATGGAACGGACTTTTGTGGCCTTGAATACATCCCAATACATTCTTGCTGTGGTAAAGTGTTGATTCTGTTGCTGCAGACTCAGATCCAGAGTATGTATCATGGATCATATCAATGTAGTTGGTCCGCCAGTGAAAGAGACCTGGTACAGGCAATAGCCACTTATACTGGTCATATGGATGGCCAGCTTCTTGACGTTCTTTCTGTACAGTACGGACCAAAGAAACCGTCTTCTGATCCCCAAACACTAGCCGAAGCGGCCCATTAAACTCCTTCTCACGATCCAAGTTCAGTTGACCTGTAAATATCTCATCAATGACCTTGTATGTACCGCTAATCGTGCCTTCATTCTCCAGAATAGGGCTGAGTGTGTAATTGCGTGTTTGATGCACAGGAAGACGTTCAACCGATGGAAGCTCTGGCCATAACATAGAATTGTCCCGATCGAACACGCTTTCTACAGCAGTACGATGGGTGTAACGAATGGCTTCAGCAATCCAATAACGTTGACAATTGTAAAGTATTTCATCTTCTTTGTTGCCATTTGCGTTCCAAATATCGAGAGAAGTAAGCTTCACGTCCAGATGTAACATTGACCTTTGAAGACCTCCGGCAGGTATACCACGGCCAATACACAGCTTCCCAGTGGTAGCAGATACATGTTTTGATGGCTCGTCCAGGGTTTGATGCCGAACGCCTTGATTGTAATCAAAATTGTCCCAGCAGACAACAAGCTCATTCCGGTGGGTCTGTGCTAAACTCGCGATCAGTTTCTGTATGTATAAGTTAGCTATATTCAGGTACATTAAAAATACAGTGTTGTTTATAGAGAAAGGGGGAAATACGCAAGAAGAGCGACTGTACTGTTCCATTCTCAGCAACATTCCCAGACTGCTTATTGATTTCCCAATAGCTTGCAGAAACACCAAGACCGGAAAGCACTTCCAAAGTACGGCGTTTAACTCCCATTGAATGCAGATGCAAACCTAGCAACACAGGAAAGTTATTGCAGTTCCTCGGGGCATAAGCACGAGCTAGAATTGAGCAAATCATCACCAAGCTGCCTTGGGAGTCGGTCGACGTGATATGACCGCTGCTATGTTGCTGTACCATAAGATCTGCAAGCAGTTTGAAGAGCTCTGGCGCTGCTTTCTGTATCCGTCCAGCCAAAGCGGGTATATCCAATGTACCAACCTCGTGGTCAGGGTCGAACTTCCCTAATCCGACCTCTGGCTTGCCCACTTTGCCGAGCTCGGATCGAATCCGTGAGACTTGCTGTGAGTTGGTTGTGGTCCAGATGTCACCCGAAACCTTTGACAACTGCTTGGCCACCGCTTCTTGTTGATATATGGCAGAAGACAAGTTCTTTGTGTGCATCGCACAAGTATGGGAGCCCTTTATAGTCGACTCCTCTGTGACCAAGTGCAATATGAAGTCTTTCAAAGACCACCGGTGCTTGTCACGCAAATCTTTTAGCACGTGATACACCCTATCCCCCTTTTTCATGCCACTGATATACTCGGTCTGCTTTTGGGGCTGTTGGACGCGTCGAGGAAGGGTGGGTAGGTGCGGGGTAGTTGGGGCACGCCGCGCGTGACGCCTCCGCGAATTTGGAGATTTGGAAGACGGCATCTTGTTCAAGATGTTCGGTTTCAAATTTCTTGCAATTACTATGACTGTATTCGAAGTGGTGGTAAAGTTATCTATTACAATTCAAAAAGTCGCGTCCTAATATGGTGGGGACTAATTCCCTGCTCAGACCATAGATTCGCGAGCATTCTCAAATAGGATTAGCGCAGCGTCCACGTGAGCGAAAATCTTATGGTCTGAGGAAACTGAGGTAACGAACTGCCTCCTGAATGCAATCTTAGTCATCACGCAAAGTTTGCTCCATGCGGAAGGTGGATACCTCAGGCCATAGCTGTCAAATATATAATAGCTGCAGGCACATGTCCTCTTCGTGATATCAAGAATTTCATGTACCCAATTCTTACTTAGTGGCGACCATCAGCAGCATATAATCATCCGAGTGAGACCACAAAGGCAATTCGGACATAGAATCAAAGGTAGAAAAATGGTGTCTCATCCCCCATTCGCATATCGCCAAGCATTATCCTCTACAGCATCATCTCAGCCACCATGTTCATCTGATATAACATGCCCCACCCCTTGCGGTATGGGGCTTCTGGGGCTCACCAGGAAACCAGCCACATCTAATATCAGCAACTCAAAAGAACCAAACTTCACAGTCATTACGGCAGACTTACTAATCCCTGGAGATGGACAACCAAAGGTAGATGCAGGACTTGTGATTAGTGAAAAAACAATTGTATATGTAGGCGGCAAGAGCGATATTCCAAAGAAGTATCTTCGAGGTAAACTCACCAAACATCATGTCCCAGTCCTGATGCCTGGATTGTGGGACGCGCATATCCATATGATGGGCCCTGATCTGTATTATAACGACTACACAGCAATCCTCTCGACTCACGCCGCATCACAAGGGGCACGGCTTGCTCGTGAATGCTGGGAGGCGCTCCAGCACGGCTACACATCGATTCGAGATGTGGGAGGCTATGGTTGTGAAGTTGCCAAAGCAATTGACGATGGTACTATTGTCGGTCCCAACATTTACTCTGCAGGCGCATGTATAAGTCAGACTGGCGGGCATGGCGATATTCATTCCTTGCCAATTGGGGATGTGTATGGCAATCTAGGTGTAGCGCACCCTCATGCCGGGCACTATTCACATCCATTCTGTGTCGCTGATGGTCCGGAAGAAGTGCGACGAGCAGTTCGACTGCAGATTAGGCGCGGAGCGAAGGTTATCAAAGTTCTTGCGTCGGGGGGGATCTTTTCCAAGGATGATAACCCTAAGTTTGCCCAATTCTCGAACGAAGAACTCCGTATCATTGTGGAGGAAGCGGAGAGGCAAGGTCGTATTGTGTCTGCGCATGTTCACGGGAAGTCTGCCATTATTGCAGCGATAGAGGCGGGCTGTAAGACACTCGAGCATGTCTCGTACGGCGATGAAGAAGTTTTCAAGCTCATGATTGAGAAGGACATCGCATACGTGGCGACGAGGGGAATGATAGATTTAATCCTGGCTACCAACGGCAAAGGATTGCCAGTGGAAAATTGGGAGAAGTTGAAGGCAACAGCAGAGGCACACCTAAAAGCATACCAAGGAGCTGTGGAGGCTGGCGTGAAAATGATTTTGGGAATTGATTCCGGACCCGGTCCATGGTCTGCTCTAGAGCTCCAGTCCGCCGTGGAGAAAGGTGGCATGTCACCTTTGGAGGCGATTAAGGCTGCGACAGCAAATGGGCCGTTATCGATTGGACCTGAAATGGCTTCTTTGAGCGGCCAGTTGAAGGAAGGCTATGATGCTGATATCATTGCTCTTGAAGAAAATCCATTAACTGACATCAAGGTGTTGCAGGACAGGAAGGTGATCACGCACGTTTGGAAAGGCGGAAAGCAGTACAAAGGGCCTGGAATTGGTCCATGGGGAGAAGAATAATGGTTGCCCAGGAATTCTTGATGCCAAAGTTGTTGTTGCCAAATAGTATACTTTGTAACGAATTGACGTGCAAATATGAACTTGCTGTGCAATTGGATGCTGCCAGAAAAATGGGGCTCAAACTTCCAACCTTCGCCCCTTCAACAGCATCAGTTTCTTCAACTCTTATCCGCTCCTCTTCTCTACAGACAAAACCAATTCCATGTCTTGAGAGGCACTCCTCCATCTTCGTTTGAAGTTGTTTGTCCTCATTCCCTTGTGCTCCTGTCAAAGTAATTTTGGATCCATAATTTACTCCAGCGTCAACCCTCAGATTCTGTGTTAGGATGATTGGATAGCGTGGGATCATAGAGGTCGGGTGACAGTTGCAAATGGAAGAGATATTCGGTGAAGGTTAAGAAAGTTTGACAGCTCCCCTTGGGCTTGGAAGGAAGCTATCATGGCATTGGGGAGTATCAGCGCCGATTTCAGCTCAGTCATCAATGATACTAGCCTCACTGGAGTCTCCGCACGAATATAACTAGAAGTGCTTCAGCAGAAAATATGGCGTTCTTATAGCAGATGTAGCCTGGACGCGGAAAACGCCTCATGTAATAACAACGGTGAATTGCCACTACGTAACGGCACAGCCTCTCAACTACGAAACAGAAGAGGGGCTAAAAGCCCTATTGACCAGTTCGAGTTTTATGGTTCATTACAGAGAATGGAAAATCCCCTGCACCAGAGGCGAGAGAGAGGGAGAGTGAGTACCAAGAAATTAAGGCCGAGTGAGTGGGTTAGTACGGACCAGCATCACCGGTTCTCGGATAACCAAAAAATCAGACCCAGCACAATTGTCTTGAACTGTAGAACGGCACGCAGCAAATAAATAGTGACAAGAAAAGCAAACACATGAAGGTGGTAGAAATTACCAGTGGTAGAGTCCCAACTTCGCCTTATTTCTATTGCATACGCAATGAGCCTTGATGAACTTTCAAGATGCAAATACCTCATAATATTTTCCGACCCGTGTCAAGTGGTTTCTCTTTAATCCATTCAGGTTAGATGACACAATAAGTACCAGAAGCTAGAGAGTAATCCCTAATACTCTCTTAGGCTGGCAACCCCTGCAAGTTGGACTTTCTACACAATGGTTCATTAGGGCAACCTTTCTGGCCAGAGAAACCCTCCTTGTTGAATTATTATGCCTTCAGAATTCTCCACTTTCCGCATAAGAAGGATTTTGCTCGCCTGTTTCACAAAGAATGTCTGGTCCCTTTCATCTGCGACCTTTCCACACACAAATAAGATCCAAAGCAAAAGATCATGAAATGTTGCAAGAAGCACGTTCAAATCCGAACAACCTTCTAGCGCATTCCTGGTCTTGCCGGCCAGTAATGAATTGATACCAAGCTCGGGTGGAAGTTCGCGTAGTGTGGTATACTGAAGCCATAGGTTAGCCACCTTAGATTGAAATACATGGAAATATTGTGCCTACAATGTATATCATGCACGCCCATCCAAATGTTTTGAATATTGCGTGTTGCGCATCCTTAGGATCTTCCACGTACCAAAGAGTGTTGGCGATGCGCTGGAGAGCTTCTACACGGTCACTAAACTGGATATCATCCGGCAAGACAGTATCAGGTGAGTCTATACCGAGATGAATAGCTTCAAGAATAGTAGAAATATTTCTGAGACCCCATAAAACATCTGCTGCGATGCTAGACAAACTTGATAATGTGAAGTTGAATAGCCTCGCCTCAAAAGTCTTCGTATACTCTTCGGTTGTCTGGCTTTTGAAACCAAAGTATATATTCAGATCGGGGTTAAGACCTGATGAAAGAATGGGCTTTGATTCGAGACTTATGCACGCCGAGAGGTCCATTCTGAAGAGTATGGTTGTCAACTAGATGTTGGTCCACACGTAATTGATTACTCACAAGTATACATGACGGCGAGTCTTGGCATCAAGGGCAAGGGAGTTTATGCCTCCAGCAGCCCGAACCAAGTTTATAACACCTTTACAGTGCATCATCGCCGTGGTAGGACGGCCTTCATAGCTCTACCAATAGCATAAGATCACTGCTCAAACGTCTAACTTGGGTGGGGGTATACCTCTTGCAGAGCGAACACGATAATTGTGTTGATTGTCTGCTTGAAGGATTAGCTCTTGCTGAAGGGACAGGGGGTTTCCCATCCTCAACCATTCCGCACAGAAATCATATGGCATACCCCTTCATCATGAGCACCCTCAGCCAATCTCTTGTTCACCAACTCTATCGCTTTGCCTCGATGAAAGTAGAAATTGCGGGGTAGCTCTCGCTTTTGCAGATATGCAGCATGGGAGCTTGTCGAGGATATCAGAGCATGGAAGAAAGCATCGTCGCGAACAGCTAGAGGATACCATTCAAATCGAGGGCCAACATTGGTAACTCTTTCCTTGGTGACTAAAGTGACAACTGATTTGTTAGTTTTCTCAATGGTAGCTATAAAAGATATAAGACAGTAGATAGCTCACAGTAATGAATCAAGAATCGCAGGGTCGCCTCTTCTCCCTCCGAGGCTGGACTGTATGGGGCTATCGCCTTGGGCTGGGGGCTGTTGAACAGCTTTACACTACGGTCCGAACATTGTTTGTATTCTTCTTCCTCCTGAGCTCGGGACTTGTGACGGTGCCGTTGCTTCGTCGGCCGTCTAGCTTTGGTGGATGCAATTGGTGCCCTGGATCGTCGTCGTGGAAGCGGGGCATCAGTATCACTTCCCCGTGGAAGCATAGTACAACTTCGCGTTCATCCGATGGATCTCTCTCCGCATATGCACAACCACTGCTGTGCTGGACTGGGCCGTCCTGGAATGCACTTGGAAGTTCGGGGATAACCAAACCTGCATCTTGTGCCCTTGTCAGATTGATGTAGCGTATCCAGATCCACCAATTGGAGGCACTGTAGAAAGCATAGAGGACTCTAATGCAGATTTTGTCAGCCTCACACAAAGCGAGTACCTTGCTTGTTGCTTAGTTGGTTGCTTAGTGCTTCTATGATGCCCACTGTTGGCAGCTATGCATCATGACAAGATATTTAGAAAGACGATATAGAATGTGAAGAGGACAAGGGATCACGTGAGGTTCGGCTACTTCCCAAACTCGGATAAAAGAATGCCGAGCAACAAGGGTTCCGCTCCCCACCTTACCTAGGGAATAATGCCATTTGAATCCCTTTAACGTCGTCAATCCCTTTAGCCGCGAATCAACTCTACATAAGTAGAACAGAGCATTTTAGCCGCTTAGGTCAGGATCTGCCAGGCACAATCACCAGCTGACCTCTGATTGCTGGAACTCAGACAACTATGAGGCCGTTGAAGGACCATAGGGATCGGTACCTGTTCACCCACGATGATGGCACTGCGCAAACCTAACGGTTTGAAATGCGGAGCCGTCACGATATTGCTATACGTAACAAAAAGGGAGCTGCTCTATAACTAATGTCCAAGGAGATGCAGCAATGATGAATGCGAAGAATTCTGGAATCGAAAATGCGCTTCTCTAGAATTTTGACTGCTATCTTCACGCTCTTCGCTGTAGTCAATGGCACGGATAATGGCTTACAGAAAACAGTAACGTGGGACCCATACAGTTTGATCATCAATGATAGCAGGGTTTTCATATTGTAAGTCGTGCCAGATTCCACAGAGCTTGCTGACAAGTACACCCACAGCTCTGCAGAGTTTCACTACCAACGAGTTCCAGTCCCGGAATTATGGCTTGTGGGTATCTGCCTGCTACTCGTGGAATATAATACTCAGATCAATAGGACATCTTTCACAAATTTCGAGCAAGTGGATTCAACACGATCAGGTGGGTATTATCTTAAGCCGCGAAATTCTTCTCGACTGACAACTCTAGTATCTATTTCTTCTGGTCCTATCATTCCCCATCAAAAGGAGTATATGACTTTACAAGTGGAGGCAAGAATATACAACTGCTGTTTGATTATGCGAAGCAGGCTGGTTTGTGGGTGATTGCTCGAGCAGGTCCATACTGCAATGCGGAAACAAATGGTGGTGGTCTTGCCCTCTATGGCTCGGATGGTAGTTTCGGCAGCCTAAGAACGAGTGACGAAGTACATCATCAGGCATGGCTACCTTGGGTTGCAGAGATTGGAAAGATCATTGCAGCAAACGAGATCACGAAAGGAGGGGTAATATACTATATTTCTCTTTTAACGAGTCGAGAGCTGATTCATAGCAGCCTGTTATATTAAACCAAATCGAGAATGAACTCCAAGAGACAGTCCATCAAGCGAATCATACATTAGTTATATTCATGGAGCAATTAAAAACAGTATGTAAAGAGGACTCAAGAGAGTCTATCCCTATGTTTGAGTTTGGTACAATCTAATGGGAAAGTTTTCAGGCATACAAGGCAGCTGGAATTACTGTGCCTCTGACGCATAATGAAAAGGGACAGCGTAGCGTTTCTTGGAGCACGGATTACCAGAATGTTGGAGGCGCCGTTAATATCTACGGGCTTGATAGCTACCCTGGAGGGATGTCATGTACAAATATCAATACCGGGTTTAATCTCGTGAGGAACTATTTCCAGTGGTTCTCAAACTACTCCTTTACACAACCAAGTTACTTTCCAGAATTTGAGGGCGGATGGTTCGCTCCTTGGGGAGGCAGTTTCTACGATGATTGTTTGGCTGAACACGATCCAGCTTTTGCCGATGTCTATTACAAGAATAACATTGCTCAACGCACTACACTCCTCAGCATATATATGGCTTTCGGTGGAACGAATTGGGGACATTGTAAGAAGCGACGTATACTACACAGGACTTTATGCTGAGGGATATATAGCCGCTGCGCCAGTAGTCTACACTTCATATGACTACTCTGCACCTCTTCGGGAGACAAGGCAAATACAGGATAAATTATCTCAAACAAAGCTCATCACCCTCTTCACGAGGGTTTCAACGGACTTATTAAAGACATACATGGCTGGCAATGGCACTGGATACTCGGTAAGCGTTGGATATGATATGTGGAGGAGATTGGGTTAACTCTCTAGGTCGACTCCACTTTAGTTTGGACATGGGAGCTTAGAAATCCGGACACCAACGCTGGCTTTTATACTGTGCAACATAACTCTTCGCCATCGAGAGCTGTCACGACTTTCTCTGCCAACCTCAATACCTCTGCTGGTATCATAAACGTCCCAAACATAACACTAAACGGCCGTCAAAGTAAAATAATTGTGACTGATTATCACTTCGGCAACAATAATCTACTATATTCGTCTTCCGATGTTCTTACATATGGGGTTTTTGATCGAGATGTTCTTGTTCTCTACCTTGAAGAAGGTCAGGTTGGGCAATTTGCACTGCAGAACATTTCCACTGATAGCAAATTTGACACTCATGGCACATCGACAGTTGAGGCAACATCTAGAACTGGCGACGCCACAACCTTTGTTTATACGCAAAGTTCTGGTAAGACTGTGGTACAGATAAATGACATTCTGATCTATCTTCTTGAACGAGAAACAGCATGGAAGTTTTGGGCGCCTACGACAACACTGAACCCACGCGTTACACCCGATGAACAGATATTTGTCATCGGACCATATCTGGTTCGGAATGCGTACATTTCTCATGGTGTGGCTCATGTTTCTGGTGATAACGATGTTGCAACAACAATTGAAATATATTCTGGCCAGCCTTCCATTGAAACCATTGTCTGGAATGGAATAAGACTTCCAGCCACCAAGTATGCTTCTCTGAGACCCTTTACAAACGCTTTCATGTAAATTACTGACTCTCAAATTTAGAACTTTGTATGGTTCTGTAACAGCGCAAATTTCAGGCACAGCCGATCGAGCCATTTCCCTACCCTCGTTGGTCAATTGGCGCTCTGCAGATTCTTTACCCGAAATCGTTCCATCTTATAACGATACCAAGTGGACTATTTGCAATAAATCGACCACACTCAGCCCAATTGCGCCAATCACAAAGCCAGTTTTGTTTGCTAGCGACTACGGTTTCTACGTGGGTGCGAAGATTTATCGGGGCTATTTTGATGGAAATAATGCGACCTCTGTAAGCATCAATTTCCCCTCTTAATCTGTCAATTCTGTTCAACAGAGCCTGGAACCTGGGACCTCGTTCAAGAGCCGCTTTATCTCACTATTACGATTCCTAAAACAGTTTTTCAAATTCCAAATCCCACCAAAGCTATGTAGTGTTATGGTTCTAACTTGTTAAAGGTGAGCATCACCGCCTCTGGAGGGCTTGCCTTTGGATGGACTGCATGGCTGAATGGAGTGCTCCTTGGTGGAAATGTTGGAAATGCGACCTTGACCACAACCACGGCTGTGCTGCTTCTCCCTCAAGCCAACCTAAACTTGACCGGAAATGTGATCACGGTCGTGGTGGATTATCATGGCCATGATCAAACATCCACGGCCAAGGGCGTCGAAAATCCTCGTGGCATTCTTGGTGCGTCTCTTCTGCCATCATCATCTGGTACTGGTTTCAAAGAATGGAAGATTCAAGGGAATGCTGCAGGCTCCTTGAGTCTTGATCCTGTTCGTGGCCCCAGTAAGTGCCTCCTTTATTACTCTATACCACAATTCTTCATCTAATATACACTCATAGTGAACGAAGGGGGGCTTTACGGAGAACGACTTGGCTGGCACCTCCCTTCATTTGTTCCTTCGTCTCCCCAGTTCGATCGATCGAGTCCTTTCGTCGGAATAAACGGCTCCGGTGTTCAATTTTACACCACTACATTCCACCTCAACATCGACTCAGATCTCGACGTCCCACTAGGAGTCGAACTAAGCGCTCCCGCTGGCACAGTCGCCAGAGTCATGATCTTCATAAACGGATACCAGTATGGAAAATACGTCCCACATATCGGTCCGCAAACAAGATTCCCCATCCCACCAGGAATCATCAATAACCGTGGTCTTAATACCTTTGCTTTGAGCCTATGGGCTATGACAAATGATGGTGCTAAGCTTGACAAGGTTAGACTGTTTAATTATGGTGCATACCAGACTGATTTCAAGTTTAACGACGACTGGAGCTATTTGCAGCCTGGGTGGAGCAAAAAGCGGTTGGAATATGCATAGTTATTGTGACAATCCCGGAGGAATCAGTAGCTCCAAAATTCCGACTAACAGACTGATATGCGATCTTGCTCTTCTCTCCATTGCCAATCTACCAAGACAATCAAACCAACCAGCCACATCTACCTACATCCCATTGTATCCTAGTATTTCAGGTTCTAATTCGTTGCCCTAGCGCTTCAGTGCATCCTGTTCACCATAACACACCCCGCGAAGGGTTGATAATGTAGTTGGCTGGGGCAACTTTTCCATGCCGCAGCCCATGTAATCAAATTGCTAGTCCATTTTACGTACGTGATATACCAAACGGAAAATTTGGCGCTAACCCATGCACTCTGTCAGGTCGCTTCTCTGACTACGCGTATAAAGTCAGCCGGCGATCAGTCTCTCACCTACAGCTCACCCAGCATTCCTATTTTTCTCATTGTGAGACCCTCATAGATCGTGTCTTTTCTTGGTGGACGTACGACTTCGAAGACAGTAATGAAGTCTGAACTTTTACCGAGTTCAAAGCTTCTCTTTGGTTCTCTTGGGGTTCTATTTGCGGCATTGGTTATCAACGTCGTAATCAAGGGCTACAGAGCTAGGATTATTTTCAGTGAGCTCCAGAAATTGGGAATGGTAACTACGAACACCGGATGCATTTACTCACATTGACTTTTCGCAGCCAACGCCCAAGCATAATAAGCTTCTTGGCCATTTACTCGCGGTGGAGCTCTATGTTGATAAGCTACCATTGGGTGCACATGAATTTCTCGGTCTTGGTCAGATTGCTCGAAATTATCCCGGCGGAATTTTCTATCTCGACATGTGGCCTTTTGTAGACGCCCCTAATGATGGTCACATCAGTAACCGCAGCTACCGAGGTCATTCAACAGACAGTTCTTGCAACTATGAAGCCAGCCTCTCTGGTTTCCTGGTTCCACCCAATATCTGGAAGACTAATTCTCTTCACGATGGCTAATGAGGAATGGAAGTTGTGGCGCAATACTTTCAACTCTGGGTTCAGTCAAGGACATATCCTCAAACTTGTTCCTAATATTGTCCATGAAGCACGGGCATATAGAAACTTACTGCATAAGCATGCAGAAATAAATGAGATGTTTTTGTTGGACGAGCAGACTCTATGGTTTACAATGGATATGATAGGTGCTATTGCTCTGTACGATATTACTTTCGCTTGAACTTGATTATGTTACTGACATTACTATAGAGAATCCAATCTCAATTCAGAACGGACTCATAATCCATTAGCAGTTGCTCTACTCAGCCAACTTCGTTGGAGAGTCTCCGGACGAGAACTCAACCCCTTCATACGAATTAACCCAGTCCGTTAATTTATGGAATGGCACAAATCAAGAATAATGAATTCCTACATTGGAACCCAGCTTGACAAGAGGTATAAGGAGCACTGTGCCAAGCTTTCATGTGGCGAGGAGCACGACAGCAAATCTGTTGTGAGCCTTGTTCTTGAAGGTTACCTAAAGCTAAATAGTCTTGAGAACCCTAGTCTCAGATTAGACCGTGCTTTCAGAAATTACACAACATACCAAATCCGCACCCTTCCCATTCGCCGGGCACGATAGCACCAGCAGCACAATCTGTCACATCTGCTACCTCTTGTCCAAAAATTCAACAGAAATGCAAAAACTTCGCCAGGACACGATACACTCGTCGGCACCGATATAAGCGCCGCAGGGGCTGTTGTATCTTCAAACCCCCAAGTCCTCAACCAAATGACATACAGCCTCGCCGTCATCAAAGAAGCAATGCGTCTCTTTCCTCCAGCAACAGAGATGCGCGACGGCGCTCTTGGAGTAAATATCCACGATGACCAAGGTGTTGTGTACCTGACTAACGACTGCATGGTAAGGATCTTGCACCAAGCAATGCACCGTCATCCGGCATATTAGCCCTCACCCGACGACTTCATTCCCGAACGCTGGCTTGCTTCCCAAGGGGATTCATTGTATCCTGTGAAAGGAGCTTGGCGGCCTTTTGAGCATGGCCGCCGGAACTGCATTGGGAGGGCCTTGCGATGTTAGAGTTGAAGATTATATTAGCGCTTACTGTAAGGGAGTTCGACGTCCGGGATGCTTATGGAGAGTTTGATCGGTTACATGTCGCAAAGGGGGACAGGATTAAGAGAGTGGAGGGGGAGAGAGTCTATCAGATTGAGCAGGGTGGTGCACATCCTGCTGATAGGTTTCCTTGTCGTGTATCGTTTCTGAAATGATGCCTGCTTATCGAGACTGTGAGGTGTACTATATATGTAAACGATATTAGGCTATACTGTTACTCCTGGTAGCAACTACTTGGCGTCGAAGGGCTTGATCCATCAGGCTGGTTGAGGATCTCTTATAGCTCACACTGCACAGAATAGAAGGCTCTCCCATTTCTTTGGATCAGCCCTGTTGACATGAAAGCAGTCTCCGTTCCGCCCAACCTTCAAATGCTCATATCTCTAACTTCTCCTAATCTTACTCAGCTAAACTCATATTTCACGCACGAAACTGACTCCCAACCATGTTGTTCGGCTAATCGGACGGCGACTTAGTTGCAGCCTTGAAACTGCTCTATCCAGGTTGGCAATGCCTCGAAAGCCGCAGGTAGAGTTTTATCCAACTTCCATTAGACACTTTCCTTTCTGGACACCTTCTCGAGAAATTCTCAGCGCCTGAGAAGGTTGCAAATAATATCATGTGTGATCATATTCGAACACCAATGAGAGCTTTCTAGCGGAGGGCAAGAGTCCATTCGGGCAGTCTCTTGGTACAAATAGTACGAGGTATCATGTCTTCGCTATTCGAAGAAACGTACAATGGCCTATCTCGAAAAGGACAAGAGCCTCTGGATCGAGCTGCTATATCTTTCGCAGCCGTCTCAAAAAGCGCTGTCAGTTCAGAATCTTTTCGCCTTGGCCCTTGTATAAAGGACCACAGACTAAAAAAGGTGGCATAATAGACACATTTGCAATCACAGGGGATCTTCTCAATTGAGGCAAGATATATTCTGAAGCCCTATCTCACAAACTCAATATCAATTATTTTATGTGTGCCAACTACGACTTCCTACGAATCAACATCCTTCTTGTAAGCCTCCAAATCCTCGCCCTCAAAATCATCAATTCCTTCTTTCACAACCCGCGCCACAGCATCCTCGACCTTTTCCTTCCCGTCCAGTAAATCATACCATCCGCTCGCGCCGTCATTCCCCAACAGCTCCGCCGCCACGCCAGCTACATCAGCCCTACTAACGCCTCCCTTCGCCTTCGTCCTGCCCAGACTTACCTCCCCAGCCGCTTCTTCATCGGTCAAATGTCCTGGTCTGAGGACTATATATCTAAAGTGAAAACCCCACGGTTAGTTTGATATCAGATATGCCACAGCCTGCCCAAACCGGGAGATTTCCGAGTTTCAAGGCATGGATGGACGCCGGAAACTCGGAATATTCTTCAGATGCAATACACTAACTAACCTAAACTTGCCATCTTCCTCCCTTCTCTTCCCCCCAAGCACGGTCAACACTTCATCAGCAGCCAACTTGGCCTTATAGTAATCAGGCAACACCTCCTTATTCATCTTCTGAATGAGATCCCATGACTCCTGGTCCCACCACGGTGCCTTATGATGGCGGGATGAGAGCGCAGAGACGGTGAGGAACGTGCCAATCGCACGGGATGCAACTGAGGCGCGAATGAAATGGACCGCTGCATCCCTATCAATCGCATATGTGCGTTCTTTCCCGCCCTTCCCGCCAGCACCTTATTTCAGAACGATCAGCGACCATCCTCTCTGACGAAGCCGGATGAGGCACGGCACGTCAAACTGTGCAGTAAGGAAGGAGGATGGACCTACCAGCCGACCAAACGACCCATTCAGGCTTTACCTTGTCCAAGATATTCTTCGCGTCGCTCTCAGACTTGACATCCTCGAGACTTTCGACAATGACGTTGAGTTTTCCGGCATGTCCGGTGCCTGCTGCGCTTTCAATAGCGGATTTTTGCTCAGGGTTGCGGATGAGAGAGGTCACATTCCAGCCGCGGCGAAGGAGCCTAGGGGTGAGCAGGAGGGAGACCTGATGGTTTGTTAGGCCGGCGCTTTAAGTCGGGCAAGCTTCAAGGGAAGGAAAATATCTTGAATCTCGTAAAGACAGCGCAAACTGAGAAAGGATTTACCTTGCCGTGGCCGCCGAGGAGGAGAACGTGAACCATTTTGTTGGGCTCGTTGCCTGGTTGTGGGTAGTTAAATTTTCCGGTTTGGATATGTCAAATGGAAGCGGTGGAAATGAACTTGATCAAGATTTACTCCAGAAGGAATGACGCCAAGTCACAATATTTGGCATATATGAAGGATCACAATATATAAGAAACATCAACTTGTAGAACATGGTGCTAACCCAACTTTCGACAAATCACCCCGCAATGACGTTTTGCTGTGGCATCAGCTCAACTGAGCTGTGGCTGATATATTTGCCTATGATTCCCACGTGACAATCATTTGACCAAGCGTCTTTAATTCTAATGTCTATTCGCTATGCTATCCTACGAGATATAAACCTTCTTAAGCGCCTCGGCAGGATACACATCGCCACTCCTCAAATCCTTCAACAATTCAGGCCCCAAACCTGCCTTTCTGCTATACTCTTCCAGCCGATGGCGCCCGTACACACATCCATTTGGTAGTAATACTAGATCCGTCTCAACATGGCTCTTTGTATGATGAGCATACGGCACATTTCTGGCCAGATCATTCAGTTCCGTACTGCAGATAGGACAGACAGATGTCGTGACGGACGATGCAGAGGTGGGGGAGATCGAGGAGGCATGAGAGGAGTGACAGGAAGGTGTTTTCAGCGCAGATAACCCGGCTGATAGAGCAACGTGCAGTAACGGGACAGACGGGAGGGCGAGGAGATTGTTATGTGTTTGCATGAAGAGATTCGCGAGGGTAGCCCAGCGCGATGGGCTGTAGAGCTCCTAGAGAATGTCAGCGTATGTTGGTAATTTAGATTAACAGAAGACTCACGGCGTATGCAGCAGCGCGTGTCCCAGGCGGGAACGCCAGAAGTCCGCATGCTTGCTGGACTTCTTGGGGATATGTCTCTTTGTAGGGTATGAGGTATTTCTTAGCGTGCGCTATTGACTCCAGGAGCTTAGTTTGATCTCCGGTGCGGACGAGCTCGATGTATTGTTGGTACCGGAGCATGAACTCTAGATTGCTCTGTTGCTCCATTAGTAGCGGCCAGTAATGCTGTGTATGACACTCACGTCTAGCTTCTTGAGGTCCTTTTTGTTCTCCGTGCACCATGCCAGCGCTTCGTTGACTCTGCCATTCTGTAAGCTTTCCCGTATTCTTCCCATCTGCACAAATGTCTCCACATCCACAAGATCCTCGATGTTCTTCTCCTTCGCCAGCGCTGTCGCACTATCCTTATAACCATGCCGTAGCAGATAGTCTACTAGCAGACGGTCCAGCCGCGTCCTACTCCATCCCTCGTATTTCACATCATCTAGACTTTGCATATTATATAGCTCGCCAAGATGTTGTATCCTGCTCTGCGCCTGCTGTTGCAGCCTGCTGTCTTCTTCTGAGCACGCTTGGAGCTTCCGCTTCAGACCCCGCATGCGGGCAAGCATTGAGTCAACGTTCTTAAGCACATCGTCCGGAGTGGCGCTACCATTAAGTGCTATACTGGTAGTTTCTTTGAGGGAGGTCTTGATGGTTACGCTCTCCTTTTCTACGTTAAAGCGAGCGACTTTCAGGTTCTTCCGGAGGAGTTCGAAAGGGAGACGCAGGAGGGGTTGGTCCTGGCATAATTAGCTTGATTCTGTTCCACGATGCGCTGGTTGATGGCATACGAGGATTAAATGATTATCCGGATTCAGCTTGGATGTTATATGATCTGCCATTTTCGGGTAGGTCGTGAAGGTTGAGGGAGGGCTTGAGGTAACAGAAGATGCATGCAAAAAACCAGGAGCTCGAAAGCTCAAGCTCTGCTTAGACGTGCCTAGCCAAGACTAGCTGTCCTTCTGAAGCTGCAAGAAGGAAGAAGTGGTTGAATACCTTGGATGGTAAAGCGTACAAAATGGAGTTGAAATATCAAGAAGAATGTATCTATGAAATGTCATGTCAGGCTCAACGAGGTTGGGGTTGATTAGATAAAAAGGTCACCGCATCCTCAACCTCTCGAGAAATGGCACATACTACTACTTACTATACTGGGCAGTGAAGGGGATTCCTCCAGTAAGAGTTTCATGCACATGAATGAATAAATGAAAACCAACAGACTACTAGACTACCAGGGTCCCGAAGCTGGCTCTACAATACTTCACGAGATAACTATCTAGTACTGTCCTGTCTTTCTGTCTTGTGTGGGTGGGTGACGGTAGGATTAACTCCGATCTTATCGCCTGACCAAACCAGCCGCAATAGGATTAGCGGTATTTATCACCTGAGAATCCAGGCATTAGAGGCCCGTGCCCCTTCCCCCAGCCTTGTCCCGTCGCAGATGATATGTAAGCTCGCTCGTGACCTGAACTGACTCTTTCTCTCTCTCTTCAACTTCTTCCTCACGTGGAAAAACCCCCCCTCCGTGCGACAAACCCAGCTACGCTGCCCATCCAGAAAACGAATACCAGGACTGAAGAAAAAAAGTAAGGCCCTGTTGACGCTGTCTCAGATCCCCCTCCATATACGATACGACTGTCTCTTTTCTGCAGTCTCTCTTTTTGGTCCAGGTCTTGCCTCCCCCGCCGACCAATCACTACTTCCATTGGCAAGCTCGTGATCCAGCTCAAAGTCGTGACGAAACACGTGCGCCTACCTCGAGATCACCCATTTGACCACCATTCGAGATCCAGAGGGCTGCGCCAAATAATATATCAGATCATACCTCTTCGGAAAATCATCGCTCGTCTCCAGCTTCAGATTTATCGCTTGCGCCGCTACCTAGAAGAGGCGGTTGTAGTGTTGTTGAGATATCCCTCTTTTCGACCGGTCGCATCGCAGAAGCGGTGGTCGGCAGTGAGCGACAACAACAACAACAACAACAAGGTATGTTTTGCGCCTGGTTTCCTTTCCTTTTCCCTTTAAACAAGAAAGCCCAGCGTCTGGTTGCACGCTGTCCCTTCTGGCCATGTCACATCCCATCTCTTGTGGAACCTTCCAACCCTCTGGCAGGCGTATCGCATGTCACAGGTTGGGACGTTCCCACACGCGACGGGCGAAGAGGGCAGAGAGGGTACAGAGGTCACGATCGCTCGTTTGGTGATCCAATGCCGGATATGACCGCCACCGCTCGACCACCCCCACCAAACCCCCCCCTTAGTCCTCTACACTACGATACTGCGCTTCTCATCCACCACGATAACGCTGTCAGTCACTAGAACGCACACACAGTCACCATCACGGTTGTCGTCGTCGCCGCCGCCGCCGTCGCCGCCGTCGCCGCATCGCTGCGCAAAAAGCATTTAGTTGTACTGCGCGGCGATTTTGGTGGTCGGCGATGTGGTCGTCAAACAGTGTCTTGTCTCTGTTTGCGGGCTTTTCATGGAACTGTGGCCCAGCGCCGTTGTTACAATGACTAGTCGCAGTGGGTAGGCTGGCGCAAAGGCAGATGTCGCTGTACATTTCATTCTCTGTCAGCGCATGAGCAATGGAATTGCTTTGCTATGTGGTACCTCATCTGCAAGGACACGTGCTGACCTGGCAGGTACTACTTTAAAGGGGCACAAGAAACGTTCGTTTCGAAGGCACCTGAACGAACTACTGCAGCAACGCGTTTCGAGACTCCTCAGCACGAATAACAAGACCTTCACCTACGCCAGGCTCAGCGAGACACCAGGCCGTTCCACCTGTACATACCTCGGTAGAACACGTCAGTTTCGACCCGAATAACTTTAGTTGATTCTTAAAAATCCACCGACCAGCCCTTCGAGGTCATCTGCGCAATTGGGACCTAAGTACCGCCCATCTGCGAATCATCTCCTACGACGCGTCGCAAGCCGTACATACACACAATACTCTGACAAAATGGATCTTGAGCACTCGGGTTTGCAGGAAGTTGCCAATGCCATGCGCGAAGATATCGCATCGGAATCTCGCGCGCAAAAGCGGAAGTACGAGCAAGAGTCAGCTGATGACACGAGACGTGGAGGCAAGCGCAAGGTCGCTGACATGTCCGGTCATCACGATCCGGAAACCTTGCAAGACTACAAGCCTTATTCCGACCAAAACGGATTGAGTGCGCACGCCTCAACCGCCGCGGCTGCCCTCGACGTCGGAGTTTATCCAACCATATCCATTCCTCAACCAACCGATGTTTCATTCCAAACTCAAAATTCCGAGAGCGATCGAAACCAGGAGTCATACATGGATACCAGCCAACAAGCCGACAGTAGCTTCATGGATACTACTACACCTTCCAGCAGTCGCTCAAAGCCAGCTGTAGGATCTGATGAGTGGCACAAAGTTCGTAAGGACAACCACAAGGAAGGTAAGTGCAGCAATGCCAATTCTATGTTCCCATGCTCACATTAATTAGTTGAGCGCCGTCGCCGTGAGACCATCAACGAGGGTATCAATGAGTTGGCCAAGATCGTCCCCGGATGCGAGAAGAACAAAGGATCGATTCTCCAACGAGCAGTTGCATTTATTACACAACTTAAGGAGAACGAGACGCAAAATATTGAGAAATGGACCTTGGAGAAGCTCCTGACCGAGCAGGCTATCGCTGAGCTTAGCGCCAGCAATGACAAGTTAAAGGCGGAGAATGAGCGAGCATGGCGCGAGGTGGAGACATGGAAGCAAGCTTGCCAAAGTGCGGGATTGAACCCCAAGAAGGATTCGAGTGTGGACAACTAGGAATGAAATGCTTGCATCTGGATCGATGGGTGGTCTTTTCATTGCGAAAGATCGTGGAGCTGACGACCTGGATGATACCCACACGCTTTGATGACCTTTCAACTTCTGCTTCCTTTTCTTGTATGGACTACTTGTATGGGAGGAGCTCTACGGCTTTATTTTTTTAATCTGGGGAAGAAGAGAATATGGGCATAGTTGGTAGTTTGTGGCATGCGTTAGCTTTATTTTTTGAAGCTGGCAGTCTGATGGGCACAAGGAATTCAGTCAGAGATGGCTTTGACAGGAAGCTTAGACTGAAAAATATCTTTGTCCTATCGTGCTAGATCAGGCTTTTTACATGAAATCGAGATTTCTTTTCCCCGATACCTAACTTGTCTAACATTGAGGTAGAGCGAGCCTTGCGCGCGAGGCTGACAATACCGCTGGGATGCTGGGAACCCCTTCTTCGTGATATCAACCCCATTAACATCTAACTGATTAATAATACTTTAATGAGGAGACATGTCGCTTTTACAAAAATGATCAACCAAAAGTCCAGAGGCGTCTTGGCTTTAAATGACGGGGAGGACAAAAGCTTGTTCAGTGAAGCAAGCTAATCAACACCACCAATGTATGACAAGCTACAATACCAAAAATGGGGTGGCGGCACCGGGCATTACGAGCCGGTGAAGTAGCAATGGCATAAAAGTTCTGCGATAACCTATCCAGCGACATCCACAAATGCAAGTAGTAATCTTTCAATAAACTAGTCTATATAATTTCTATATGCTGGCGCGCCCCTGCTTTGTCAACAGCCGGAGCTAAATCCCAAAACCCGAGTTCGCCAGGCTAGCTCTACTTTACAACTTCCAGCTTACATCATTGGATTGGCTCCACCAAATTCTTCCTCCTTCGTTTCTCCCTCCCCACGTAAACATCCCTCTGTCCATATACACTGCTCCGGACGCTCTACTCTTCTCTTATGAACAAAGAAGGGAAGCCAGGCTGAAGCGATTGATCAACGGAGATGAGCGGCCCCGGCTCTGCGCAGAGAATTCTCGCAACAGGCTCCTTCACGGGATACCATACGTTTTCCTCCCTCGGCCACGGATATCTTACGGCAGATAAATCAAGGAATCAGCCATTATGCGGTAACAAAGAGGGATGGGGGCCTTTGAGCCCCTACAGATACGATTTCACGCCCTGTTTTATGGATGTTTGGGTCAGCACGGTGGCGGTTTATGGGATCCTGTTTGGAGCTATAGCTATATGGTGGTTGGTCAAGAGGAAGGAGCGTGCAGCGCTGGGGAAGGACTGGCATTTCTGGACGAAGCAGGTCTGTATTATGTGCCTATACTAGCGGAGAGGAAAAAGGCTGACTTGGTGGATAGGCGCTCATAGTGGCGATTATATTGTCTGTTGCAGCACAGCTTATTCTGCAAATTGTGAATTATCCAGATGTTTGGACCGGCGACTTTCGATTTCTTACGAGCGTCCTCACGATTTTGTCTTTGGGGGTGATTTTTACCATACAATGGCTGGAGCACGATCGGCTACGGAATCCGAACGGTGTGGTGCTTTTCTACTGGCTTCTCATACTGATCGCATTCTCCTTCAAGCTGCGCTCTCTGATCTCTCAGCAGATATACAGAGAACACCTCCCATACTTTGTGGCATACTGTTTAGGATACGGGCTATCGTGGGTGGAGTTCGGGCTAGAATGGTTGGTTCCGAAGAAGAAGAGCGCATACCATGCCATTGGAGATGAAGACGAGTGTCCAATCGCGCACGCTACCGTTTTCTCTATCTTGACCTTTAGCTGGATGACGCCGATGATGAAATATGGGTATAAGAAGTTTCTGACCGAGGATGATCTGTGGAATCTGGCGAAAAGAGATACTACGAAGGCGACCGGCGCGGCATTCAATGAAGCTTGGGAATATGAGTTGAAGCACAGAAAGAACCCTAGTCTTTGGATGGCTATCTTCCGTGCATTCAATGGGCCATATTTTCGAGGCTCGCTTTTTAAGACAGTCAGCGATACTTTAGCGTTTGTGCAGCCCCAACTGCTCAGACTGCTGATTCAGTTTGTGGGATCGTATAACACGGATAAGCCAGAGCCAGTGATAAGAGGAGCTGCTATCGCGCTGGCTATGTTTGCTGTGTCAGTTGCGCAGACAATGGCGCTGCACCAATACTTCCAAAGAGCTTTCGAGACAGGTATGCGGATCAAGACATCATTAGTTGCCGTGATATATTCCAAGTCATTGCGGCTATCAAATGAGGGACGAGCGAGTAAATCTACTGGAGATATCGTCAACCATATGGCAGTCGATACACAGCGGTTACAGGATCTAACGCAGTTTGGCCAGCAACTTTGGTCCGCCCCATATCAGATCACTCTCTGCATGATCTCACTCTACAACCTTGTGGGATTTTCCATGCTAGCCGGGGTGGGAGCTATGATATTCATGATTCCTATCAATGGTCTCATTGCACGTCTCATGAAGAAGCTACAAAAGGAGCAGATGAAGAATAAAGACTCGAGAACAAGACTCATCGCAGAAGTCATTAACAACATGAAGAGCATTAAGCTTTATGCATGGGGAAGTGCATTCATGGGGAAGCTAAACTATGTACGAAACGATCAAGAACTCAAGACTCTTCGCAAAATAGGTGCTGCGCAATCAGTAGCGAATTTCACGTGGTCGACAACTCCCTTCTTGGTATCTTGCTCTACATTCACGGTATTCGTACTCACCAAGAGCACACCTTTGACTACAGATATTGTCTTTCCAGCACTGACCCTCTTCAATCTTCTCACATTCCCATTGGCAGTCTTACCTATGGTTATCACCGCGATCATTGAAGCTTCCGTCGCAGTTGGTCGATTGACCGCATTCTTTCTTGCCGAGGAGTTGCAACCCGACGCTGTCATTTTCAAGGGACCAGTTGAGGAGGCAGGAGATGAATCGCTGACTATTCGCGATGGAACTTTCTCATGGGATAGGCATTCCGATAAGAATGTTCTGGAGGATATTAACTTCTCCGCTTCGAAAGGGGAACTCACATGCGTTGTGGGACGTGTTGGAGCGGGGAAGTCATCATTTCTCCAAGCCTTGCTGGGTGATCTTTGGAAGGTCAAGGGTCAGGTCGTGATCCATGGTTCAACAGCATACGTTGCCCAGCAGCCTTGGGTTATGAATGCGAGTGTCAAGGAGAATATTCTCTTTGGCCATCGGTTTGATCCTCAATTTTACGATAAGACGGTGAAGGCATGTGCTTTAATAGAAGATTTTGCTCAGCTTCCCGACGGAGACGAGACCGAAGTGGGCGAACGTGGTATCTCACTAAGTGGTGGCCAAAAAGCTCGATTGACATTAGCTAGAGCTGTCTATGCTCGAGCTGATATATACCTACTTGATGACTGTCTGTCCGCCGTTGATCAACATGTTGGACGACATCTCATCGATAATGTGTTTGGTCCTAATGGCCTGCTCAATACCAAAACAAGAGTTCTGGCCACCAATTCGCTCCCCGTCTTAATGGAAGCAGATTTTATATGCTTGATTCGAGACGGAAAGATTCTGGAACGGGGAACATACAACCAGCTCATGGCCATGAGAGGCGAGATTGCAAATCTTATCAAAACGTCTGGAAGTAAGGATAGATCACCAGAAGCTTCGGAGACTGCATCGACCAGCTCCTCCACCACGGCAGATGTAGATGAACCCATAGATGACGAGGAGAAGGAGGAACTGGAAGAAGCTCAAGAACATCCCACCCAGATGGCACCAATCAGGACCGGCCCATCTAGCCCAAAGCGGCGCCAAATGAGCACTGGCACTCTCAGACGAGCCAGTACAGCAACTTTGAATCCTCGAGGCAAACTTCGCGATGAGGAGGAACCGTCCACGAAGACAAAACAAGGCAGGGAGTTCTCAGAGCAAGGGAAAGTGAAATGGAACGGTAAGTCCGCTTCCCCAGAAGCCTGATCCATGACTAACTTTGTAGTTTATGCGGAGTATGCCAAAACCAGCAATGTATTTGCTGTAGCGATTTACCTGTTCATGCTGATCGGTGCGCAAACTGCACAGATAGGTGAGCCTCTACCTTTTGTTTATGCGTTCGATGCAGCTCGCTGACCGCTCACAGGCGGGAGTGTGTGGCTCAAAAATTGGTCTGAAGTCAACGGTAACTCAGGCAAGAACCCGCGAGTGGGATTTTACATAGGCATATATTTCGCTCTGGGGATTGGCTCTGCCGGACTTGTTGTTGTACAAACGTTAATCTTGTGGATCTTCTGTTCAATCGAGGTGAGTAGAAACAAAATTCAGGCTGGTCTTTCGCGTCATGCAATGTGGAGACGGAAGCTAACCAACATCCGTTAAAGGCATCTAGGAAGCTTCACGAAAGGATGGCATTTGCAATATTCCGATCGCCCATGAGTTTCTTCGAAACGTGAGTCCTCTTGTTACCAGACTAACCATGTCAGTGGCTAACCAATAGCCGAATAATAGAACACCAGCTGGTCGTATTCTGAATCGATTCTCAAGGTTCGTGGTCCCAATGATCCCAGCGTTTCATTGATGTCACTATAGGCATGGATTTCATCCTTTTGGTCAGCGCCAGATCCTTGGGAAATAGTACTGGGGTGCCTCTTGGTCCATGGCTGCATGCTTACTGTGCGGGGGAAGTCTGAGCGTGCATGAAAAATGCGCCTTGTTTCTTGTGTTACCTCTTAATTTTTTCACTGGCTGGCTGGGTTGTTGTGAACTTTTGTCCGAATTCAGTCCAGTGCATGTGGTTTCTCGGCTGCTTTCACCGATTTGCCCATGCCTATGCCGTGTGACATTACATTCCTTCCCAAGACATTATTGAAAGGCCAATTACTAACTTTAATTTTCGAAATAGTGATATTTACCGGGTAGATGAAGTAAGTATATCGTTGTTCATTCAGGTACTTCAAATGTACTAATGTGAATAGGTACTTGCAAGGACTTTTAATATGCTCTTTGTCAACACGGCACGGGCAGCGTTCACTTTGGTCGTCATTTCAATCTCGACCCCTGTCTTCATTGCATTGATCGTGCCTCTGGCATTAATTTACTACTGGGTCCAACGTTACTATCTGCGCACATCAAGAGAGCTCAAGCGCCTTGACAGTGTAAGCAAAAGCCCTATATATGCGCACTTTCAAGAATCACTCGGTGGTATCACGACCATTCGGGCATACCGACAGCAAGGACGCTTTGCGCAAGAAAATGAATGGCGGGTTGATGCTAACATTCGAGCGTACTTTCCATCTATCAATGCGAATAGGTTTGTACTTCCTTTCACTTGCCTCGGCTCCTGCTAATCTTGTTTAGATGGCTCGCAGTGCGACTCGAGTTTCTTGGTTCAATTATCATCCTGGCCTCAGCCGGTTTCTCCATTATCTCGGTGGCGAGCGGTAGCGGACTTTCTGCCGGCTTCGTTGGTCTGGCAATGGCCTATGCCCTACAGATTACCCAGTCCCTCAATTGGATTGTGCGCCAGACGGTAGAAGTAGAGACCAACATTGTCTCTGTAGAACGGGTACTGGAGTATTCTCGCCTCCCGAGCGAGGCGCCTGAGGTGATTCATCGAAACCGGCCACCAATCAGCTGGCCCGCTCATGGTGCGGTGACCTTCAACAACTACAGCACGCGCTATCGCGAAGGCTTAGATCTCGTGTTAAAGGATGTCAACCTCGATATCAAAGCTCACGAAAAAATCGGTGTCGTAGGTCGCACTGGAGCGGGGAAGAGTTCGCTGACCCTTGCGTTGTTTCGCATTATCGAGCCAAGTGAGGGCAATATCGGCATTGATGCTCTAAACACTTCCACGATAGGGCTACTGGACCTAAGACGCCGGCTAGCGATCATCCCCCAGGATGCGGCTCTGTTCGAGGGAACCATCAGGGATAATCTAGACCCTGGCCATATACACGACGACACCGAGTTGTGGAGTGTGCTTGGTAAGTCAGCTCCTTGGGCGAAGATATGGGCTCATGCCCACCATACGGCTTCTGTGGGCTTATTCAAGGCCATGACGCTGACGAATGATATAGAGCATGCCAGGTTAAAAGATCACGTCTCTAGCATGCATGGCGGCCTTGAAGCGAAAATCAATGAAGGGTGGGTAATTCTTCAGCCTATCATTATTTCTATTTTTCCTATCAGGGTATATCTACCCGAGACAGACTATGCCTTCGTATGGCCACGTCTCGACTTGTTTTATTGGCAGTTTCCATAGCACCCCTAGTCATCTCTTACTAATATCACCTAGCGGATCCAACCTCTCACAGGGGCAACGTCAACTTGTATCTCTTGCACGCGCTCTTTTGGCACCATCCAACATCCTTGTCCTTGATGAAGCTACTGCAGCGGTCGACGTGGAGACCGACGCGCTTCTCCAAAATACCTTACGCTCGCCGCTATTCTCTAAACGCACCATTATCACCATTGCACACCGTATCAATACGATTTTAGACAGTGATAGGATTGTGGTGCTAGAGGCAGGGCATGTGAAAGAATTTGATACGCCAAAGAAGCTGATTGAGAGTAAAGGGTTGTTTTACAAGCTGGTGAGGGAAGCGGGGTTGCTCGATGGTGTGAAGTAAAGTCAGGGATCAGAAGGTGATATAAATGGTGTGTTACTAGTACCGCAGCATATGGACAATGGCACACGGAATGAGCAAGCAATACTTAACTATTTAGATTGGACAACAGAAAAAGTTATGTATGTAGGAACAATTCAACGCGAAAGGAATCAATGTACATATAACCATAATCCTTTTAACATTTAAATTCTAGAGATTTTAAGGTGGGAGATATACCATATCGCCGTAGGTAAGTATAGAGCTTCTTCTGTGGGTTGTTGATGGGCAGGTAGGTGTGCCTGCATATGCTGTTGAATGAGGACCCTTCTTGCATGACCTGTCTGGAGTGCATTCCATCACATATATTGATATAAGCAATTCACGCAAAAGAGGCAGCGGCCCCATTCAGTACGGTTCCTACTTTTATCACTGGGGGTTTATTTAGACGAAACTCCCGATTACCGTGTAAGTCAGTTCATGTATCTGGCTGTTTGGTACCTTTGGCCTGGTTGGATGACCGTCCAGCAAAGCCTCCCCCATTCAAACTTTTATCCTATGCTTCCCACTGAGCTGCTTAGCTAAGAGCCTTCTGCTACGGTCATATCTTGTGCTCCTGGTTCTCTATTTGTCGAAAGTTCGCGGCCGTTTACCTTGGTTCGGGATATTAAATCTAGCCAAGTCTGTCGTTCATTTGATGCTACATGCTGCGTGTTGCGTGAGCTGTTAGTTTGATTGCCGGCTTATATGCTGGCTAGGCATCCTCGTGCACTTCAGCTTTGTTCATCTAGCCCATTCGTACTCAATGATGAGGGGCTGTGCCGCTGCATATTAGTAGCTCACGGGTTCTTAGTAGGTTTAGTTACGCGTTCACCTCTTATTTTGGTGGTCGGCATCCGCAATATGCTGTTTGATATCCTTGCTTCCTTGTACGATTAGTCGGAAGGACACGGCAATGAGTTGGACGGCCGTCTTTCTCCTGTGACACCCTATGAAGAGCAAGCGAACACTATATCTCCTCGATATGGTTCGTGGAGAGCTGTTCACTGCAGCCCTGAGAGACGATGCAGGCATTAACTCAAGGTCCAGGTTATAATTCTACAGCTATAGAAGCCTTGCATGAACTATCATGGTAGCTGCATAGCCTGGAGAAATCCGAATCGGAAGAAATAAAACCTTAAGACTGACGAATGCAAGAGAGACACGAGTGTGTGTATCGCGACTGCATATTAGAGAGCGATCCATCCAATTACGTCTGATGTGTGACGCGAATTAATGAGGGTAGAGTTAAGGACTCTGCTCTGGTTGGTAAGTTAAAATGCGTTGCGATCGGCATATGCTTTCTTGCTGGTAGAATAGGCAGCGTTGCACATGGCAGGCATGGTTGATAGATTGGGCACAATAACTTGTGTAACACCTGGTGGGAGGATATACCGGGTCCCCGATTTCTGGGGTCGTGGTGTTGCTACGCTGAGGGACCCTGAATCCTTTAATATGGATAAAGCTAAGAGGTATGCGAATAGACAAGCAGTACACGAGAGGAGATGCTAGAGTGAATGAAATCAGCAGATATTAGAGATCGGCTGATAGAGGAGCGTTGAGATACAGTAGTGGTGCTCTATGCCACCCATGAGCATTCTCCACAGATAGTGAGATGTCTGGTCCAGATTGGGGGGATCTGAGTTCGGAAGAAGGATTTCCAGATGGCCAGGTTAGAATATATTGATATTAAGGGGCTGTTTAATGTATCAGAATGGAAACAATGCCCCTGTTGTTGAGGGTGTGATTCTAGAGGACGGTCGATACCAGTAAATGCTGGGCTCCCTTCTCGGTGTTTATAGCTAGCAGTGAATAGCAGTGAAGCAGTGTAATTCTATATCTTGGACGTACCTGTAGGTTCATAAGAAGCTCTGGGCGGACGATTAAATTGACATATACGTAATGAAACAATGTAGGAAGGGTTATGGGATGAATACGAAAACTGAATCAAGCAAACCTCAATAAGAGGAAAGTCTTGGGAACATTTTTGCAATGTTCCACTTTGGGGTAGGATTTTTATCTAAGCAGATGGTCGGTAATTTTAATAAGGCAAGAACCTTTGGCAAGTGTGCCAATCTGATTCAAAGCGCAGATCTTTGTCAGGTCCTATTATACGGAGCATTTGTCCCAGGCGCCTTTGAAAGGAGAAGGGTGCCATTTCCGAAGATCTTGGATGATGAGAATTCATTGGCTGTAGGCTCTGAGAGTGAGTAACTACAGGTGGGATAAGTTGCGAATACTATTTTATGACATGAAAGCTCCCGCCACATATTCACATCGACATTATCGTCGCCTATTATTATTCGCTTCGCGCGTCAGCCATCACAGACTGGGCTTCAAGGCGCATTATAGTAATACTACATCATTGTGCAAGATAATACTTTATATAACTCCTCCGAGAACAAGCATATGACACCACCATTACCATCTCCTTCTTTCACATGACCGTTAGTTCATGCGGGTAAGATTTTAACGCCGGGCAACTATATATTAGAACCGGCCTTTCTGTTCTTAGTCCTCCACATTGTCCGTAAATCACAATTTATAAATTGGTGACGGCTGGCTGTTGCGATAATTTGGCTGACACTCCGTGTTAATAATACGACAATCTTAGGCGTGAGCTTTGGTAACCTTAAGGTGACATGCCGAACCGAGACGAGACAAGACGTCCCGAAACCAGTTTCGGTTTGCCGTAATGCTGGACTTGACTACGAAAGTCTCGTCCTCTGGAAATGACTCGTGCCTGCTCGGTGATGCCATCTAGAGCGCGGAGCGGTAGATGTTCTTGGTGATATGTAACCACAATGTCAAAGACCAGACCAGACCTGTCCCCCACTCCAAGAAGCGAGCAGACGACGGTCATTCTGCGGGGGCGGAACGGGTAGACTGTCGATCGCCAAGCAAAGTGAGAGGTGACCAGACGACCCGGTGTTCTGGACCTGAAAATTCGCGCTTTGATATATATCTTGATGGTGATGGCTGCTTTGCTAGTGGCTGCTTTGCTTCCCTCCCGTCTTGTTAATTTTTACTTTTTCGGGCAGGTTTGTGAAGGGAGAACCTTGATTGGAGCGGGGAAGATGATCCGGGCAGGCGATGGGAACCAGTGTCTTTTCTTTTTGTGTAACGACTCTGCGACAACTTGCAGAAATCGTCGCGAGGGGTAGAGGCTTGATGTATCTGGCAGAGCTTGGAAGTTTCTTTTTGATGCAGTTTAATTCCCCCGGCAGTTGTGTGGCGTGCCTTAATAAGACCGATATGACTTTTTGGGGGGTCCTGTACAGGATGCTCCTATCGGAAGTTCCGCGATACTTTGGAATTTTGCAGTGCCAGTGTTTGCCCTTTGCTTCTTTTTTTGCGAAAATGTACAAGGTTACATACAGAGCATGTTTGTTTACATTTTAAACTTTCGAGCCCCTTTTTTATCGGGTACAAGCGAGAATTAGACTTTCTCTTATCTACATCTTGCCCTCTTGAATCTGTACTGTAGGGCAGCGTATATAGCGATCACTTTACGATGAATGTGTTTGTTATTCAAGGAAGCTTGGTACGTAGAAATTGTACCCCACAACCACGCTGACTTTCCCACCCTAAAATCGCATTCATCCGATAACACTCCTCCTGTGCATCACCATGTACAACCTCTACTTGTAGAGACTATGCAGGCATAAAAGGAAGATTAAAAGGCTTCATTTCATATATTTTAGGAAACCAGCATATATGAGTATATAATTTTCTAGACACAGATTACGCATTCGTCCCCTATTTCAAAGATTTGTTTTGTTCTGGGGGCGGCGGCAGTGTACATGGAAAGTACATATAAGCAAAAAAAAAAAAAAAGGATCTTTCGGCCCGGCGGAAACGAGATAAGCCACCGTCCCGATAGCCAGACTCTCGTCACCAGACAACTAACCACTTAGGGTGCTTCAGACGTCAGATGTACTGGACGGCACAGCTTACATGCACTGAGACTCAAACAGAATGTGGGGCGCAAAAACGCGCACTATAGCCCCTTGAGCACTGAGATGAGCGTTCGGGGTGGCATCGCTTCAGCGGGGTCGTCACGCACGGACTGACTCGAGCGCTCCTCGAAACAACGGCTACCGCTCTGTTAACTGGTGGAGACTATGCCTACAGCGCTCCCGAGACCTTATTGCATCCACACGGAGAGCCTAGCTCCCGTGGCTTTGCTATTTTCGCCCACGGCTGGAAAGGGCTAGAGCCCAGAACCTGCAAACACAGCTGCTGCTGGCTGCTTCTCACATACGAAGAATTGCATGTGGAGACAAAAACAATGTTATATCTGGGAGCCCTTTCAACTTTTTGTCTGAGTATGGAATTCTCAAGGCTGATGCTGCGAGCCACCGTTCCCGCAGTTGCAAGGTCCGACTCTCCAAATTCGATTTTTGGTTAATTTTCAAAGCTTGCCGCCACATCCGCCAATATTCCAAATGGCAGGCTGGCGTTCCCAGCAGTATAAGCGTCAAAGCATACGATGTCAATCTTTTGAATCAATAGAGAAATTCTGAGCTTGGAGACTCGCTGCTTTGCGATCTATACATAGAGGATATATTGTTGAGTATGTTGCATGTAATGGAACAACCCCCACGCTATCCACTCTCTTCTCAGATCGTCATCTTCACCCAAGATAGTCCGGGAGGTTTTGTAGGACACTGTGCGGTACTCGATACGAAGTGATACGACGATCCGAATTTGTGGAGTAGTACAGGTACGTAGGGGGTTGTTGATTAGATGAAGGAACATGAGCGGCACAAGAATTAGCTTAAACAGACAACTCACTTTTGCCATGGGTAGCTACAGCCAATCTGGTATCTACCATGTTAAAACAGGCTTGTAAAATTCTGGGCCGAGGTCAGGGTCAATTGAAAATCCTCGCATTGCCAATTTGATCAATATGCGAATGTCCCTTGCCGGTCGGAGCTTAGTTTCAGGAACACAACTCATGAATCTCTCTTTTTTTGGTTTTGCTCATGTATACAACTTTGAGTGCCCCTTGCTGGTCACTGATAATCCACCAGCTTGGCTCCACAAGGTGATGCCCCTCATGGACTATCCGTCAAATATACAGCCGCAATAATTGGTGGGTAAGTCACCGTCCGAATTGAACATCCAGGCTGCCAGATGCGAGTAGTATTTGGGGTGTGGTTTATCCTATTGATATTTTTGATAGCAAGAACCTTCTTGGGACATGGCGGCGCGCTGCTTCTAACATCCTCTTTTTGTACCACTACAACCTCGACCGGCTGCACTCTCGCTGTTCCCCAGGCCATTTTCTGGTAGCACTACATGACACCACCTGCAATGGCATTGGTCTCTATGATAGCGACGCCATGATATGTGGTATTGACGCGGAGAGGATGGAAGCGGGGGAGCGCACAGGAGTCTAAGATGATTCTCACTAGTGAATCAAGGCAGGCTCCATTCATTACGCTCTTCCTCAACATTGGGTTGAAATATCATCAAAGCCTATAGCATCTCTAACATCTGTTTGCTTTGCGATTGTAAATTCATACTCATGTCCTGTTTGCTGTGTCTTATCTTCCGGCCCGCATTGATCTGGCAAACCCTCGTGGGCTGCGCAGCCTGCTCGATCGTGGAGGAGCCGTCCAAACAAGGTGTGAATCTGTCACTTATCTCCTGCGGCGCAAGATCGATCACTTACTTGCCGCAATCTGAAAAATTGTCGGATTTGGCTCGATTGCTTGCTTATACTTGCATCCCCCCGCCAAGTCATGGGTGGCCGTATTGACAGGTACGCATGGGCCAAATAATGCTAATTAGTGAGGATTGTACAGCCTGTAGAAGATCGAAGTCGTAGGTCTGGAGCGAGATTCGCCGACGTTCAGCACCGATAGAAACTTCAGCGTTCATTGCGTTCTATTTCCCAGCATAAAGTCAAATGCAACGCCAATAACAAACTTGCCTAGGAAAGAACCAATAGCCGTCCGGAGACGATCAATTTATGAATCTTGGGAAATGTTATAAAAGCTAATAGCGGCGCATACCATATCCACTTTGAGAGGCGATATAAAGTATAGAGGGGTAATCTGCAGGCAATCAAATCCCCAATTGTGTGCAGTAAATCAGTCTGAACATTTGACACCGCCAAGAATTTGCATTCCATTCCACAAGCTGACCTTGTCAAGCACATCAAATCAACCCCATTTCGTCTGCCAGCCTGCCTGTCTGCCTCTTTTTCCCTTTCCCTTTCGCAACTTTACCCATTACGAGGGGCTGTGAAACAAACGGAATTGCGAGCATAAGCTTCATTTCTTCCCATTTTCCATCTCCACCAAACATCATAGCTGCTGCACTGTACTGTGGAGACTTACGAAGGGTTACCAATATTCACAATTCGGCTCCTACCTCGGTGTGCAGGTCTCGGGACGGTTTCGATGAACTCGGTCGGCTCCTCCACCCGTAGGTTGCTGACAGACCGGCCGTTCTTTCGCCGCCGTCTACGAGACGCAAACAAACCTCTACGGGTAATGGTTCACGCTAAGTTACATTGATTATTTATTGCTATACCGAACTCGGACCTGTCTTATATCTTGTGCTCATAGGCTCCACCAAGTTCCTGTCTTTCATCCCAGACCTGGCCTTTCCGGTTACTTGGCTTTGTGTTACATTTGTTGTGTTTCCAACACCAAGGACTAGAGGATACCACCTAAGCACATTGATGATTTTTTGACGTCTTCAGGCGTCACCGTCCCTTCGCAACTCTTACACACACATTATCTCACAAAGAGGGCAGCCGACCTCCAGTGGACGGCAACATTACCAAAGGTCTCATCCTGGGACCCTGCTCGTTTCTCGGAAAGAGAGTCTCCCTTCAAACAGTCTTTACTGCATGGTGGTTGTACGTCAGTGCCTGTAGTTCTGTTTGTCTTTGGCCTTCTTTCTTTCCTTTTGTTTCCTTGCATCCCTGGCCTGGACTCGTGTTTCTTATCCACCCCAGGTCCTTCTCAGCCACCGTTCAGGGCCCCTTGATTCTTTTGAGTCGCTAAGGCGTATCTTGGTGAATCAACCACTAATTTGGCGTCCCCTAACAGCTCTAGATCCCGAAGCCTGCAATTGGATCCTGCTCCACAGCATTGGATATTCTAATAGAGTACAACTATCTGGTCAACCCCGACTTCCGCCCTGATTCTACATATCTTAGATTATCTCCCTCAATACGACAACTCGACTTGCACATCTCACCGCTACTGTGAGTACTTCCAGGTACACTGCACCGCATCTTAGACAATACTCCATCGTTCGTGTATATCTTCACCATGGTTCAGCTTCAAGGGTCCTTCCCGCCGCAAGGTCGAAGCTTTCCCTCAAGGGATAGTACCTGGACAGGGGAATGTCCAGATCGTTCTTTCTTAAACACCAATCATCAAGAGACTCGATTTGCTCCTGCTCCAGTTCTTCATCCCAGAGCACTCGTGAGTTTGCATTGCTTTGTGTATATGAACTCTAGATTAATCAATTAAGCCGGTCGAATCTGCTCTGAAGGAATGTGCGGGTATCCCTGTACGAGAATTTGCTCTTTTCGTGGTTGACGAACATGGCATAGAGAAAACCTATAGCTCTAGCCAAATAGCCCCATATCAAGAAAGATTTTTCGATGATCGATTTCGTTCAAACTTTCGGAGGAGCTTAAGAAGATCTTCAAAAGGTCTGTATCTCTAAATATCTTTTGAAAGAATTGAGCTGCTGACGTTTTGTCTTAGCCTCTATGCACGATGGAGAGTATCGTAACGAGTTGAGTGCCGGTTCATCGTCGGATAACCGACGAAGAATGAGGCGGGTGTCGTTGAGTGATTCGGATGAGGGAGGTGTGGGACATTCAAGCATCAGGCAGAGAAAGCGCTCTCGGCCATCACTCTTTGGCCATTATGCAGAGTCGGAGGTCACTGCCATTCCCGTCCAAACGCAAAGATACCAACAATTAGTAATTGGAGACGAATTAGAAGTGGAAAAGTTCTACTACCAGAGATTCCGAGATCTGCAACAGAATGCGTGCAAGCATATAGGAAAGGCATTTGTTAAGTTGGTTGAGCCGAAGAAACAGACACACTTCCCTTACACCAGAGGATCAGAGGCTGCTCCATCATGGTGGCCGCTAGAGCCTGGACCAGACAAGAAGGAAAGAGTTCCGCACAGAGAGCCCGATCATCTTTTGAAGCCACGTAAGATTTATTAAATCGGTTTGGAATCACTTACCTAACATGTTACAGAGCGGGTTCGGTTACTTGTCCACATTCTACGCATGGTAATTCAGCCGTATGATCAGCAACACCCTTCAGCCCAGAAGCTTCGCCTTAACGTGAAAAAGCTTGAAGATGCGGCGCTCGAAGTCATGACACCCTGGTTCAATGACAAGGAGAAAACTGATAATGCAAGCAAAAGAGTGTTTTTCAAAGAGATTTTCAAGGTGGCCAAACAAGAGGAGCGGTTTAAAAACGGAGAGATTGGTATAACACTTTAAACCTCTTAAAACATTATAACCCGAGCTAACTTGTATCTTTCAAGATGGCAGTACACGTATCCCAATCATGTCAGGGGATCGAAACATATCCACCGATGACGAGAGTGAAGATGAGGGTATGAAAGACGAGGATGATGAAGAGTTAGGTGTTATTCATACGCCGGATGGCTCTCCCGGCATAATCTCTGGCGACTTGCAACAACATCTTCCACAACCACAATCAGAGCCAGTTTCCACATCATTTCAACAACTTCCAGGTACTCGTCATATACCTGTCCGTCAATATTCAGCCCCTCAGCAACATATGGAATCTCCATCTCACGGGGCCTTCCCAGACTCTAGCTATCTCTCACTGCCTGCGGTTCAGGAGCGTCCCGGCTTCCACAGCTCGCCTCCAGGAATATATGGCTGGCAATCACAGTCGGCCGTGACAACCAATATTGTGAGCGCTAGCAATGGCCCTAACAACTATTATGTCAGTGCGCCATCGCAAGCACCCTTCCAGCTCCCGCCACCAACAAGCGTGAACATGTTGCCTCCTCCATTATCTATACCTCATTATGACACCCCATCACAACGTTTTGAGGGGGCCGGCAGACAGCACCAAAGCCACAGCATGCAACCTCAAAACCAAGTCACGCAACATCAGGGCCCACCTATGCACCATGGACTTTCTGAGTATTACCATGATACAGGTTATACCCATGACGAGCACCAGGGCTAGATTCAAAGCTGCTCGCCTTGCTTTTTCATGACGGCAGTCCACCTTCAGCTAAGGCGATATTATCTACTCGCCCGTCTTCATTTTGTCTACTCCCTCGATACAGTATATTTCTCTTTTTTTTTATGTCACCTGTATGAGAGCTTTGGCGGCGCAAGCGGTTCAATTCTCACCTATTGCCTTGCATGTTCTCGAACCGGAAGCTTTCCTTCTTCCACCCTGAGCCATTTTGGCTAATATCTTGTCACAAAACTGCCTATTCTTTATTATTTCCTTGTCGAAAAGTTCATTGTTATTTTCCCATGTGTGGAAGAGGAAACCGGGAGGATATTGTCAATTTCACCCCGCGTAATATCTCCTATGTCGCCACCATATCGTGGCTTCGAACAATTTATATATATTACTTAACCTACCTATATTTCTAGGTTGTGAATATATGTAACGGTGCCGCTCTGGTTGTTGGCCTGCGGGTTGGAGGATACAATTGGAATGAAGTTTGGTTATGGTAACAATTATGAGGTATATGATTATGGATTATGATGGGTCTACGGATATTTTACCCACTTGCAAAGTGGTGGAACTTTACGTATGGGATAAGGATGGCTTTGGTGGAAGCTACGAACGTATTAGGACTAGGTGGACATGAGTGTGGTAAATCTTTTGTATACGGTAATAAGTTCGTACCTTGTGGCTGGGACCTTGGATTAGGACATATAGCAATAGGATATATTTACCACATTCCCACAGGGTTGGGAGAGTCCCCTACCCACGATGGAATCTTAACAACTATATTTTTTTTTCAACTGAGGTGAGATTTACTTAAAAAAGTGGAGGATGGCTCGGGCCGTAGTCATCTTTGTTAGAAAGCCAAGCCTTCGTTCTGACTGCTATTCCCCTCCTTTTGAAGCACAAGAGCATGACCATATGTGTTTTCCGGACTGCTCAAGCTCTAGGTTCTTCTTTGGTTCCTTCTGTCTAATATTTATAAACTCAAGGGCTTGACCAACACTTGTGTTATGTTAATCTACAGCTTTTCCTGCAACCTCCGGAGTATATTTTCCTTGTACAACACTGCTCATATAAAAATGATCCGCACAAGGAACATTCACTCGGTGGGTATATGTAGCATGCGGGTAAGCTTGGAAGACCCCGCTTTTCTTGCTTGGCTTGAGGGAACGGTAGAGGTTCTTGTTTCAACAGTTTGCTGGTCCATCGTAACCTCCATTCCAAATTATCACAGTTAGACTATATCAACACTCATCCCCATATCCCATTCTTCCAGCAAGACCTTTTCTGCTGATTATACCCCATATCGCTTCTATCATGTTTGCTCTCAGAACCACCTTTGGGCCCTTTGATGTTAACATGTCGATTATGATGAGAAAAGGTTCCGAAGCAAGGAAAATGACGCACACGTATACGCAGGTCCATGTCATGAGCGATTCTTCAATCAATGTTATCGACTCTCATGATCTAAAGAGCGGGTTGCTAGTTCACTTCCAGATGAAACTACAGGACAACCTATTCAGCTATTCTCTCCACACGGCTTTGACCGTCGAGTGTTTGATAACGCAGAACATAGCTACTCAACACATGCCCAATGCCAATCTGATCATTAACATATTGTAGCTAGCTTTAGAGACTCATATAGATGATATTCGCTGGCATTCTCCATGACACTGGCACCTGCTCGGCTAGGAAGAATGATTGATTCGGCACTTGGTTGGAATTTTTAACGAAATCATATCATTTATTACAATCCCGACATCGAAGAAAAGTGTCCATGTCGTATTATTGTTCTGTTCTGAGCCCAATAGCAACCTACCTGCTCTTGGGCACCACATGGCAGGAAATTGTTAGCATTAAAGGACAAATCCCCTCAGACCAGGAAAGGATACCTCCCGCCCCGCAATTGGGGATAGTATTCGGATGAGGTCATATTGGGTGGTTCTTGTGGATGAGAAGACAGAATGTAGAAATTGAATGCGCACAAAACCCGCCCCGGGCCCACTGTCCCAGAATTGTAATTGACTCCCAATTATGTTTCATTGCTCATATGGATAGCTCCCAGATATGCCGTGGTCGTAGCGACCAATAACCACCCAATTAACTCCATTTCCAAACATCCCTCATGACTGGTCAATCACATCCTCAATTGACTTGTCGCTATCTGCGGACTTGGGTTCTTCCTGCTCAGGCAGCTTTCCTCCGCCAGTCATCATAGAAAGCCATTCTGTCATGAGGTCAGCCAAAATAAAAACCCTCCCTTAGCAGGTTTTGTGTATGACGCACCTTCAAAATCCATCTTATCGTCTCCATTCTTGTCTAGGTCCTTGATCATCTTCTTCAACTCTTCTTCGGTCGCCTTTATCTCCTTGGCGTATTCCTCGACCGTGATTCCTCCATCGCCGTCCAGATCCTGTAGATTATCAGTTATCGCTTGTAGTAGGTGAAACGTTGGGCCGCACATATGAGTTAAAGAGCTCCCGGAAGACCGCGACTTGTTCTGGGGAGAGTGTTTTACTCTGCTTCCATATTAGCTGGGTCGCATTGCTTCTACGGCTACTGCCACTGACCATTCTGAATGTACACGGGATAGTTCGGTATGCGAAATATGGTTTGATTGGATTGAATCCGCAGCTAGCAAAAGATGGTAAGAAGGGACCAAGGCTAGGACTGGGAAATTTGAGAAGAAATACGCTGTGTCGAAGGTGAGAATGAGGGGGCGGTTCATCAAACGTTCCCCTGCCAACGCCTTTGCGCCGATGTCTGTGAAACAATCCCACAGTTTCAGGCGGACAAGCGTTTGCGTCATTTGATTGGCGAAAACGCAACTGTTCGTCTGATTATCGGCAAGGATAATAGCAAGAGTGGAGTTCGTTGTTAGGGCTGATGGTTGGACTCGTTTCAGATGAACCGGGCACTTGGAATAGCCATCAAACATTGACATCAACGTTCAACGAGATGATACGAATTGTTTATTTGTGAAAAAGACATACTCCGTTACCTGTTCCCATATATAGCATACAGTGCTTTTGAAGCTGATATGATGCTTTTCTTCAATACCGGAATGAGAAGTTGTTGTTGGCAGCATTGATATCAAACGAAATGCTGAACCCAATCTCCAACCCCCTAGCCCAAAAGGAATATAGATCCTCAAATGCTTCGTGAATTTAATCCACTATACAAAAGATTATATTCCTATGGTATTCTCAACAGAAATAACTGCTTCCTATCCTGTAAGCATGCGGAACTAGCGATCGCCTTCCACCCATTGCACCGGGCTCTTCTCTATCTGAAAAATGCGTCTGCAAAATATTCGAATTGTTCTACTGAAGGAATAAAGGCGAAAGCAGAGTTGCGCATTTCTAACACCTCTAATTGAGATGTGAGGTATCTTCCCTTTCTCAATGAGGAATGAAAACCAGAGACGGCCTAGCATTCTTAGAGCGTCAAATTTAGTCCTTTGAGGTCCAACGTTGACAGTGAATCACCAAATATACATAGGATTATCCTCCTTCCAGAAGCCGATAGTTCACAGAGGCTCGTATATCACTAAAATTTTGTGTTCCCCCATTTCAAGCAAACATTCTCGATCACAAGCAGTTCTCAGATATTGATGGCAAAACGACCAGCAAGTAAACCATATTCACCTCAAAAACGAAAGACATATACGACTGAGCAACTCATTAGGAATGAGCGCAAGAATGAGTGTATTTGATCTTTCCAGAAAGGGATCTCACTGCTTCAGTGAGGAAGGCAGGGCCTTTCTGCACTTGCACTGGCTCAGTATTTGAATGACAAAACAATCACCATCAACGATAACCAGGGAGGGGAAGGATTGCCAAAGCCTACTTAGGCAATTGGAACAAACACAAGAGATTAAACTCAGCAACACGAAATACAGCCATTGCTTCATATCCTTAGTTTCATGTTTGCAACATAAATAAGGTATGCTGAAGAACATAGGTGGTACCATCCACTCTCTCTAAAACCTCACTAAACCTTACATATCTTTTCTCAATACGTTTAGTATTCTCTTGATTATCATACACCCCTTAAAGGGTTTAGCTAAACTTGACATTTAGTTCAATTATAAGCTTGCAATAAGGAGTGACATCGCCGTCCGCCTCCTCTGGCTTATCGCCATCGGCATTTGAGTTGACATCATCGATGTTTTTTCGGTAGAACAATCTGCTAAAGTCATGTCCTGGGTCGTCAACATAAACGACCTTATTATCAGTAGTTTCATGGCCGCCATCAATAGTTTCAATATACTGGCGCAAAAACCATTTGTTACCATCAGCTTTGGTGTCGGCCTCGCGACCATTGACAGTAGGATCTTCATCACCATCCAGGAAGAGCTTGCTGAACATCTCATCAACGCCGGGAAACTCATCGTCGTCAAGGAATAGCTTGCTGAATATCTCATCAATACCACCAAAACCGTCATCAGCCTTCATGTGGTCAATGTTAAGGGCATCAGCGGAATCATCAAATATAGCTACATCGACAGGATCCTCTCCCGAACTTGCATTGAGGAAATGCCCTTGGGTCATGTGGAATTGTAGGTCGCGACCCGCCTGCAAAGAGGTATCCTCGTCAGTCATTGTAGGGGAGGATTTATTATCGTTCGTTTGAAATGTGGAGGATCGGACGTATCGCTGGATTTGACGGTGGCTCTGAGGGAACGCCGATGTGAGTAAGAGATCAGGAGGTAAATGGAGGTTTATTCCGCTTGGAATTAGCGGAGTCTGCAAGATTGGAGGTTAGATTATTGAGAAGTAATTGCCTGAGCATGGAGCTCGAATCACGTACTTTGAAAAGAACGCGAGTTAAATGATGATGAATTCCAAAAATGTATTCATGGGCTACTATTGCAGCAGCTCCAGTCTTCCTGGCGAAAGGAAATTTGCAGACCGTCAGGCAAAGGAAGATACACGGCTTTGAGATCACAAGTTAGCACGAGATGGAAGTTTAGTAATCATCGCAAGAAAGAAAGTCCGAGATACGTACTTCGGATGAGATCCGATCGACTTTAAGTTGAGGGTCTCGAAATCGATATCTGTTGATGTATCAAGACAGGGTAGTGAAGTAAACGAAAGGCAGAGGCTGTGGAGAATATTGAAGAGCGAAACGAACGTCGAGTTCTGATTGTTACTTGTCAGCGTGGTCGTTATGGGACCGGAGAAATGCGTGCGCATCTCCAAACCGAAGTGTGGAGGTTTGAATCTAGATGCTGAAGGCTGGAAGTCGGAAGGTCGTGGGTTCTTTATGGTGAATGAGGTTCTTGCTTAAGACACGATGGAAACAAGAATCCACTTGGGTCATGTAACTACGTGTTACTATATACCTTTTGGGACCTTTGGCGTTGGTAAAGGAAGGATATATGTTCAAATAGTTCAGACGCGTGTACTTATCAGATTTCCTAATGGTGCGACTCTGGTAGTCCTCAACTACCTTTGTCCCGGTAACGAATCAAGACTTTGAGCTAAACAAATGGCTGTGCGTGTAGAGCCTTGTTCTCATCAATACCATACATGATTCATTGTATCTTTCTTTCGTCCACGCCATTTAATCGACATGACAGTCAGCCACAATACATATCTTATTTCTACGAACAGAGACTCAAATGCCGATAAAACCGGAAATCAGAAGAAAGTGTAATGATTGTAGACATTTCCAATGTGTCCCTCCTCAAATGCACCATGAACTTTACGAAATATCGAGCCGGTTGGGTATGGAGGTCCATATAATATCGGCCAAGTGTCTATCTTGCTTCACGCTTATGATACGGTTTAGCTTTGAAAAGCAATAACAAGCATGGTGAGAGGCATAATTAATAATTTGACCTGGGGGCAAGAAGAGCGAGCTGGGTGATGTCTCTTTCTGCGGTCATACTCAGTAGTCCCCTTGCTCAATAACCTACAATGCGAGATTTCAGACAACCATCACGGCTATTGCCAGCGCTTTTTATGCTCGGAAATATATGGCCATTGTACTCCTTGCTCGGTTATGCTAACAACACTAAAAGTGGCCACAATCTTTCATTCAATGCTCTTTACAAAACAAACGACTGTCGACGCTCGCTCCAACTATATCAATGCGTCCTCTCCGCTCCCACCGAGACTAACACAAAATGCGATTGTGTTGTATTTTGGAAGAAGCACCTCTAAGTACCCCGAAACAGAATATTTGGCTAAATGCCGATCTGGGTGCCTCGGGTGCAAGATCCACGCTATCAAACCGTACATACCCCCCTCCGCAGCTTCTTCTCAAAGCTCCTGTCTCTGGGTCAAAACAGGCCCCCAGTGAAGCCATTCTGCTTTGTAGATCTTTCGCTGGAGATCCGTCTTGAAGTATATGGATTACTCCTTGCTGGCCAAAGAAAAGTCCACTTCATGACCTAGGTCAAAGTATTCGGGGCAGTCACTGCGACTCTTTCAAGATTGCCTTCCATTCTGATTGCATTGCCGGCGGCCTCATCATACACTCTGGCACCGTGTTGTACTCCATACAGTCGACACAAATCTCCAGTGTGGGCGATACCGAGTCCACAACAGCGGCAACCGCTGTTCGTCACAACAAAATTGCAAGTTAGGCTGATTGCTGGAGCTATGTCACTTGGTAGGCTCTCCATGCACTCGTGGACAGGGAGAACGAAGGTTCATATTTCTTAATCGTGTCTGGTAAACGAACTACTTTCGCGAGGCATACAGAACGATATAAAATTGGCGCGTTCTCGTTCATAGTTGCGCCGCCAGGATAAAGTAACAGGAGCCAAAGGCGTTATCTCTGCTCGCCCCCATGAACCTGGTCAACAAGACATATTATGATGCGCTCACAATTCAGATCTTCCTCTACAACATATTCATGACTTCCCATCTTCAGAAAGCGACTAATTTGACTACCTGTGTTCCCCTATGGGGGGCGGGGCTGTTCACTCAATATCTCGACCCCTGGGTGCGTGATTATGTACGAACCTACTGGGTTATATTGGTCATCGGAACTGCCGGTAATTACCATGGGGTGTCCCCGTTACATGACCATTTACCATGCAGGAGCCCGTAGCTAGGCTTTCAAAGAATTTTCAGGATGGCCTTAAGAACATCCGGTGGAAGCCTTTTGGCAAGGGGAATGGCAAGTCAGATTTGCCGGTAGTATCGACACGCCGCTCTTGCATACTGACAACTCCCAGTTCTATTATAATTTGTAGAGACTGGTCATGAATAACTGTCTGTATAAATTGATTTCATTCGTTTGAATGGTTTAATTGAGCTGGAGTTCCATGAGATGTGTAGGAGACAGCTGCACCTCACTGTAACTTTGTGCAATCCGAGTCGAATATGTTGAATCAAGTGATACCTTCTGGTAAGGACCCACAACTGAACCCCCGCACGAGAATTTCGGCCAGGACTTAAGGAGCTTCAGCGGGCTAGAATATATACCCCGCCTACAGATATGTAGTTGACTTAGATGCCAAAATATAGACACCGCGTATTTCTACTGAAAGACTAGACATAAAACTTTAGGAAGCTAAAAAGAAGCGAAAGGGTATTCGAGATTGTGACTCCTCGATTTGACCCATATTAGCCATTGGCCTTGTGGATTATAAATCTCCAAACCGATAGGGATCTAATCAAGAGAACAGCATGGCAGCACATATCCTGAGCAACAATAGCGTCAATAGGATTCGAAAAAGTATGCCCTATGTTTAGTCCTTCGGGGATAGTCTCTCATGCTAATTTGCAAACTAGCCATCGATGCTGCAACTGAAGATTCCAGGAATCAGCTCCCAGGCGTAGTGCTATCAGTTGTCAATAAAGATGGCAAGGAGATTTTTGCTCATGCCTCCGGTTGGCGAGGTGTAGATACCAAAGAACCAATAACGCTCGACAGCGTGTTCTGGATAGCATCGTGTACCAAGATGATAGGTGGTATAGCAGCCATGCAACTAGTTGAGCAAGGCAAGTTGAAACTAGACGACGCTGACCTTGCTGAGAAACTGGCGCCGGAGCTAAAGCGAGTGAAAATTCTGAAGGGATATGATGAAAAAAGTGGTAAGCCAATACTAGTAGAGAAAAAGAACCGGATCACATTGCGAATGCTACTATCACATACTGGTAAGATATTACTGAGATGGTATTAAACTCCTGCTAAGTGTGGTAGCTGGGTTTGGATATTCGTTCTTCAACCCTGAGATTAGGAAATTTGGGTTTCCATCTGGCGTTGATGAGTTCGCTGGGCGGATTGAGGATTTCGATACGCCTTTGTTGTTCGAGCCGGGAACGTCGTGGAACTATGGAGTAAGACATAACTAGCGTTCTATGCTCTCTTTACTAAGTGCTCAAGGCGAACATTGACTGGGCCGGAGTCCTCGTCGAGCGGGTGTCGGGTCTAATTCTCAACGATTACTTCGATAAATTTATCTTTGAGCCTCTCGGCATCAAAAACATCTCCATGGTTCCCAGCGATGAGATGAAAGGGAATCTTGTGCATTTGCACCAGCGCAACGTGGATGGCACCGTGACAACTCGTGAGCATTTGCTCCGTGCACCACTATATCCAGATGCGAACAAATCGACAATCTTTAACTCTGCTGGGGGAGGATGCTTCGCCCAACCGTCAGAATACACCAAGATCATCGCCACGCTGCTTAACAACGGTACCTCGCCCACTACAAGAGCTCAAATACTGAAACCAGAAACTGTCGAGGAAATGTTCTCAAATCAGATCCCTGAGATGCCTGATTTTGCAAGACAGGGAATGCCAAGGGCTATTCCGGAGATATTGAACCCCATCTCAGAATTATATCCTCAGCCAAAAGATCAACCTCAAGGCTGGGGATTGACATTCATGCTGACGATTTCGCCAGGAGCTACTGGAAGAGGAGCAAATACGGCTTGGTGGGCAGGGTTACCAAGCCTATTCTGGTGGGCTGATCGAGAACGTGGAGTTGGTGGGATAATCGCAAGCCAGGTGGTGCCTTTCCCAGGTAAGTTCCGATACTCTTCATCGAGCATGCGGAATTGCTAAACATCTTGGAGATCCACAAGTGCTTGGCCTTTGGGCTCAGGTCGAGTCTGCTATTTACCAGGGATGATTGCGGCTCCTGCCATGGAGACTCACATCCAGTGTGTGGAGGAATATGTGAAAGAATATGAAATGACATTAAGCAAGGATTGAAGGTGTGGACTGAGGCGTATAAATGGTAGTAATTGTATAATGGTTTGTTAGATAAAGCAGCTCTTCACTATATGTTTGACATGTGGTGTCTGCAATAGCTTAGCATGGGCGCCTCTTTTGTTGCACTCCATCAATAGCCCAGTAATACCTAGATTGTTTCTTCTCGTCATTAATCCTCTCGAAGCCCAACCAAGCATCACAGGCGTACAACAGATGTATCAACAGACAAATTGCGAAGGTCCACCATATAGCACGAGGAGGTTTCGCACTCAAAGGTCGTTCAAGTCGTTCTAGTCCAGTACACATTGTGCATCCAGCTCGAGACCAGCGGTGAAAAGAAGCTAGCCGAGCGAGGCAAAAGACAGATATGATAGGAAAACCTCAACTTGGCATGAAGAACCAAGACTTCTTGGTCGATGCTCTTGTGCTGGTCGAGAAATTCAACACCGGATATCGGCAAGCACTGGCAACACCTTGGGAACTTTGGCTAGAGGAATACTTTATGCCATCCAGCAGGCAAGATATCTAGATACTTATGCTAGCTCCTAGCTCCAGGGCTAATGACAACACTGGCTATTGCTTTCAGGATGGCAGGCCATGGCCAATCAACCGACCGAAACAGCAATGATTCAGTGACATAGTCACCAGATATAGACAATGGGGGATAACCTATGGAGCTTTCAGGCATTGATAGGGTAGAGTAGAGTAGAGTAATGATGAAGGGGGAGATGAGATTGCACTTTTTTTTTTTTTTTCAATGGGGAACATGATGCCAAGAAGCAGGTGATACGTTTCCTAATTGGGGTTAGCTTGACTGGGGGAGTTGAATTGCAGTGGAAAGTTAAAGCATTTTTACTTTATTGTTATGGACTGATAAATGATAAACTACCCTCATCAATGAATTTCAGTGTTATATATCTATTCCTTAGAGTCAAATGCCAAAGCTAAGTAAGTTCGTTTTGGTCAGATGTCAAAGGCGCTCCAAGGTCCAGTAGTCAAACCATGAGATTGAAATGTAACAAGGAATGTTCCGTTTCTCCATTGGATAAGTACCAGTACTATTTGGATATCCATACTGTATCTAACATCCAAGTCCAAACAAATCCCAACCCAACCCCCGACTACTTAGGTACCATAGTTGTCGTCACCTGTAGGCTGATCCCTGTTCTAGCGCCAGAACAGGGCAGGACATAGCGTCGCGAAGCCGTGAGGGCCGTGGTTGTGGACGCCAAAACTTGATCAACCTGCTGCCAAGCTGCAACGGATTTTACCCCCATTACGGTCAGCCTTCTGTGTTGGGACGGGACACCTATGATGGAATGCAATCATCCCATACAAAATTGTTTATCATGAAGAGGTAGGTGGCCAGGTAAGGACTACTTGCGCTCTCTCGCTCTCTCGCTCTTTACATTTGCAATTGTAGCTTGCAATCACACCTGCTATTGCTGTCCTCCTTCCACCTTTCCTGTTTGCAAGTCTTCCTAGCAGCAAACATCCAGCCTCAATTGCACTGCATCACGACCCTGAGCGTACGCATGCTTCCTTGCTGCTGCAAGTCCTTCAAATGTCTGGTCTACTACGAGACATTCCAAGTCCATACTAATCTAGCTGGCTGTAAGACAGCTGGCTTGAGGGAGTCATGATACGACCGAAGATCGACATCCCAGTGGTTTCCAAGAAATCCGCAGGTGTGTTTGAGTATGGCTTTCGCACACTCTTCCTTGCGGTCATTCTGGCAGTCATCTTCCGCTTCTGCTATGTAGGTATGTGCTAACCTATCTATTGCCTCTCACACATTCTATCCCAAATGGACCACGCGCTCACGATGGCTTGCAGATTACGCAGATCCGTACAAATGCAGCGCGCTCCAAAACCAGGGACGGTGGCTTGACCCCAGCAAAAGATGGAATTCCCAAGATGACTTCAAGAATTGGCAGCCTCCAGGATGCATCATGCACAAATACAAGAAGGAGGATATCCAGAAATGTTTCCGGGGCAGCGCATCATTGAACAGCGCAATGGTATTCATTGGTGATTCCACGATACGCCAGGTGTTCTGGGCTGTAGCCAGGAAGTTGAACTTGGATAAAGCGGAGGAGGACATGGCCTACATATTGGATAAGGGTCACAAGCATGATGACCACGAGTTTATCTTTGGTGGCACAAAGATACGGTTCATTTGGGATCCTTGGCTAAATTCTTCGAGCCTGGACCAGGAGCTGCATAATTTCAAGGCAAACCCCTCCCAAAATATTGAAGACAATAGTGCGGGCCTGATATTGGCTGGCGCTCCTGGGCTATGGTATGCTAGGCATGGCGGAGAGAACGCTTTCAAAGCTTTCAGGGACTCTATCGAGAAACTTATGCCATACATGGATCACAGCAAGGACGGCAAATCTGAGAAAACATCAGTATCTACAAAGTATCCATCTCCCAACTTCTTACTATTAGCCCCAGTTCAGGTTCCTCGGTATCAACTACTGTCCAAGTCAAGAGCAGAAACGATTACTCCATACAAAATTGACCAAATGAATGATTTCCTGCAGCAGCTGTCCGCACATTCTGAGGCTGACATCTTATGGAGCTACTCTGCCATGACAGTTGATGGGGTCAAGGAGTACGAAGATAATGGGCTTCATGTCGTTGATAACGTTGCTGCTCGTAAGGCAGATGTAATTCTCAACCTTCGTTGTAATGTAAAAAGCGCCAAAGACGGTTATCCGTTCAATCGGACATGCTGCAGCAACTATCACAACCGGAATGTATTTCAGTCACTCCTCATCTTGCTCGGCTTTGTTGTCTTTCCGACCCTCTCCTTCACACCAGGCATACGCCAGAGGTTCAACCTTGGACAGCTTTTTCCTTCGATCAAGACTCTAAGAGCTCTCGGAGTCTTGGCATTAGTGCTTTGCCTCTGCTTCTATGCCGATCGTACTCAGGTCTTTGAGAAAGTACAGAAACAGTTCCAAGTAAGCGGATTTCGCTGGTCATGCCTTGCATTACTTCTTATCGGACTTTTGACAATCCGTGGTACTGCAACCAAATCCTTCCCGACCAAGTTCTCAGAGGATGGTTTTTTTTCTCGGGATCAGACTGATGAGTGGAAGGGTTGGATGCAGGCCGTAATTTTGGTCTATCATTATACCCATGGCTCACAGACTCTCTGGATTTACATAATCATACGTCTTCTTATTGCAGCCTACCTTTTCAATACGGGATACGGCCATACCCTGTACTTCCTGAGAAAGGAGGACTACTCTCTAGAGCGAGCCGCAACTGTCTTGCTCCGACTCAACCTGCTAAGCTGTGTCCTACCAATCATGATGCGGACAGAATATCAACTCTACTATTTCGCGCCCTTGGTCACATTTTGGTTTTTGGTCATCTACTTCACACTGAAAATCGGACGGAAGCATAATACTAATGTTGTATTCTTCTTCAATAAGCTAATTCTTTCTGCCGCTCTCGCCACTGCATTCACCAAAACACCCGGTGTACTAGAATACGTTTCTATCATACTGAAATATACTTGCGCCATCCATTTAGACGCCAAAGAATGGCGATTTCGAATCTCCACTGACATGTATATTGTGTATTTCGGCATGGCATTTGCGGCCCTCCTCCACCGGAGCACTCGACCTCATACCCCAAGACTAAAACTTGACAACTTGATGCATCTTACCAAGAGCACATCGTCGAAGTTCTTCGCCATCTTTGCAGCACTGATGGTCATTCCTCTATTCTGGGCAGCTGCACGAAAGGCGTCCAGTAAATACGAGTACAATAGCTGGCAGCCATATATCTCCTGCTTTCCGGTATTGGCTTATATTGCGCTCCGAAATTCCCACAGCATACTGCGGAACTACCATTCTATAGCTTTCACCTGGCTAGGCAAGATATCTCTCGAGACATATGTTCTACAATTTCACATCTGGCTCGCTGGCGATTCGACAGGGCTTCTTCGAACTGGTATTTTTGGCTCGAGAATAGATGCTATGATTCTCACCCCACTGTTCTTGTGGGTGAGTTGGCATGCGGCGGATGTCACTCAGCAAATCACGGACTGGTTCGTTGGTGGGTCGACAATGCAAGATAGGAGAATTGACTATAAAAGTCCATATCTGCTGCCGAGAAGTGGCCCTGCTGCGAGTCCAAGTGCAAATGGGAAGCAGCGCGCGGGGACTCCCAGTAAGAACTTGAGATTTGATTTTGGTGGAGGAAGAGTGCAAAAGCGTGCGTCGTGGGCTTTGGTAAAGATGGGCAGTAGCTTGAGGCTCAGGCTGGGAATGCTGGCGCTGGTAATTTGGTTGATTAATGTGCTTTACAGGTAGATCATTTGAGGTGTGAAGGTGCAATGCAGTATACTAGACGGCATGCGGCGGACGAATAAGCTGAGAGGGAAGAGGGATTACAGCAACAATATACCCATATTTAGAGCAGTACAAAGCATTAGTGCTTGTCATGACCAAAAAGACTAGGTTTTTCAAACACTGTATTTATACACTATTTAAGCTGTAAGACTTTCAAAGGCAGGTATCGCTCGGCGTCCCTATTTCGATTCTAACGATCAAGATAGCAGTGCAAATCTAGATAACGACCTCACATTTACATCATTAGAGGAACGTAGAATTATCACAGCCATCTTTTTAGCATGACAGCATGTTTGCATGAGGCATTTATACATTTAAGTATACTGATACCGCGTCTTGTGACGCCTATCATGAATCTCGCATTCCTTGTAGATACGTAACGATGGTAGGGCAATTTGTTATTGCATGTGAGATGTTGAGGCATCATCCTTTGGAAATAGGTCAACCGTATATATGTGGCGATGTAAATCATATTTGTGCCCACGCTAAGTTATAGCTTGAGATGGTTGTGGCTATACGATATTTTACTGCTATGTGAATCTCAAAATAAATTGGATGCAGTATGTTGTCGGTGATGAGGCGGAGGATGCTTGGTTGGATGAAACGGTACGAAATGTCTCGTTTCGTGCGTGTGGCGTAGAGGCTCACGTCTTAGGCTGGGGAGTATTTTCTTAGTGTTAAGCGTTTTTAGTTTCTAGTGATGTTAACATGTCTCTTGGTGGTGAAAGCGGATGGGTTCGTGAGCTGTAGTGAGATGACTTATTACGATTAAGAGTTGTCACAACTACGATGCGGATGTGGAAGATTGGCTGCAGGTTTTGGGTTGGGTGTGATGGATCTGAGGATTGCCTGCAAGTAGTCATTGGAACCCTTATCACGTAGCATTTAGAACGATATTCTGCTCTGCCATCGTTGGCTTTATCTGGAGGTCACTTGGATAAAATAAGTCATATATAGCAAGGATTAGACCTAGGTTTGAGGAACGAGGTTGTAAATTCTGATTTGCGTTTTCTGGATTTCGAATAAACTCGATGTAGATAGGAATGGAGAATCCATGAACGGGGTATACGTTTGCCCAACATTTCTGAATCAGTCGATTCTAAGCGTTTCCAAGAATCATCAGCGCATACTAGGAACGAAGCTGTTTCTGTAAGAGTATCAAGGCACAGTTCAACATATAGGTGTTGGTTTGTATCCAGTTATCGCAAAGTAGGTCCCGCAGTGAATGCTATTCTTAATTCAAGGGCATTATAGTAGACTAGAGGAAATCAAAGAGGTAAATCTGGCTGCAGCATCAAGAACGACGGCGACGTATGCGTGGATAGGATCAGGAAAGTCAAAATCCCTTTGAATGATAAGGTGATATCTGGAATTATTTAGTTAGAGTCTAGGATGGAAGTTCTCTCAGCAGATAAGTACCTGTAAAAACACGTTCTGGTTTCGATTTTCTTAAATGAAAATGCTAAACTTGCTCATAACATAGATGTTAAACCAATTCGCCAATGCCTAATCAACATAACCAAAAGCTAATAGGCCCTTTAGTAAAAATTAGTGTACAAGACCAATCCTTTAATGTGTGTTTAAAATTTGATTGTGTCAACCCATTGAGCGAAAGTTGTGGGTTCTAATCTTTCCTTCATCCACGGTAGATCTACACCATAATCTCTCTCGTTGATGAACCGAAACATGGTGTTGAAATCTTTCATTAGCCATATGAATACTGTGACGAGCCATCCACAGGTCACGGGCACACCTTTGCCTATTTTCTTCTCGAAAATCGAGTCAATATCCTGGAAACTCAACTCATCACTTGCAACCGAGAGTGCTTCATTGCGGATGCCAGTCCTATCGGGTCTAACAAGACCCTCCACTGCCCATCTTCCGATATCCTTCGTCGTAACAATCTGCATCTGCTTCCCCTTCACGAAGGACTTCTAGCCAGCCATGCAAAGCTTGCCCGGAAAGCCCCAGTGTGAATTGTCAGCGAACCATGTTGGACGGATGATGGTGTAATCCATGACATATCTCCCTTCCCACCTTTCCTCCCCGCAACGCTCTTGAGATGTTGCTCGATGTAGAATTTGTCTGAGAAGGTTTTGCAGTACGATGGGTCTGTATCACTGAGTTCCCTGCCACCGCGATCAACGGATGAGTAGACGAAGTATGCCACGCCGTGAGAAGCGGCTGCGTCTATGAAGTCTTTTGCGCCTGCAAGCTCAGTAGGGCCATGGGCTTGTGCAAGGAAGACGGCTGTTCGAGGGAGGATGAGGCTTCCTAGATACTTGCAGATGGCATCCGGTTTGTTTAAGTCTCCTGGGACGATATTGATACCAGGCCATCTGGAAATGAGGCGTTGAGCAGATGAGCCAGCCGCGTCACAGGTTATGGCCCATACATTCTTGGGCTTGACCCTGAAGTCAGGATGAGAAAGGAGAGCGCTAACAACAGATCCGCCTTAACGACCAGTTGCGCCGCTTATGAGGAAGTGTTGAGGAGGAGACATTGGTGTTGACTATTCGTTGGAAAGACAGCTTCGACAATTGGTCTTCTATTGATTGGGGGGAATGGGGTTCCATAGTGAATATATAGTCGAATTCCGAACTAACGATTATCAATGTTTTGTCACGAAAGACAAGCAGTTATCTAGATGTAAGTATTGAATGGGCATGCTTGGTAAGGTTCGTGTTGAAAGACCAATCATCTGCTCCCTGCTCGGCGGCTCCCACACCTTGAAGGAGAGGCGCAGTGGAAGAACATGATAATCTTGGGATATGTGTTAGTGATTGAAAATAGATCTAAACAACTGTGAAGATGAGAAGCGTTGGGATGGCATGTGAGAAACTATAGAGTTGGGAACAGGATTGAGATCTAAGGTCGTTTGGGAACGCGGAGCACGAACTAATATTGCTTCTCTAAATTCATGGATCCTAATGGTCAACTGTGATGACTCGCCCTTTGTAACATGAAGCTTGAGGGTAGTATTGAGTAAAGCACAAAGAAGCACGGCGAAATTGGTTCAGGAAGAATTAACGGATCATTGGAACAAGCTCTATTCCTTTGCCAGATATTTAATCCTCACCATTGAAAAGCCCCTTAAAACAAGCAAAACAAATAATCTTCCAAATAGGTAACTTTCATTGAAAGCATTTCTGGAAGCCATCAACCTAAAGTCTTTCTACATGTTCGTACTGTTCTGCTCCGTGTTCATACTTTCGAGTTTGCCAAAACATGCGACCTTCCTGTATATCAAGGGTCTCCCAATTTCAAAGAGATTCCATCTACTTAGGTTTGATTGTGTTTTTTTCATAAACATTGACAGGTGTCCGGCGCCACGACTTGTTTGTTGTAACGTGGAAATTTTTTAGCGTAGAGGTGTTAGGCAAGGAACAGTCCAGGTTACCCCGAGCCATTGTTCATTCAGTATCTTGGCTTAGTAGCCGCGACATTCCCTAGCCTACTGCTCTCCTTCACCTCATTTCTCCTTCAAGGCATTGTATAATCATCGATATGTGGCCACAACTGATTCCAAACTCCTCAATGAAGTCTAAACGACCTCTCAAAGTCTGGCGCCCAGCAACGGGTCATAGAGTACTCTCCGGACAGCGCGAAAACGACCTTATCAACTTGAGTGAATAGAAGGCTATCGATTAAGTAATGTTTTGTAGTACTGCCGTGATGTTGTAAGAGAAAATAGAAACAATCCATGGGGAGGCACAATTTTTATTGTGAGGCGAAGTTCGTTAGCGTGGATGCCTGGATGCCTAATCCCAAATATCAAAGTTCCACTAGGAAAGCTGGCCGGATCGCAAGTTTAGGAAGCGCTAGATATCCCTCACTCACGTAGTGAATTAACACGTTCCAAGTATATTGGAGGGGCTGAAAAGCCAGATATTTGCACGCTTGTCTTCTATTTAACTACAAACCACTCCTACCACCCATATCTACACCCTGCAGAATTCTAAATCACCCTTCGAATATTGCTCTTCATAGAATACAATGGATATAGAAACTTTGAAGGAGCAATGGAGCGCGGCGGAGGACCAAGACGGTCTGCGACTCAGTTGGAATGTCTTTCCAAGCTCTCGAATGGTGAGTCTAGCAACCAGGGTCGCTTGGCGCTCTACTGAATATTTTTAGGAAGCTTCACGCTTGGTTGTCCCAATCGGGGCCTTATATACACCTTTGAAGGAGAAGCCAGATACCCCGATTCTGAATTTCGAGCCCATAATTTGCAAGCAGCCTTGCAGATCTGTGCTGAATCCATTCTGGTATGATCAATTCTAGCAGCAAGAGAAATGGAAGCTGACAGAGAGACAGCCAAGTCGATGTTCGGGCCCGTCTCTGGATCTGCCCTTTCTGCTTGTCTCGAAACCCTCTTCCGCCACACTACAAGGATATTACGCCTACAGCTATTCCTCCCGAGCTCCACCCTTCGAATACAACCATTGAGTACAAGCTCTCGCGACCAGCGCCTAGTGCACCTATATTTTTATATGTCGTTGATACGTGCCAGGAGGATGACAGCTTGTCCGCCTTGAAGGAGTCTCTTGTGATGAGCTTGAGCCTCCTTCCTGAGAATGCCTTAGTTGGCCTGATTACATATGGTACTATGGCGCATGTCCATGAGATTGGTTACAAAGAGTGCCCAAAATCATATGTGTTCAGAGGCAGCAAGGATTATACGGCCAAGCAGGTACAAGAGATGCTTTCACTGGGAGCAGGTGGTGGTATTCGGCCCGGAGTGCAGCAAGTCCCTGGGCGACCTATGGGACCAGCAGCGCGATTTTTGATGCCTGTAGCCCAATGTGAATTCCAACTAACAAACGCGCTCGAGCAGCTACAAAAGGACCCTTGGCCAGTTGCAAATGATCGCAGAAATCTAAGATGTACCGGAGTCGCTTTAAGTGTCGCCGTGGGTTTGCTTGAATCGTCTTTCCAAAATGCTGGTGGACGTATTATGCTCTTTGCTGGAGGACCTGCTACTGAAGGACCTGGTTTAGTTGTTGGTCCTGAGCTAAGGGAGCCAATTCGATCACATCATGATATTGATCGTGACAACATCAAATATTATAAGAAAGCTTTGAAGGTACGGTAAAATGGACGTATGTTTGATATGTGACTAACAAAAATGTAGTTCTACGACAATCTCGCCAAACGCACAGCACACAACGGTCACATCATCGATATTTTCGCTGGTTGCCTTGATCAAGTTGGATTGCTCGAAATGAAGGGACTAGCGAATTCAACTGGTGGCCACATGGTTCTTACGGACAGTTTTACCTCTTCCATGTTCAAGCAGTCATTCGTGCGCATTTTTGAGAAGGACGGCGAGGAAAACCTTCTGATGGGCTTTAACGCTTCTCTGGAGGTGCTTACAACGAAGGAGCTGAAGGTAACTGGGCTCATTGGTCACGCGATATCGATGAACAAAAAATCTTCTTCGGTTGGTGAGACTGAATGTGGCATTGGAAATACTTGCTCCTGGAAGATGTGCGGTATCGACCCAAGCGCCAGTTACGGAATCTATTTCGAGATTGCTAATCAAGGAGGACCAACACAACACCAGCAAACTCCTCAGAAGGGCATGATCCAATTCTTGACATACTACCAGCACTCTTCTGGTCAGTTCCATCTCAGAGTCACAACTGTAGCCAGAAACCTCAGCGGTCCAGCTGGTGACCCAACGATTGCACAATCATTTGACCAAGAAGCTGCTGCCGTCCTTATGTCGAGAATCGCTGTGTTCAAGGCAGAGGTTGACGACGGACCCGACGTTCTGCGGTGGGTTGACCGAATGTTGATTAGATTATGTTCGCGATTTGCCGATTACCGAAAAGACGACCCATCCTCATTCCGGCTTGAAAAGAACTTCACATTATATCCTCAATTCATGTTCCATTTGCGACGAAGCCAGTTCTTACAGGTATTCAACAACTCTCCAGACGAGACCGCCTTTTATAGACACGTTCTCAACCATGAGGATGTTAGCAACTCTCTTATCATGATACAACCTACCTTGGATTCCTACAACTTTGACAACCCAGAGGGAGGTGTACCCGTGCTACTCGATTCTACCTCTATTCAACCCACTCATATCCTGCTTCTCGATACCTTCTTCCATATCCTGATCTTCCATGGCGAGACTGCAGCGGAATGGCGGAAGGCTGGTTATCAAGACCAAGAAGGATATGAGAACTTCGCGACTCTATTGGAGCAACCGAAAGAGGATGCCAGAGAACTCATCACGGACCGATTTCCACTTCCACGATTCATTGTCTGTGATGCAGGCGGCTCACAAGCACGTTTCTTGCTTTCAAAACTCAATCCTTCTACGACTCATACGACCGGAGCCTATGGCGGTGTGGGTGCTCAAACCGCGCAAACCATCTTCACGGACGATGTCTCTTTACAAACCTTTATGGATCACCTTATGAAGTAAGTCAATACGCCAGGTCATTCTATCATCATACTAATCGCGAACAGGCTTGCCGTTAGTGGAACGAGTTAAAAAAGTATTCCGGGCTTGAAAACACGATATGGTTAAATAGAGCACAATGTTGGGACTGGTTGAGCACGCTGGTTTGACTTATAAGATACCGATGGGATTAGCTAGATCAATATGACATCTAGACTCCTTCAATTGAAAAGACGTGCATAGCAGCCGAATTTCTCCGGTGCTGAAACTTTATACAGTGTGTATTCAATTTTATGACTCTGAGGAAGCAGCTTAGGATCCTTTATTTATTTAGCAAGAACTTCATGCTGGTCTTTTTACGAATGATGTGAGCACCAGACCCATGAATTGCTGCAAATATGCCCCTCGATTTAGCCTCGCGCAGCCTTGCCGCTAATACTGGATTAGGATTAGCTCCAGTGTATTCTTGGCAACCGCACTAAGAGAAGCGAGAAGCACACTGTAACGATTTTTGAAGAACTTCAATTTTGCTCAAGACAGCAACTCACCAACCTCAGTCTATCAACACCGCCAATATGCGTAAGTTGACGATTCTAATTACTTTACGATGTTATCTCGCTAATGTAGTTGCCGAATAGCCCCAAAGTTAGACCCCAATGAGATCAAGGTGATGTGCGTATTTCCCCCCAGACTTCGACCTCGACAACTTGCGCATTCGAATAAGTAGCGACCAGAGGGAAACGAGAACATAAGTCCTACGAAAATCGAAGCTAACTTTTTTTTACAGCCACCTCAGAGCGACTGGTGGTGAGATTGGAGCCTCATCAGCTCTTGCTCCCAAGATCGGTCCTCTTGGTTTGTCACCAAAGAAGGTCGGTGAAGATATCGCAAAAGCTACTGGAGACTGGGTATGTGGCCTTGGAAAAGGGAGGATGATGCAAATATTCTAATCAGATTGGGGTCTAGAAAGGACTGCGTGTCACCGTCAAGCTTACCATCCAGAACCGTCAAGCTGCCGTCTCCGTCGTCCCCTCCGCATCATCCCTCGTCATCAAAGCCCTCAAGGAACCTCCTCGTGACCGGAAGAAGGAGAAGAATATCAAGCACAGCAAGTCAATCACGCTTGATGAGGTTATCGATATCGCACGAACAATGAGATTCAAGTCTTTGGCGAAGGAGTTAAAGGGAACCGTTAAGGAGATTCTGGGGACTGCGTTCAGTGTCGGATGCCAGGTTGATGGAAGAAGCCCAAAGGATGTCAGTGACGATATTGAGAGTGGAGAGATCGAGAGTACGCACCCTGTTATCCCAAATATGAGTTTGTGGTGATTTTCTTGGCATCTGCTAACATTTGAGGCAGTTCCTGACGAGTGAACAATGACAGAACGTCTCTTTGCTAATCTACCTGGGGAATACCATTCGGCGCGCAAGATAGCTGTGCATGGATGACAATCAAAAGAAATCAACCAAAAATACCCAAACCCTGATGTGCCTGCTTACCATGCTCAATATCAACCATTTCCTCTCATTACGAATCACTTGTCAAACACTCTGGCCCTTACCCCCTTTCCCTTCGTGGATTGGTTCAGTCTATGGTATAGGCCTATTTTTGTAAACAAGGAGATTGAACTGTCCGATTACTCACCACGACATCCTGTCTTTTTGAGCGTGGATGTAGTGGTCCACATCTTTCTGGGCAACATCTCTTCATATCTTAAATGCTCGCACATTTTCCTGCTAACTATGATTTAACACGATATAGACTCTGGCCCGAGCGGCTACCTGCTAGAAGAACCGGAGAGCTGACGTGTTCTATAGTAGTTATATACGAGGAAGCATGAGAATTTAGCAAAGCCTGGTGCATGTAACAGATTAAAAGTGTGGCTCAGCATTACACGAGAGGTGCGGCGCTTACTGCAGGGGCGTCATCTCGTGGTGTGATGTACACTTCCTCCATCTGTGGAGTTGAGAAAGCTTCTTGACGTATGCACTAGAAATTGGGTTTGAAAGCTTAGGCTTGTGTGATAACTTTTTGTACTAGGCCAACAACGTTTATAAGCGTATAATACAATTGTGCAAAGAAATACTTTTATGGCTGATGTGACCTGCATTCTTTGTGCTTTGTTGTTTCTTGTCCTTACATCCCATGCTGACAAGGCTTTGTACAAGGCATCTTATTTGCCGATCCGCGCCTTACCCTGTCAAGATAATCAATCCTTCTCTGTCCCTGGAAATGGCCTCTATTCACTTCCTACGACTATAGCTCCATCATGATCAGGTACAGACCGCCGTGCCATCATATATTTTCTTAGGCATTTTCTATCTGGCGAGAATCGCACATGCCCGGCCCAAAATCTCGATAAGGACAATAGTGAGTAGACGCCCAGGCTCACAGACCGAAAATACCAATCCCCCCCGTCACCACGAAGCCTCGTGTCTCTATTTGTTAGCACTCGCAAAGAAGGCAGACCGGTGTCTATCCGCCCATCTGCGGGCTGTTGGGCTTAGGGAGCAGAAATGAGCAACAGAGGAAACAGTTCCCATCGTGTAGGCATTGGCACTCTTTGGGTCTGAGCAATACAAGAAGCCACGTTCATTTCAGAATCATTTTGCTATACTTCGTTGCTCTGCCGTGGAACAAATCAAGGGCTGCACGCCAGCGAATATGCTTCCCCAGCTTGGTGAGCCTCAAGGAAACAGTTCGCACCAGCTTGGTGGACTAAACTTTCTAGCCCCGCCATTTGAGCTCAGACAACCTCAACGATTACCAGATCGAATACCACCTTTGCCATTTAGAAATGTGCGAAACATTACCTCGCCTCTTGCGCCGCCGCGGCAGGCTTTTCCTGTTGATTATGGCGGACGTCAAGATAGGCCCTCTGGGATTGGGATGAATAATCGTGGGGGATACTATAATGACCCCTCAGAACACATGCTGAGAAGGAAAACACCAAATGGGACATTGGCCGCAGGCTATGACGGGACACCGGTGCAGTGGTCAAGCAAGCCTCCAGCTCTGAAGCATGTACTGTTGCCAATGTCTGTTGAAAATCGAGGTCAGCAGATGATGTCCACCGCCAGTTCCGTTGATCCTCAAGGAAGACCAACCAGATCACATAGCTTGGGTTGGAACCATTACCAAAATGCTCAGCCGAATTATAGTACTCAAGGCCCGGGACAGCGGATGAACAGTGAACCTGGAAATTGGACTTATCTACCGATGTTAAATAGGTCGAATAATATTTTGGAGCAGCCACCGCTCAAGCAGCAGGAATCAATATTCTATCCTAATGGAATGCAAATGCAAATCCCCATGGTACAACAGCCGTCGTATCAGCCTTCGCCAGGGCCTACAGCCTCTAATGAGGGCGGTCTCTTTGGCCAGTATTGGGCAGATGGTAGATTGATGCCCTATCGACCTGCTCCCGTGTTTCGCAATCCGGGGCAGCAACTTCAGCATTACACTAATCTAGCAATACCTCGGGGAACAGATCTACAGCAAATGAATGGACATACAAATTCTCATCACTCCTTGCACCAAACAATGCTGAACGTGGACTCTGCCCAGATGACAAGTGGACTATCTCTTTCTTCATTAGACAACATATCACCTCACACATATAATAGATACACGCCCATGCAGCAGACTCAAAGCCCTACTCATGATCCATTCGCATTTCACACACCATTCTCGCAAGGCGAAGATGGATCAAGAACTCCAACTGCTCTATCATCTGCTAAGAGCAATGCTCATTTCAAGGAGAAGATACTCTCTAGAGCTCATACTATATATGTTGATCTATTATCATCTTTACAACAATCTAGAAGGGAGAATAGACAGGGAAGACAAACACCTGGTTTCAGAAATGGACCATACTCAAGGACTAGCATATATCCCAAGCCACCACGGCAGTCGGGTTCAGGTTTTGCGCATACGGATTGGTCTAATGGTTTATACAATCCATTATCACCGAAGGAAAAGGCGAGGGAGTCTCTGGGCATGCTCACGCACCTCTGTGAAGAGAATGAATGGATTGATGGCATGCTTCTTGCAGGTTGCTTAGCGTACGGGCTAGAGGATTACAGTAAAGCTCTAGACTGGTTTTCCAAGATTATTGAATTAGATTCAAGGCAAGTATCTTGGCCTGGTTCTCACTATATCGTAATGCTAACATCTGATTAGACATGTGGAAGCTATGTCAAATCTTGCTGCAGCCCTTCTGTGCCTAAACAGACGTGGAGAGGCTGAGCAGTATTGGTTACAAGCTGTGAAGCTCCGGCCAAGTTATTTCGAAGCAGTTGAACATCTCATTGGCCTGCTGTGTAATGACCACCGAGGACCTGAGGCTGTGAGCATAATGACATTTGTTGAAAGTGCTCTACGCCTGCCGAAGTCAGAGGAGCCCGTTGACTACCTCAGCGAGACCTCTAGTAATGCTGATCGAGGCTCCGTCTCTTCCATGAGTACGACGTCAGAGACGATGACTCTCGATTTTGATCACGAGGATCGCAGTCATCGTTCTTCTTCCAATCTAGGCAACGATGATGTCTCGCCGCAACCCGGTTTTGGATCCAGTGGTTTTGCATTGCCAGGATCCGAAAATGGCCGGATTCTTGCCCTTGTCCATGCTAAAGGTAACATGCTCTATGCACTTAATGATATTAACGGCGCATCCAAAGCATTTGAAGAAGCAGTTCTGATCAGTACTGGCCGTGGCTTAAAGAATATACAAGGACTCATAAGAGAGATCGCTGGCGTATTATCAGTAGACGGGTTCACGCCACTGCGTACTGATTTTAGATCTCCGCCACCCCAGCCGTCATCGTCACCGTTATTGTTACCACCGGAAAAGGCGTTGCAAACCGCGAAATTGGTATTTGCGAAAAATGGAGAACTACCAGGGCTTCGCCATGTTCATAACGAACTTGCTAAAAAGGCAGCTATATCTACCACCAGCAACTCCTTACTTTCTCTTGCCAAGATATTCCAGGACGCCATGTCAAACACAAGTTCTCCGCAGAGAATATCCCGAATGCCTGCTGGCGTGGGAGACATTCTTGCATTATACTATCTCTCATTATCCCTTCAACCTAGTCCGTCTACCGCGAACAATGTGGGCATTCTGCTCGCCAGCGTTCCACAACCTGCCTCGTACCGGTACTCGGTACGGGATCCTGCTGCGCAGCCGTCGATCCCAGGAATTATACCAGGCAGTGGTATAGCGCTGGCTCTTGCTTACTACAATTATGGACTTCTTTTGGATACCAGACATGCACATCTTTACACTAATCTTGGAAGCCTCCTGAAAGATATTGGGCAGCTTGGATCGGCCATAAAGATGTACGAGGAAGCTGTTAATTGTGATAGCATGTTCGATATCGCACTTGCCAATCTCGCCAACGCAGTCAAAGATCAAGGCCGCACAAGTGATGCTATAGAGTACTACAGACGTGCTGTAAAAGCAAGTCCAGACTTCGCGGAAGCTGTTTGTGGCCTTGCGAATGCTTTAAACTCTGTCTGCGACTGGGCCGGCCGGGGAGGGGTGATACTCGATGGTGGCAAGCAAGATCGATGGCACGTTGACGACTCTGGCATGCTGGCTCAGGCATCATCAGGTTCAGGCGGTGGCTGGATGAAACGTGTCGTCGATATCGTTGGCAAACAATTGGAGTTCGGTGCATCATGGGGTCGAGGCACTCTAAGTGACCAAGTAATTCCCCATTTTCTCGATCAACTCGAGACAGCAGATGCTGGGAGTCGATGGGATACCGAGAAGAAAAGAAACATAGTCACCGCACTGAATAGCTGGAGTGGCCAGCGGTGGGAAGGTGCACGGGTCCTACGATTGATAGAACGAGCCATGAGGCGTGCGATGCATCGATGGTATCATGATAAGCATGTTACGCACAGAGAGCTTCCAGCATCTAGCTACTTACGGCCGCAAGTACCCAATAGTCTCGCAGTGCCAACTGCACCGACTGTGCTCCCATTCCATACATTTACCTGTCCACTTCCGGCGAAAGACATTCGAATGATCTCACAACGTAATGCTCTCAGGATATCCTGCTCTACCTTGCGTGCGCCTTGGATGCAAGCATCTGTATTTCAACCTCCACCACCTCCAGCGCCATACCTTAATATTGGATATGTATCCTCAGACTTCAACAACCATCCGCTGGCTCATTTGTAGGTGTTCTTCCAGATTCTCTATCAACGCTGATTTCTAATCTCAAACATAGAATGCAATCCGTTTTTGGCATGCACAACCCCAAACGTGCGAAGGCATTCTGTTATGCCACAACTGCAAGCGACAACTCGGTTCACAGGCATCAGATTGAGCGAGAAGCCCCAGTTTTCCGTGATGTTAGCTCTTGGGCGCCCGATCGCCTCGTTCAACAAATTGTCCAGGATGAGATTCACATCCTCGTCAATTTGAATGGATATACTAGAGGCGCGAAGAATGAAGTGTTTGCTGCTCGTCCTGCTCCGATCCAAATGTCATTCATGGGATTTGCTGGGACCTTAGGAGCTGAGTGGTGCGACTATATCCTTGCAGACGAGACTGCGATACCACCAGACACGTTGCGACCGTGGAGACGGAATATTGACTTGGAGGATCAGCTACATGACGAGCAGTCAATAGAAGAAGAAGATTGGGTATACTCGGAAAACATCATCTTTTGCAGAGATACTTTCTTCTGCTGTGACCATGCACAATCAGAACCTGGCAAGAATAGACTCTCGTGGGAGGAAGAACAGACCAAAAGATGGATGATGCGGAAAGAGCTATTCCCTAGCTTGTCTGACGATGCCATCATCCTCGGAAACTTCAATCAACTTTACAAAGTATATCATACACCTCATTTTTAAAGCATCGAGTACTCACATGTATACAGATCGAGCCAACGACTTTCCGTACTTGGCTGCGCATTCTCGACAGAGTGCCCAAGGCAATTCTGTGGCTTCTCCGATTTCCCGATCTTGGAGAAAGCAATCTGAAACGAACAGCTGTGGCATGGGCAGGTGAGAGTGTTGCGTCAAGAATATGGTTCACGGATGTCGCGCCAAAACATCAACACATCTCTCGAGCACGCGTTTGCGACCTCTTCCTTGATACGCCGGAGTGTAATGCCCATACCACAGCCGCAGACGTGCTATGGTCCAGCACCCCTCTCTTGACTTTACCACGGTACAAATATAAGATGTGTTCGCGTATGGCGGCTTCGATTCTCAAGGGTGCACTTCCTAAGAGTGATGCTGGAAAACAAGCTGCTACAGAGTTGATTGCGAGGGATGATAGTCAGTATGAGGAGTTTGCCATAAAGCTTGCCGGCAGCTTCTCATACAGAATGACATCGACCGGTTATGGCGAAGGTGTTGGCCGGCTCGGCGAGCTCAGGAAGCTTCTATATGAGAGCCGCTGGACGTGCGCGTTGTTTGACACCAAGCGCTGGGTACGCGACCTAGAAGCCGCATACGAAGAAGCGTGGCGGAGATGGGTTGCTAACGAGGGCGGTGATATTTGGCTGTAATCAGCGATATACAACAAGGAGTTGGACTTGTCTTTGGGATGGAGTGGGATTGGAAATAAAATTCACCGGCTGGTGGGGAGCTTGGATAAGCTTCTTGGTTAATAGATATCACGCGCAAGAAATAGCATGAGCGATGGAGTTTGGACGAATCTCTTGGAGGAGCACCACAAGAGATATGACCCTTTTTTTTTTTTTGGGATAGAAATATGTGGAGATAGGAGCTGGCATGCTCTTCATAATGAAGTGGTCTACCTTCTCTTTCTACATTCACACGTTGAAGTTTCTTTCACCTGAGGCTGACTTGTGCACGTCTTTTCTTGCCCCATGATTCTACAACGCAGTGCTGCTGTGATGAGCAGAAGTTTGATCGCTTTAGTTGACCAGCAATTTAGTGCTTATACCAGGTCACCAAGTGTTCATGGAGCTCTTTTCCAAGTATTTCCAGATTTTAGATTCTCACAAACACCTTCTAACAAGGATGGCCTCGCCTCTATTCCGAGACCCAACTCTTCTGCTTCCAGACTTCATACACCGCCATGCCTTTTTCTCACTTGTAAGCCACAACAAGACGCCAGAGAACTCAATTTTCCACCGAGCCATAAATAACTAAAACCTCGGTCAGGATCTTATCGCAATCTCCCACCCCTCCCGCTGAAACTTTCTTGAATGTACAGGCCGCTGAAAAAATGCATCTGTGGTGTGGGTTGGGGTAGAACCATGCCAAGCCTCCACTTAAGAAATCCGAAAAAGCAAATATACCGCAAGGGCTGATCTTCTACCGGTAGCAATCCCTCATATGCTCACCCCGGCCTCTCATCAATAACCCCAGCATCTCATCAATAAACCCCAGCATCTCATCATTAGGACCCCCAGCTTTGGCGTTCGTTAGTCTGCTTACAAGATGGGACGGATCGATTCGGCAGGGGATCTACAGCTTGAAGTTCGGATCCAACTTACGAAATGGAAAAGGGACTAAGTGCCCGCTATCTTGCACAGCTGCGGAAAACGATTTGCGAGGGTCTATTGGGCGACTTAAAGTGCCAGGTGCCATTGGGGCTTCGGTGGCTGCTCCTGTAGAAGTGAAAATAGATATTACTCTCCCGAACCGATGGATTTGGTGAAGATCTGCGGTTGGGATGCTGGGGTAACTTCCGTGCTGGCCCCTTTGAACTGAGCGAGGATCTTTTCATCTCAAAAAAAGGTTGGATGTTGCATGCTGTCATGCTGGTCGCTGACAGTTGTTGAAGTTGTTGTCACCTCAACGCACTGTAACGATGGTAAGTGCACTGAGACATGGGGAATTGGATGTGACACCGGGAGCGAGGATAGATAACGGGCATGTACCTTTCGCTCAAAGCGTCAAGGACGTGAGACATTGCAGGCAAAACTGATGCGGTGTCACGAAACAGTTCCTGAATGTTTGATACGGAAGGCTCCGGTCGGCGACCTCAGGAGCACGAGCTTGAAGTACCTCACTGTTGTGCCGGGAGTGACTTATGTTATTGAATTCTATCAAGCGGCACTAGGACGAGCGCGTGACGCTGGGTCTCGGAATCTGGTCCGTACTGGGAGAGCCAGAAGAGCCAGGGATGGGAGAATGACAAATGACTCTGCTCTATTGGGAGGGGATATACGTTTTTTTTTCTCCCCGGGGACCTCTATGCTATGGATAAGATGGTCATATTGAATGATCGACCTCTCTGTTAACAAGATATGAGAGTTGATGATCAAAATGATCGTCGATACGCGAGGCGCCCCTTTCTTTTCCCTGAATACCCACATTTCCTCTCTACATCTTAATACACGACCAAATCACTGTACGCCATGGGAAACATGATCGCCGTTCAACAAGCTTGTTGCATCTTCAAGCTAAACAGTGGGAAAAGGTAGGACGAAGTGTCACGGAGAGCTTCCCAGAACCAAGCTCTTGGGTCGGGATATCTGCTGCACTTCTCATCCCCTCATGCCGAAAAGTAGCAAGCAGACTTTGAGCTCCGAGCACACAAGAAACTAAATGAGAAAGGGGACCGTGATACAAGCGTGGCCAGGAGCGAGGCATTGGGCCAGCAGGTTTCCCCAGCATCTCCCCTTTTCCTCTCCTCTACGGTGCTGTTATTGTTCGTCCCAGGTTGGTACTTGACATACTTGGATGCTATAGCCCAAAAGGTGCTGTGACGGAATCTAAATGACGCAGCAGGTGCATGTTTCAGAAAGGGAATATTGCTTTTTAAGCTACATCGGAACAAGAAAGGGGAAGAGAATTTTCATATGCGCGACGTAAATAGTTTCAGATGGGGAGATTGAAAAGATTTGGGGAAAGAAAAAAAAAAAGACCGAATGTTGTTTTGTAGCACAAGATATACAGGAGATGAAGCAGATATGTCAGGTACCAACGGGGTGAAAGTGAGACCTGTCACTTTCTAAATACTCTCTTGACCAAATCTCACAGAACAAAATCAAGATATAGGAAATTGGGATGGACATGAAGATCTTGCCCTCTCACCCATCTCAAATGTATGGAATTCGGACCGGCCAAGCTGAGGTTATCCAACCCAGAAGATAAAGAGGCTGATCATGAATGAGCAGATGAATCGAAAAGAAGACCACCAGACTCATGGCACACGTCAAAGTTTAAGTTTTTTTTTAGGTTTTTTTTTTCTCCATCTGGTCCATGAGATCTGGATCGTTCGTCCCAGTGGGAAAAAAAAAAAAAAAAAAACTTAGACGTGAGAAAATTGGTGCCTTGTGTCCCGTGCCAATACTTTCCTAAGCCTCATGACTGGGACGATATCGGCGATCTCCACAGGGCCTGAGGGATAGTCGTTTGATGACGGGCTGGGGTATGCCTGAAGGCGGCACGTCTTTTCTCGCCCCAATGACCCGAAATACTCTCAATTGCTTATCTTCAATTTCGTTGAGTTTTCCTTCGGTGTGGGTATGTAGTTTGACATCCTTGGATTTGTGGAGTGAAATCGAGATCTTGTTTGCTTCCTCCACCCAGGGAAGTGGAGGTGGAGTGTTTCTGAGCATGTGACCAAAATGATTGTTACACTGAGTTGAAGATGGGAGTATGGTGTAAGCAGGCAACGAAGATGTAGCTCATAAAATATGTATGATTTTCTTTTTTAGCAATTGCTCAGATCTAGTATATACACTAGCGTAAATACTATGGTTAGTGGTATATGGGTATCTGGTCTTCCAACAGCAAACGAAAACTATACATGAATTAAGGTATGATATCCTCCCCATCCCCCTTCCTGTCCCCGTCCCATCTCCCATCAGCCGGAGAATAAGAAAGACGTTTTGCTCATAAGTATGCCTCCCATTATATAATTGAAACATGACAAGTTTCCAAAAGCCCGCGCCAAACTCCCAGTGGAACAGCCCTCCTATGCTGTCCACCTTTTGTTATTTGATAGTCCTGTAATCCTACATATGACACGAAGTGAATGATATTACTAAGGTTACGATTTCATAAATGCTCAACCAAGGAGAGAAGAAAGATTCATCCTCGAATCTTTCTCTCCCGGCCTCGCTGGATCGTACCTCGCTGTCTCAGGCCTCGGCAGCTGCAGAGGTGGCAACTGAACAGGCGTTGAAGGGGCCGTGTGCACTTGTCCCTGACCGCGTGCCTCCCATCCGAAGTCTCTCCGGAATAATGGGGGGCTCAGCTGGCTTGCCGAGTACTTTTCGCCTACATTATACCTGTCCGCCTCTGACAGGAAAGGTGTAGGGCCAAGACGAAGCATGGGTAATGATGGTCGTCTGGATGAATAAGGGTTCAGTGGTGGTAGTTCGATGGCGCTAGATGGGGAAGTAGCGAAACGTGGAGAGCCAGAGTAGGAGTGTGCGGAGCTGGCGTCAGAGATCAGAGATGGTGCGCCGTCGACTGATTCTGCGCGGGATGCTTCAGAGACAGAGGGCGAGGGGAGAGGCGCTTCTCTACTATGATGGGGTTGGAAGGTTGAGTTGATGGTAAGTTGTCTATGTTGGTGCTGCTGTGGTTGCTGCTCCGCTGGCCTAGCAAAGGAAAGAGGCTGTGATCGCTCATCGAAATTGTTGGCTACTTGCGAGTTGGAGTTACGGCGGCGGAGAACGAGACGTCGTCGTCGGTTCATGCTGCCATTCCACCAGTTCTTCACGGCGTTGTCACTACGTCCGTGAAGTCTCCGAGCAATCTCTGCCCATCGCTTCCCCATCTCGCCAACTAAACGCTCAATCAGAAGACCCTCTTCCGGGCTGATAGGTTCATGATTGAGTGTTGGCTTCAAATTTTGATGGTAGCGTTCTCTGCACTGCTTTGGCGATCTAGTACCAATGAGCTGAGCAATTCGCACCCAGTTCAAAGCTCCTTGAGTGTGCACCAGCTGACACAAGTATGCGTCTTCATGCTGGCTCCATGGGCCTCGTCGATGTGATGACTGTGATGCCATTTTGAGGTTGTGATATGAGAAGAGGATCAGAGAGAAAGAGCTCTGAGTCTTTGAATGTAAATAGTGGTTAAGCCAAAAGCTAGTCGCCGTTGACAGGAAATGATTATGAATGCCACTGAATGGGACTCAGAGATCATATATGAGGACGAAGATCCTTTCCTTGAGACAAGGGCTTCAACGGCAAGGCCACCGCTAAGGGGAAAACTAGTTTTAACTAAGGTACCGAGCGATAGCGCTTAGTGCAGCTACTTGAATCAGAATCCAACGATGGCGGCAGATGCGGGGACCGAGAATGTCCTTTCTTAGACCCCTTCGTTGATTGAGGCTTGAGCCTTATATTGGCAATTGATCTGGGTTGCTCTGGCCTGGTCTCGTCACGTATTTTGACAAAAGTTGTTTTTTTTTCTTTTGCAATCGAGGCTGAGATATCAAGGCGGGGGAGTATGAAGGTGGTGATGGTGACTTTTGGTCCGCTGATGAGCACGGGAAGAGTAGATCTTGGGTTGAGGTCAAGGTGAATGAGGAAAACTGGTGTTGAGTTCAAAGTGGTCGTGCTTTAGAGCTATGATGTATGATATTGAGGAGGGGGAGAGGAGCTTAAGTGCGGAACAGAAGTTCAGACGCCTGCACTCCCCATATACGTTGCCGGGGTATATGGTATTATTGATGAAGTGTGGGGGGGTCTTTGCGGCTGTAGCTAAAAATCGAAAACACCACAATCAAGCATGCGGAATAATATAGCCAGGGCACCTCGTCGACTCCGGGTTCTGGATTCTAGATTTCTGGGTGGTGTTAAGTAGGAGGTTTTTTGAAGAAAAGGTCTGTCCGAATGAAAGAAGTGGAAAACAAGTGCCACGGCTGGACCTCCGCGATGTTTCGCCTGTAAGTTCGATGTACTAGTGCTCGTAGGTCGAACGGGGGGGTGCTAGGATAAGGGTCTTTGCATAGCAAGACCACCCATGCTCGAAGGCTGTAAATGGTCAAGAGCGTCAAGTAGTGTGTGCATCTGCTGGGAGCATCTGAGTGGATGCCAGGTCAGTTGGTGGGTTCTGCATTGAAAAAGACGGCACGACCGTCCTGGGCACGGTGTGACCCAACGCGCCCTTGTTGATCTGCGGTGGCTTCAAATGAAAATCCGATGAGCTGGGACAGTGTATTAGCGCTTAAAGCAGTATAGTTTGATTGCGAATTACTTTACAGTAGATCAAATAACTCCTCCAAGGGTCCATCAGAGTCGCTTATTGGCAACGCCATCGTCTGATTACCGGGCCATCCCTTGGTCAATCTTTCGCATTGAGTTCAGCGGAGGCCCAGAGGCAAGATAGACTAGCGCTAAACTAGTTGCGAATTATACTGTAAGAAATGGGATTCACGGTGCCCCATCTACTTACCTTGGCACCTTTGTCATGCGAATTCCTCCCTGGCCGTATAACAGCTTGCTTGATATCAACGCTCCCCATCAAAATTGCGAAATTGCTGAAAGGGGAACAAACAGACGAGATGGCGATTATCAAGCTCCCCCCCTCCCCCGAAAGGATCTTCGTAAACCGACGAACGACCGGGAAAAACAATCACCAGAAAGAGACTGAAAAGCGCTGCCGGTTATTCTGGGCGGCTTGTGAATGGGCATAGAGGGGAACCGCGTGGCAATCCTGTCCGAAAGTGGTAATGGACGCGGAGAGAGAGCAGCTGAGGAGGCTCTTTTCAAAGCGTCATTCATTCGCATTGAGTTAAACTTTTCGCTTGCCAACGTTAAGACCGTAGCTTCTAATCCAATCGTCTAGTCAGCAATAAGTGACAGCACCGTTCTGCCTCCCAAAGAAGTAAAACGTGGTCGCATCTTATTAAGCAAAGGGCTTAGCCGTCGTTGCAAACGGTATGGGATATCTTTGATAATCGCACTGCTCTCTCGTCTAAGGATTTGGCAGCGAAACGCCCCGTGCTGAAACAACCCCCCCTTCGCCTCCTGGTAGGCCGTCATTTGTCCTCCCCATCCTTTTTGTCTTGGCTGTATGAAACTTTCGTCTACCCTGGCTATTGGCGAACCAATAGATTGAAAATGAACAAGCGGCTATGTGCCATACGAAAAAGAAAATTCTACGATCTGGTGCATAGCATATAACGGATACAATTTATTTCTTAGGCTGCCTGAAAGCTGCTCAGCTCTTCTATTGAGTATTTACAAGCTTTATCATACTCTATTTTTATCTATATGGTTCGAAAAGAAAGTTTCCGAAAGAGACAGGGCGGAAAACAAGGGCTGACTCGGGTGAGGATATACCGCCTGAGAGTTTGGACCAGCACACGGACTTGATTCGCATCTTACTTGCCATTTTATTGCATATTCTGACGATATCAAGAATTGGCGATCAGCAAAGTTTCATCCCATTGTATCCAAAAGATTTCCTTTTCCGGACGAGTCGGTACGGTTTCGAACCGAGTACCTGCGCATATGAGCAGCAGATAATGAGCACGGGCAAAACCGCAAGCTTTTCTGGATTCAGTAGAGATGGCTGGTAACGGCGTTGATGATCTGTGCGCCCCATGGTTTGTGCTTTGTCCTTCGTCGCATTTTGAAACTGTAAAGATAACCATAACCTCAATGCTGGATACGGAAACTTGCATTCCTGTGCCAGCAAGAGGGATTGTGCTTCTTGGTATGCGCAGGGCGCTTCCAACCTAGTTTTGGGCTACACAGAGGTTTTGTGAAATTCCAAACAAGCACACAATCGCCCGCAATGCTCTCACAATTAGGCTCGACGCCTTAGAGGAGGTAATCAGGCGTCTTCCGCACCCGCCCCAAATCAACAAGAAACGTCACAGAGCCGCATTAGAGCAGCTCGTCATTTTTGCCCTATTTTGGAAGAGACAGCCCTGTTCATCTCTATTTTTGCAAACCCTGCAAAGGTTGTTTTAAGCTTTGAAGTTTACTTACAGGGCCTATAGGGCCCATACAATTTTTTTACCCAAGCGACGTACAGGCATATCCCATGCCCGTATGTCGTGCACGAGATGTGGTGTTCGAGGTTGAGAAAGGGGAACAGTCAAAGCGGTATTGCTTTTTTGCTACAGCCGTTGAGCCAACGCACCGGATCCAACACAATTCTGAGGTCGCCGACCATAATCCCTGTTATGGCGTCGGTGATCCGGGACACAAAGGGCTGTGAGACACAGTCAGTAGAGTCCTATTGTGAACTCAACTGTACCGTACATATTGCTATTGATACTCTCTCACCAAGTCATGATACAACTCAGAGAGCTGCCAAATCTCAGCAGAAGCGATCAACACTGGGTTAATCCTTCATGTTAAGATTCTGTTTTATGAGGTTATCATTTTTGATGAGCACAGGCCGTAGCTTGTTGAAACATCCACAGGCCAGGTTTGCTAGGGCATTATGTACCAGCCTCGTGGATGACTGGGATTGATAATATCGCTTGCTCCGCATTGGCGTCGAGGATCGAATGAAGATCGAGTATCAATCTGACGCTTGGGCCAGGAGTCCGAGCTCGAAACTGTGATTTGCTGCAGCCTAAGTTTGGTGGAGAGGCGACAGCGGGAGTCTGCTGTCCACTCGCAAAATCACTACCGTATTCGGTGTGATGCTTTGATGCCCAGCAGGGAGGATAACGGCGGGCTCAGAATGGCCAGAAATAGCTGCCGACCTAGTCAGTTGAAGAGAATTGGTACCGGCATGGCCCGCAGCCTGGGGATATGGGCGTTACACAGTTTTGCATTTGCTTTTTGCTTTATGGTTTGAAGCTGTCGGTACTTGCCATCAAAATGTAACCCTAAGGAATACACTTTCCAAGGTGCCAATCTTATCTCATAGGGTTATGTATGACGAGGCATCTGTCTATTCAAAAGCAGATTTATCAAATCATGATCATCATGAGGAACGCAACGCTACACGGCTATCCAGGACCCGGTAGGTGGATCGTCCCAGGATTCGGGTTCAAAGATGGTTCGTTAGAGACAAAGTAAAGCCCACTCAGTTCTGTATTGGTAAATTAGGTCGGACATTGAGATAGCCACTCGCATCTGTCCGTCCCTCCCCAGAAATCAAGAAGATCGTCGATATTCAATTTCAAGGCATGTCTAGCTGGTCAAATGATTGGGGAAATGCTCCATCCTTTACGATTTGGAATATGAAAGTCGGGCGTACCCAGGCTAGCCTTGTTTATTGAGGAAAGGATTCGAGTCAGGGCTGGCCAGATGCCACGCAAGGTGATTATTTGACACTTTTCGTTGTTGATCGTAGGAGTGTTCACGGGCATGAGCAAGCGTTTACACACATAACGCTTGCTAGTGTGTACTGCCTGCCAGCTGTCAAGATCCCCAATCAAGCTAAAACCCCACTAATAAGTGTTAGAGCGACAGGATCTTTTGGAACCACTCCCAAGAACAGGGAAGATGCTGTTAAGAATGGCCCACTCGTAGGTTTGCTTCGATACATGAAGAGTGCTCCCGTTCTACATAAGTCATATATGCCATTTTGAAAATTGGTATTAGGTCGGATTTCTGAGCGTCTAGACCATCCTGCACCACTCTGTCCGGGCTAAGGCGAATGTTAAAGCTAGAGAGCAATACAATTGTATAAAGGACTCAAAAGGAGAAACGGCAAGTGGATGGTCCATGCCACACATTCTAGCCAGGACTAGGATATTTGTTCAAGAGCGATCTACCATTAGATGCTGATCAGATCACCATCCGACAGCGCTGACGCCGATTAGCATATTGAATAGCGATATTTTTCAGGCCAAGAGTCATCAAGATCCTTTGAGTAAACGCTGTGTTCTGCATCTTGAACGTACACCTTTGTTGAAGTGAAATCCTACCTCGAAACTGAACGATTCATGGGCCATTTAGCCTGAAGCCGCAGCGGTGTGCGGCTAACAATCATCGGTCGTGACTCGTGACGATGGCAAAATCCGTTTCTGCCATGTGGCCGCCTCTATGCGATTCGCAAACACTGCAAATTATCGATCAAAAAGGGAGCATTGTGTAAGGGGGGACGTGCAGGCGGAAGACGGAAGCTCCCAGGTTTCAATAAATTGGATGGATCACGGCAAATTTCAATATATCCCAACCCTGTATAGCTGTGGCAGTAGCATCGAGATGGCCGGCTGTGAGGCACAATTGGGTCATCCGTGAGGATATATTGATTATAAATGCGAAGTTCTGCTTCTTGCCCCCTCAAGAGAGCGCTGAAACCCCCATATAGTTGAGTGGTGCAAGCCCGCGGGAATGCCGTTGTAGTACATGAACGCTCTCTGCAAGACTTTGAGCGGAGATAAGCCCCAAAACCAAAGGGGATGTATTGTAGGCCAACGCTCAGGAAAACAACTTTGGGCTGACCCATAAGTTAAACTTTTCCGAGTCGGCAAGTCTTCAGTCTTGGTGCACACAAGTCTTAGCCTATTTGGATGAAAGCCACACCCAGATCAACGGCCCTGACCCTGCGCTTGCCTGAATCCAGCCATATTAAACGAAAGGCCCAACGTTTGGCTGTCTTGTGGCTTGCGTTAAGTGCTGACCTCTCTCTCTCTAAAAAGTATCGTAGTTGCAATAGGCATTTGTTCCATCAGGGATATGGCGATGTCCAATTCAGCAAAGCTGAGCAGTCATTCTAATTCTGAAGCGTACCTTCGCTGGCATCAGGCCATTTCCGAGTTGTTGGTGTTATGGCTGGTGAGGTGGCTGACCCTCGACTCGATCATGAAATTGAACCCCTTTGCCGTCCTGCTGGTGAAAGGCGGCACATTGACCGAATTTTCAACGGCTGTTACTGTATCATGATGTCCATGAAGCTGTTTGAAGAAGCAAAGCCGTCAGCAAAGCAGAAAAGATCGACCGGCGATGTCTCCTCTTCAGGTAAAGGACAAACAAAACGGTGCGGGAGGATCTTACTTTGGGAGCTGGGTTTTGTCCCTCGCCAATCTCGCACAACGGTGCCAAGTTTCCAGGGGGTTCAGTATCAGCGCTGTGACAAAAATCTAGGGTGGCTAACTATTTCAGGCAAGTCAACGGTGAAACTCTCTCCGACTGAAAGAGCCTCCTGCTGACAAGGTCACTCTCGTATCAATGCAATCCCTTCAGAAAATCATAGGGGAAGCGACACAACCAAAACCAACAGCGAAGAGAAACCCCTGGTAAGCTCCCGGTCCGGCGGGTTGGGACACAGCAGAACATTTTCATGATTGGACAAAGTACGACGAAGCCCATAGTTTGTTGCATGGCAGGCTTTTCTCTACATTTGATATTGAAAATGGTAAGCCACTACCGCGAAACCATCCTTTTTCGATGATACCATTGTCGACGGCGTTCAGACCGTCGAGTTTTAGTGATTTCCACGTGGTTTGTGAACCTGAGACATATAGCGAGGCTGTATCTAACCTATTGTGGCCGACCTTGAGAGCATAGGCCGAGAACACACCAGCGCGTCGCGTGAGTGCCGGGATCATTGCGAAAGACCTCCGCGCCAACCTGCTATAGGACGTGATATTGTCCTCTCGCCTACCTTGAACGGTCCCTGAGAAATTGCAAACAAGCTCCCTGGAAAGAGTCAACATTATCTCGATACCTGAAAAGCTGCGGCTCGATACCGAGATTTAGGCCTTGTCTTCATTTTCTGCAAGCATAAAGTTGCTTATTATAGGACCTGGGCATATGTTTGACAAGGCGGAATTTCTCCTCAGCAACGGTTCCGTCTACGATGTGAAAAACAAATCTTCCCCTGTATAGCACCCTTGCCCTGGATGACCGGCACCAGGATTTGAGGATATCGTAGGATTAGAGGTCCTCTCTCCCGGGGACTGGGTAGCCGTCATCAAAAATAAATATAGATCTTAAACAGCCTCTAGGGATGGTTAGATGGAATGTAGGGGTAGGATCTTTAAGTCCCATGTTGCTGCTGGGGTAAACAAGCCCCAGTGCAAATGAGTTTTGGATAAGGCAATTGTTTTTTCCCCCCCTGACCCCTCACGTTCGCATGAATCATTGACTGAAGCTGATCGTGCTGATGTTCCTCATGAAGCCTCACTTGCATCAGATTAATGCCATGGTGGACGAAAATAGCTGCTGAAATTTCAAAACAAAATATGAACTTTTCAATCTGAGGGTAAGGCAATGCCCCCTACTGGAAGAATTGGCATATATGAGAGATCATTATTGGCAGGGCCTTTGTCTCCAGACTGCAACTATGCGTTCTACTCCAAGCATATTTCTGCAACTCAAGCTTGCTCCCTTGCCTACAGTCTTCAGGTAGTGGCGTTGTGCAAGTCATGCTGTGTCTTTGAATACCATACAAACTCAACCTCAAACTTCGCTTGGTAATCCTTGACTCTTGACGAGAACAATCAGAAGTCTTGACGTAAATCGAGATAGATTCGGTAGTCAGCTTCTAAGGCCACCCAGAAATGCGAGTCAAAGTTACGGCGGGTTCTCAGTATAGTACCGCAGGATATATTGAATACATTCATAGGCTCATGCCAATAAAGCACCGTTACGAGACTTTTAAGCAAATACCTGGAAACCCTGACTTCGTACCTATGATGAGAACACTAAGGTGGCCGACCATTATACTGGCTTCTGATTTCTAGGTGGGTTTCCTTGCTTCATAACCAGAAGCCCTAGTTCTCCGATTCCAGAAAAATAAATGAATGCCTCAGCCAAATAATCTGCAAGCGTGTTGCCTTGATCTTGCCTCGCCCATAACACCTATGAGTTGGCTACCTCAGGATTAAGAATTCGGTTTTCAATGGCGCAATATGAAAGATCTTAGAAGGATACCATATCAATGAGAATGGTGCTGATATTTATTCACTATGTAGCTCAAGCTCCTATCTATTTCATACAATCTGATATTTTCAATTGTGGATAATGAAGCTGGTTGCGTTCAACACAGCCCAAAGATGACCATCTCAGTGTTTATATGTAATATTGGAATCTCCGCATGTCTGTTGCTCGGTCTCGCCCTGCCATCTTGAGTAGCACCTCCGTTGTTGAAAGAGCAAACGAGAAAACAGAGCGAATAGCGACGATCCAGCAACTTCCAGATCATTATGCTCGACGCAATCCGCAAGGTCTACAAGAAGCTCATCGAAAAGTCACCCAAATATTGCAAATGCTTTGGCTATTTGGATTATATCGATGTTATCTAGGCCCATCCGCTTATCTGTGCTTCGAATAAGGCGCTCAATATTGCCACAGAAGTAAAGTGTATAGATATGTTTCAAATATCCTAGCTTCATCCAGTAAATTCATGATTTCTCCGATCATACCAATGAAAGAAAGTAATGGATAAGTAGATAGTCCCTACCATATGGCCGTTAAAGAAAAAAATCACATCATTCCCTTTTCTCAGTAAGGCTTGTCTGTAGTGTTGCTTATTAGAGTGACTTGATTGTCTGAGCTAGAAAAATGATGTGTGCCAGCTATCCTTGATGGAGAAACACCAACTTCGAAAAAGCGGCAAACATCATGAGTTCAAGGCTGTAGATATCTGGTCTTCGTCACGACTTCATTCGAACAGCTGTCCAAAAAACTTGGCTAGCACGACTTCGGTCTCCCAAGCTCAATCTTCAACAGCTTCGCCATACCATGTAACTTCTGGCATGTCTTCAACACATAAATAATTAAAACACATAAATAATTAATCTTGTGCCCTCGAGCCGTTGCGCCATGGCCCTCGGTTACTTTGTGATCTCCTCATATCAAAATCAAATATAGATGTCTCTAGAACTCAAAGACCGCTAATAATTCAAAGCTTGGAACTCCACAAGCCATGATTATTATACCCAGCCTTTGGTACAGCAACTAGAATGGCATTCCCTTTGTCGGACGTCCAAGACGCTTCCTGGCAGTCCTCTAATGCAACACCGTTCAATGATTGCACAACCACAAAATCAACAGGCCTTATCCCAATCGCTATCATCGGGGCATGCCAGGTCCCAGCACCATAAGTTATAGCTTGCCGCCCAGTAGCAACAAACGCTTTGATCCTCGTCAAATCTGGAAGACCCCTCCCAGGAGTGCCATCAGGGACGGGTAATGACTTGTCCTGCGGTGATGGAGATAGGGTCGGAGCGACGATCACGAGATATCGAGCTTTACCCTGCTCCGCTGCCGAGAGCCCAATGGGAATGAACGTTTGTGAGGTGTATGGATGTCGTTCTAGAATCGAAATCTCTAGATTTCCTTCAATATTAGAGTCTTGAGCGGGTAGGAGGGCTCGTGGCGCACAGGAAAACATTCGCATAGCGGCTTTGCTGGGCGTCTTGCTTGGAGCTTGGGAGTAGAAATTGGATAGCCGAGTAATGTCTGCGTAAACCAATGCGGAGCCCTGGTTACCGAGAGCAGCACCGGGAGGAAGAACTTTCAGGTTCGGGCCAGGTACGAGAGAGGGAACGGGATTTTCAATTACATCGCCATATTGTGAGAAGTTTGGCTGGGAGAGTGGTTCTGGATTTAGGACCAATCGTGTGTGAGAAGGCTTCAAGGTCACAGGTGGCATTGTAGGAGAAGACTCGATGCATGGCACTCTCATGCAGTTAGTGTTCTTCTTCATCCATATTTCGTAGAAACTGGCGATGAAGTCAATATGCGAGAATGGGGGATGTCAGAGAATCTCGCTAGTAAGCCAATCATAGCATAGACGTTACAGGTCCGAAGTTCAACTGATCCACCAGCATTTTGCCCTCATTATTATTGTCAACAAAATTCGACCACGTTGTGGATTTCTGCTTTTCAGGTAAGCGGCTATAGCGAAGTGTTCCACTGAAATTCGCTCCTTCATCGTAGGTCATAGGCTGAAAACAGGGAATCAAACGATTCAAGTTTTCAGGCTCATTCTGTCATGAACCAGCTCCTCAGATGAAGATAACATTGTTAAGCATGATTAATTAAGAAGTGCGTCTCGAAAGCAGTAACTTCTTCAATTCTAGAAGAGTTACCACGCATGGGAAAAAGGGTTTCCAGCGATCTCCGATTACAAGTTCATTTTTTGGACCTGACTACTACAGCTTCGTCTGGCTGAAAGCAGGACAGGGCACACAACATTGAGATGTTCAAATTTTTTAGAGGATTCTAATTCTTCAAGCTCAAATATATTTAGCAGAGAAAAGGAATGCCTTCATGGTCTCTTCGTCTCAAGGAATCTTCTCTGCTTAGTCAGTTATAATTTCACCTTCCGTACATTCACTTTCCGAACAATGTTGATTCAAAATATCCCAACACTGTCTAGGTAAGGCATCCATTCCCAGCTTCCTATTATGCTATTTAAAAGCTTCGGGCCACCGAGATTCCGACAGTCGAATTCCTATTGTCCTTCCACAGCAGGCTCCCTAAATTTCAACTCGCTTAACATCCCCCTATTGTACCATCACAATAATTGCTAACGATCCCTCTGTTCAATAACCTCATCACCACCCCAATAGCTTCTGTAGCATAGGTACAATAATAGAAGTGCCTGCGAGCTCGAGAAATAAAGCCACCATGGATTCCAGAAATTATTCATCTCTTTCTTTCCTCGTCAACTTCCAAATTCGAAATCCTGCAATCTTTAATCCTGCACCTCGCAGTTGTACTTTTATACAGCTGAGACTTACCTTTTTGTTAACCCACATACCTTCAAATGTCTGCCGGTATGCGTTCTTCAGCCGAGACAAAATGGAAACTGGCATCAGCTAAGAAAAAGGCAGTGGTCGCTGGCGGCCCTGCTACTGTTTCGCGCTTTACATCAGCACCATCGATCAATCGAAAGTAAGTTACTTCCAACGGAACAGAAGAGTCCAGGCAATATCTGCTGACTTTCTCATAATAGGCCAACTCATCGTTATTACAGCGACAAAGGCGTCAAGTGGACACCTCAAGTTGATAGAGTCTCCTGGACTGATCCCGCAGTCAATTTACCGAATCTCTTGCAGTCTTTCGGTAAGAAGAGGAGCAAGAAGTATCTCGAGCTCTGGATTAAGCAGAAGACGAGACCTACGCCGGAATCTCTCATCGATCCAGCCTGCTTCCAAACACCAAAGCTATCCAAAAGAGTTAGAAATGAGGGGGATGATGATGATGATGATGAAAACGTCGATGTCCGAATGCCAAAGAAGATTAGACGACATGCCAGGAAGGCATTTCTCTATCTTGCTGACGATGAGGAGTATGAGCGCTACATCGCCGAAGGCCGCGACACTAGAAATCCAGATGTCCCGCTGTCCTCAATCGAACGAAACTCAGAGCAGGAAGATAACCTAGACTCAGACTCAAACACAAACTCAGGCTCAGGTTCAGGCTCAGACTCGGATGGAGATGAGTCAGATGAAGATGAATCAGAAGCCGAAGAAGTCGAGTCTGAAGAGGAAGCAACTGAACATGCCGAATGGACCTACAATTCCTGGATCGCAAAGAAAGAGTCAAACACGCCATTCCAGACCAGAAACCAGAACCGCCCATGTGGAGAGATTGGCACCTGGACCGAGGAGGAGTTCCGCGCAATCTGGATGGTCGTTAAGGCTATTCGCGATCATGAACGTAAGAGAGGTGTTACGAAGAGGGATGCGCTCAAGGACGTTCGGCTCTGGACCGCTGTTGCGAAGCGCCTAAAGAAGGTCTTTAAGATTGTGAAGGGCTTCAATGCGTGCAAGAGTTGGTGGAACAGATATGGACGCCGTGAGAGCCAGTTCGACGAGAGAGTTGACCCTGGTAACATTTCTCTTTCTTTTAGACTGCGAGAAAGTTGCTGATGAGAATAGATCAAACGAGAATGGTTACTTCCGGCCAGGGCGCGAATGCCAGGAAACCAGCTGTACCGAAGAAGACGAAAGCTAACAAGGGCAGAAAGATGAAGGGTGGAAAGAAGCGAAGAGTGCAATGATGCATACATCCGAATAAAGGGGTTGAATGTTCCGTCACTGCAGATGAGGATATTATTCAGGAGAGCAATGCTTGTTTTGCGACATGAGGCCGACACTTTGAGGTGGAGAGATGGATGCTGGTCATCGAGATATCATTTTATTTTTTGTGATCATTTCCTTTTCTTGGTTGCCCTAGATATGCGCGGTATTCATTATGATCGTCTCGAGTTGGAGTTTCCAGGAAGTTCATAGTGGATGGCATTCAGACACGCACGCTCTGTAAGTAGATTGCCTTGAGGTGCTTTTGCAGCTGTTCGAGGCTTTTTTTAAAAATTAAGATTTGCTGCTTTGAGACACTGCTCCAGATTCTGCATGTACGCCTTGTAGTAATAGTAGAAATATGGAATGTAACGATGACTATCATCAACGTATCTCAAGTCACAACGTTGCTACAGGCCAAGGGGTACGCGGTTTTAGACGATGGACTATTGGAGTTGATGCCGGGGTATAGGGCTGGGTGGAACGCGATGCTGCTGATCAGTGATATTAGTCTTGTGAATATAAAGTAGACGTTGTGAGTATGGCGTAGACCTCGAGCATTTCGCTTGTCATAATTGACCTACTGCGAACCTAACACAACATTCCGAAATTAGCAAAGGGATGAAAATGCGATGTTCTTTTATTAACACGAGCTATGAAGACCTTTAACGCCAGAGCCTAGTTACACCTTGAAAGCAAACCCGCCCTATCCTGACAAGTAAGAAGCCGCAGTAGAGTTCCATTGTTGGCGGCACATGCTTCGTAGTATCGAAAGCCCCACCCCGAGTATTTTGCGTGTGTATCCCAATAAGTCTAGCTCAGCGATCGAACGTAACGACCGGCAACGATACAGTGGTCTCTCTCAAAGGGCTCCAGGGTTAACTGCTCCAAAGGCTTGATTCTCTCCTCTCTCATCTTCTGGACTTCTCTGGCAAAAACTTGCTCGGCAGGTGCAGTACTATCGATACAATTGGCCTTGATCGACACAACAACGCCTCCTCCAACCTTCAGGAATAAATGTGCATTCAAGCCAACAATACGTGCTTGATCTGGCTGAGCAACATCTGCAAAGATAACATCGACCATGGAAACCAACATTCTGTATCGAAGAGGGTGGCGGGCATCTTCAATGATGGGAATGACGTTTGTGCGGTGTGTAGCCATGTTAATCAGATCTCTACCGGACCTGTGTGAGAACTCAACTGCGAAAACGGTACCGGTGGGGCCAACGATATCAGCAACGTGAGAAACCGACGTTCCAGAAGCAGCACCGATATATAGAACCTTAGCACCAGGTTTAATGAAGATCTCGTCCAAACCACCTAAAACGCCAGCTGCCAACTTGCTGCGGAAAGGATTCCAAACGCGGTATTCTGTCTTGGTTGCGGTAGTTGTGCCATCCTCGTTAGTAGTAGGTGCGTTTTCGACTGAGATACGCTTTTCACCGTAAACAGACTCGCCTGGCGCCAAGTTCTTCGTCACCAACATGTCTTCCTTTCCGCGAGCAACGAAGATACCACCATGACGATGTGGTTCCTAAATAGTGTTGGCTCGAAATTCCTGTCAATTGTTTAAGTGTACCTACGACGATAGTCTTTGCGCCGCCCTTGGCTCCTCCACCTCTGCCTCCTCGCGCACCTCCACGGCCTCCGCGACCTCTATCACCACCTCGGCCTGTGCATCTGGTCAGCTTCTCTGGTTCTTGTGATTTTGCGCTGTACCTAGCGACTTGGCATAACAGCGCTCAAGGATAAGAAATCGGGCCTCTAGATCTAAGAGTAAATGTCCAAAAGTTAGACTGACCTCCTCTTGCACCACCTCTTGCCGGGCCACCTCGACTGCCGCCGCGACCACCTCGTCCTCCTCTATCGCCGCCTCTGGAGAAACCGCCTCGTCCGCCTCGATCTCCACCCCTGGGGGCACCTCTAGGTGTATATGCCATCGATGATTCTCTGCGTGGGGTGAAATAGGACGGGTGCGTAGGATAATTGGTGCAATTGATGCTATCGTGAAGCTCTGGAAATCTTCACAAAACTTTTGGATTTTTTTCTCGCTAAGGTTAAGCTCTAGCCACCACCAGGCGGGAACTAACCAGATATGGTATTCACGTGATATAGCCACACGCTAGGCTCAACTTAGCAAAACCACAGAGTCTTCTGTGATCTTTCTCCATCGTGTTGACTTGGTCATTGACGTCCTAAGAGACTTTGAGCTTTCACCGTTTTCTAATCCTATTAATTCGAACTGACAAGTCCTCGCTCGCATGTTGGGAATACCCAGTGGCACAAATACAGTCCAGAATCACAGTCACAGGGGGATCTTCAATCTGTGACGCGGAGTTGGCATCAACTCTGGCTCATAACCGTGCGCTGGATTTCACCAGCCAACGCTCGATAAACATGAGAAAAGTTTTTCAAATCATGAATCAAATCAAACGATGAAATCTCCGAGATGTTCAATTCGTCATTGGCAAAAAGTCTCCGTCCGAAACAAGCGGCGTTCATCGAAACAATGCTGTTGAGGTGACCATGATTGCCTAGGAAACAGAAATAGCATTTTTGGTCTTGGACGGATCAAGAGCAGTTGGGAGTGACAAATAATCACATCGCATCATTACAAGACTTGACTTGAATCAAGGGTACGATGACAGGGAGCTGATACCTAATCTTCTCATGATGGTCTGGTGGGAGTTGGACCTCCAGATTGTCTGTTGAGAAGTCCTCTCGTGAGATTTAGTCATCTGATGTTAACCCAAGGGACTCTCATCACAAACTATCACATCTTAATATATCAAGTTTGGTAACGTACGTTTGGCGGCCGGTTGATACCATCTGAAAGAAGTATCAGAAAAATCGAATTTTGGGACGACTCTTCGTCTCACCTGTCAAACCCTCAGACGGAGTGCTGGTGCCCTAAAAGCCATATGTTCGTCTGTTTCGGCTTTTGGGGGGGGGGGGTTATTTTCGCTCAGGATGATATCATTGAACTAGGGTCTATTTTAGGCCATTGGTAAAGGTTCAGCTTATAAATCTTTGAGAAAGATCTTCTGTGGTAGTAGTAAGCCAAAATTCGAAGGTATTTCATATTTTGACGACTCTCTGCAGAGTAGAAGCCGGCAGTTTGTTCTCAAATCATTGCAAAATCTGCGCGCCAAGATATTACAATCGACCAATCATTGGTGTAGTTTCAATGTTTTGGACTGTTCTAACTCTTTTCATCCAATATTATTACTTCCATGATACTGTTATTAGAGAGTCCCCGGGGCTATCTCTCACTTATCACGTTGCATATCTCCGTGATGTTCTTCGCTTGATACTGGCGCGGTTTCGCATGGGTCTCGCACGTCCGAGCCTGTATGTTGCCAAGCCTTTCCGCACTTTGACGTTTGTCTCAACGTCAGCATTCTATTGGCTAAATGGGATTTTAAGCTTATTCATGCACGGTTTTCTGTCATCCCGACTCTTGCTATGGGATGATCCCCCATGCCTTTACCAAATTCAAGATAGGTCTAATGTTTTTGAATATGTCTTGGCGTCCATGCCCGCTGCCGAGTTCCACGCTTCCGCCCGCGTTGATAACACTGCCAAGACCTCTTTCCTCCGTCGCATTAAGCTTATATGGTAAAAATCGGGCCATAGATAGGATGTGCTCACTAGAAAAGCCTAATGCGATTAGACTCACCCCTTGTCTTGGGGTAGGTTCGTGATGTGAACGGAGAAGGATGGTTCCGAAGCGTACCCTTACCATACAACTCGAGAGTTGGAAAGTTGTATATGTACTCTGGAATATCCTACATCGTCGTTTTTGTTCATCACAACTCCCAGCTTCTTAGTGACAATCCAAATCCTTTTCCACCTACATTCATTTCAGAGCGCCCCAGTGGCCGCCACAATCCTTTACAGCAGGTCTAACATTTTTAAAATCTTTTAATTATATTCTTCACTTTCAATACTCCAAACTGCCTACCACCATTATGTTATTCCCAACACTATCTTTGTCACTTTTGGGCTTTGCCTCTCTCTCCGTCGCAGGTTTGTTTTTGAACAGTCGAATCCCATTGAGACTAATACTGACAAGCTAAAGCTCCTCATCTCCACTCAAGATTTGAGAACAATGCTGCTGTCGCTGTTAGACAGCCAGGATCTCTTGCTGAGCGAGGAATTACTTGGAAGCGTGATGATCGGGGACGTGGCCGCGGAGGGGACCGCAATGACGATTTTGATGTCATCCAAGATATCACCGTCACCCAGTTCCAAAATATTGTCATCTCGGACGAGGAGAGAAACAGGGATGTACAATTGGTACAGCTGATCCAAGAGAGGCTCATTGTCGTCGATAACTCCAGAGAATTCAGAGATAACGTTCGCCGCAACACTTTCAGAAATCGTCGTGACGACAACAACAACGAAGTGGTAAGCTCTTACTTTCCCATGAGTATGCGCTCACTAACACGTTATTTAGAACACAGTCATCATTGTCGTCACCGAGATTGTTGATAACCGTGACGGTAGAAACGAACGCCGCTACGTCAACCGCAGACTTCAGTCCAATGAGAACGCACAGAACCAAGTCTTTGTGGTCATCCGCGAATCCGAGTCTGACCCTTTCACTTCAGATGAGCAACCATCCCGCGTCCAAGAATTACTTGCCCAGTCCTCTGCTACCCCACAGCAGCAGTTCGGGTTCTACGACCCCAATGCCCAGGCCAAGTTCGATAACGACAGCTTGAACGTCGAGGAACTGCTTCCCTCTGGTGCTTCGGCTCCAAGGTGGTCCAACGCCTTCGAGACTGCTGACCCCGCAATCATTCTTGACTCAAACCCTGACACAGCCGTCTTTGTGCAGTTCTTGGATGAGAATGGATATGACCGTAACAACCGGGGACGCAACCGCAATAACAATAACAACAACAACAACAACGACAACGACGTGGCTATTGTGGTAAACATCCAGACTTAAGAGGCTGCTTGTTCTGGCGTTTATTTCTTGTGGAGTTATGCTATGAAAGACATCTTGTACATAATGTTATTTTCATGACGGGGCCAAGAGACGGGGGAGCATCAATGCTGATGGGTATAGATAGCTTGGAGTGGAAAGAGGAACGAAGCAGGGAAATTGAACTTTGGATTTGTCAACGGTAGACCCGGGACATGTTATTCTAGGAGTCGAAGTTTGGTTTGGGGGGTGTTTTTTTTTTTGGGATAGCCATCCATGAAAAAAAAAACCAGTTTGAACAAATTATCCGCTTGTATTTCGTGGGCCTCATGTGATTTCACACCTTGTTAACCTTGGGATTCTGGTACTTGATTTCTCGTCTTGCCTGCCACCGGAAAGCACAGTGCGCCAAAGCCTGCCTTAGTACAAGGTAGTGGGGAGGATGGAGTAGGCCCCACCCAGCATGATACTGACAAATACTGAAACCTACGGAGCCGCCACAAATGCGATGAGATTTTGTCGGAAAAACCTGGGTAGTGATGGACGCATGACCTCACGTCCTTGATAGACAAGTATCCCAGCCCAATGTATCAAATGGCTATTCGTAGATACCAAGTGTATTTCATGATAGATGATATACAACTTGCTTGACATATTGACTCATCTCGGATTTACTCCGAAGATTGTAAGCTTGTGGGCGAAAATATTGCCCGTTGTGCATCAGCACGCCTCTAAAGGAGTCGACCTCTCGCCGTCGGCAGCACTTCAAAACAAATATAAACAAAAGTCGAAGCATAATCGCTTGGTTCCAACCCTTTAAAGCCCTTCTGCATTCTTTATAGGAGTTGAAACACGATAGTCGTAACGTGATATGGCGCATGCCTCGATACCAGTCTCATAAACCTTTTGAGTCACTAGAAGATGTGTGGTTCAAACCTTGAAATTATATTGAGTAGGGCGGGATGAACCTATCGGTGTGTTGAACGGTATGCTCGAAAGTAGCTATCAATGTGACATTACCGTGAAAAAGCGTTCTGCTCCAAGTATCTAGATCCCCCCCCTCCCTTGCACACTTTTATTTTATTTTATTTTAAAATCAAGATACCTCTTCAGACTCATAGCCACACTTGCAACGAAAGCGTAATATAGACTTATGTATAGCCTCCAAACAAATGAGAGAAATACTTTGATTATTGATGAGAGTAACAAAGAGCGGATCCCGCTCCATGTGATCGAATAGATGCACAATAAAAACCAAAATCAATATATCTGGATCACAATACGTCTTAGTCCTTAGCACTAGCTTTAGCATCAACCACCACCTCCTTGCCCATCGCACTTATAATAATAACTAAGCACACCTCCCCATGCTCCACCATACTCCTGACCTTCTCCCCAACGCTCGTCTCAGGAAGCTTTACATCCTCCTTCATCCCCGCCCCTTCTAACAATGCCAGAAACCCATCCGCTGTCACATACACGACCTCATATTCCCTCTTCTTCACGAACGGAACCTCCATATTATGGCTACTGGGACAGCTATCCTCGACAAACTTGCCTGTAAAGATGTCGATGCCACTAAAGGCGCATTTCGCGTGACCATGCTTGCCGGGCTTTGACGTATGGATCTCGAGGATCTTGCAAGGATGTGATTTTAGGAGGGCGTATCCGCCTTTGCGGAGGGAGGAGGCTTGCGCAGGGTAGGTGAGGGATGGGTTTGCGTTTCCTGTCACCTCAGCGGCGTATTTTTCTTCCTCCTCTTCCGTGTAAGGCATTGTGGACGAGATATCCCAGGTTCGAGATCGTTTGAATATTGTATATCTGGTTATTTCTGACTATTCAGGAGCGGAAAGCGATATTTTTCGGTCTTGAGAGCTGCTGCTTCGAGAGTTTGCTTTGCATTAGGTCTGACTTTGTGGCGTGGTGGTATGTTGATGACTTGGGAAATAGCGAAAGGATAAGGAAAGTGCGTCTTTAATGCAAATAGTGACGACACGCGATCTCTTCCTAACCACTACAAAATAGACTATTAAATCTAAATTCCCGAGATTTGTGCCTTTTAGAGTTTGAGCTTAGTTTCGGTGGGTGACTCACATAGAAAATTAGTATAAAGTCTGCCTAGGGCTAGTGTGCTATCTAAAATATATGCTGTATATAGCAACGCAGAACTTGCAAAGGCATCTTCAGCAGAGCATCTCGATGTAGACGAACGAACATTTAATGATTAAGCAAGAGAGGGAACAATGTTTTTTTCCCCCGAGTTTGTGCTCAACACTTGTGGAATATGGATGGTACAAAAGTAGCCTTTCGAGATTAGGGCAACCTTAGGCTCAAGGTTCTGAAGGCAGATTTTTCATTAGGCTAGAATGCGAAGAAAGAGCATTTAATTTGACCAAGAAAACGAATTACAGAGGCCATGAGTAGGCTTGTATAGGTGATTGTCAATAACGCATGTCTGACGGTCCTCACAACTTGTTTCGTAAGGGCAATAATCCATACACTACCTCCTGAGCGACTTTAAAGTCTGCTTCTATTCCCAGATCTAGTAACAGACACTCGTGTCTATGTATATAGACCTTAAGTATGTCTTTAGAGACATGCTGAGATATGTTTGGGGGTCACAGCATCACTATTCCACACATTGATAAGCCATCGGATGGGATGTCGTTGAGTTCCGCCGAACGTGTAGTGGCCGGGAAGTGGGGCAAATACATCCGGACCGAGCAACCGGACCACGCGACGCGTTAAATAGAGGGCTTCTCCCCGAACTCAAGTCATTCCCCCTACGTGATTGTCTGCGCAAACCCAAGCATGGCGAACAGCGAAGAGAATGATGGCCACAGTCCAGGAGCACAGATCCTGATGGAAAGCAACACTCATGCAGCTGCCCGTCGCTCCACAGGATCCAGACACGAAGGCGGTGTTAGGACCGACAGTTCCTCCACCAAGAAGCCAAAGCAGGTCAGAGCAAAATCTATTGCGAAGATCCCTATACCACAAGCACAAGAAGTCGCACAAGACCGCTCGTCTTTTGTCGCCGCCAATCAACCAAAAACGGGACAGGATGCATCACAACTGTCGGAACAAGCTGACCAACCCAAGGCCAAAACAAACCGACCTCGACCCAAGAATAACTTCTGCCCGGTCGAAGATTGTCCTTGGAAAAAGCGAGGATTCAGAGACAGATTCGATCTGAGAAAGCATATAGAAGTCGTCCACAAAGTGCCACACGAGAAGGCCAAGCAGCTGGCCATGGATGGAAATAGAGGTACCAGTAAGAGCGAGGAAGTGGAGGAAGCAGAAGAAGAAATCATTACCGACAACAATTTTGATATTCGAGTCGATCATAGCATTTGGCCCGAAACGAAAGTACTTCCTACCATTGCTCGGCCCAGAACCCATGAAATATTTCGAATGGATGTTGTAAGGAACCTTCACCTACGACCGGGAAAGGATGTGAAGATGCTTGATCGACGGATAGAGAATCTGGAGAGCACCTTGGTACAGCAGCGTGGTCTCTGTTTCAAAGGAAAGCATGCCTGTCATCACTGTCAAGAGCAAAGTGGGCCTTTCCAGGAATGTGTTGTCATTCGTGGGTATCTGCTAGAAGCCTGTGCTAATTGCTATTATAACTGCAACGGGGGACGATGCTCTTTCCGGCAGAACCAACAATCTCCTCAGCCTACTGATTTCTCAGGCTCTACCAGCGAACCAGTATCTGTCCCTATGCCATCAGCGCCAATTACCACTTCACAATCTGGCGACAGAGCAGTTGTTGCAGAATCTAGTGAGACTGATAACTTCACACCGGATGACTGGATAAGGATATATCAAGGCTTGACAGAAGAAGCGCGTCTACAGGAAGAAGCCACCTTGCACATGCGTTTGTCTTGCCTTGCTACAGCTCGAATGGAAGTTTTAGGAAAAAGGAAGCGCGTTTCTGGTAATTACAATGACGACTCGAGCGCACGTAAGGTCAGGTTTCCTGATGAGTTCTCAGAGGAAAATCTACGTCTACCAGCAATAAACTACCGAACACCGAGTGCATAGGGTATCTTTGGTTCATACTGTCATACCATTCCGAGGTATCGAATATCAGCATAAGCACCCGGCCTAGGGTTATATAGCAACTAGTCCCGTTTGGACCAATTACTCTCGAATATCATATTCGTTTCGGTCTTAACCTTGAGCAAGATTGCCGATTAAAGTGGAAGAGAGCGATTTTAGAAAGTCGAGGTTAGTCGTCTTGATTTCTATTTTTCTTGGGCAGCTCGTGGCTAACAAGGGCACAAATAGGGCACTCATAAGATATGCAAGGATCAAACTCATTTCCATCAATTTCTAGGGTTCGTGTAGTCTACCTATTTCTTATTCTGCATCTATAAATCCATAAGTTGCCTGCCATCAAGAATTTTGCTGTCTCTAACACATCACAGTTACTCAATCGAAGCCAGCCGAGGTTGCATTCTCTACGGTGAGTGTTGAGGTAATATCATATCCAGAATGAAGTCTTGGTCATAGAGCGATATCGAAGACCTCAGAATCACTTCGAGACACAGCAGATGGTCTGCTAGATATCTGGCCTGATTACGTGATTATCAAAATATGCCAATGAAAGATAATTTCTGCAACTTGATCATTTCCTGTTTGCGTATTAATCGACTCGCTTTTCCGGGTTTCCGAACATTCTGTCTGCCATGAGCCTTTCGCTTGTAAGGTTGTCATTTTATCATTTATTTCACAACAGCTGTGCTGTGCCAAGGGGCTTCGCTCTAAAATACCTGCATGTTGCTGTCAGCAACCTGGTTCTACAAGTTTTGATTACGCAAATACTGCCGGAATGTTGAAGATTTGCATATCTCCTTATATAAATGAATCTCGGAACCCGTCTAGCGGATTTAGCGGTTAAGACACAGTCCGATACTGCCGTGTTAGCGTTGTTAGTGCCGGCTTGGTAAACCTTTTCTTGCATCAAGGACTGCGGCGCCAGGCGCAATAGGCTTTTGTAGGGATGTTGTACCTGAAATTGACATGCTGTTCATGTTGTCAGATAAGCACTCAGCCACGGCTGTAAGTAAGCACTAGTTAGGGTTCATGGATTTTGAGGACTCGTTACTTTCTTTTCACTGAGCATATAGTAGGGATCGGCAGTCGGCGGCCATGTATGTATTCCTGGATTTTGCTCAGAGGAATTGTGTTTTACGCAGGCGTGCCCTAGTAAAATACAGGGGCAAATTCGCTCTCTATTGGCTTATCCCGCTGATTTGCCTTTTTACTGTAGAAATGAGCGACCATGAATATTGGTAAGGAGATTGTTCCTGCGTCATCTCTCATACATGGCTCTCCTGTCACTCCAATATACTATTTTATCTATCCATCCTTGACTTTCCTTTGTCGATATCTTTCGTGATGTTGTTCTCACATTATGGTAGTTTTCTATTACTTCAATTTTTCGCAGGATACGTTCTTGCCAACAACCATTGGCGTAAACATGATAAAAACTTTGTTCCAGATGCAGTGTTGAGAATTACAGTCGAAAATATCTCACAATCATGCCTGCCCCCGAAGCCTGTTGTTACTATCAACGGGACATCGCCTGGTCCAGAAATTCGACTTCTCGAGGGAAATACGTATTGGATTCGAGTTTATAATGACATGCCTTATAGCAACCTCACGATGGTAAGTTTATTATGAACTTTCTGATACGTCCAAGCTGAGCCAAAATAGCACTGGCATGGACTCGCTATGGCATCGTCTCCATTCAGCGACGGCTCACCTTCTGCCTCCCAATGGCCTATACCGCCTCTTCACTTCTTCGACTACGAGATACATCCTGAGCTAGGTACGGCAGGAACATACTTATATCATTCTCATGTCGGGTTTCAAGCAGTGTCCGCTACCGGCCCTCTGATCATTGAAGATAGGATAAAGCCATATCAGTATGACGAAGAGCGAATTGTATATCTACAAGATGTCTTCACAAGGAACGATTCGACGGTTGAATCTGGACTAATCTCTAGCCCTCTGCAATGGAGTGGTGAGACTAGTATGATCTTGGTGAACGGCAAAGGCGGGGGGACTGCGAACGGGACGACCTGCAGTGCAAGTCTAAGCACAATAAATGTCGAGCCTGGGAAGGCATATCGACTTCGGTTCATCGGAGGAACTGCTCTTACATTTGCGAGTCTCGCGTTTGAGGATCACGATTGCTTAACGGTCATCGAGGCTGATGGAGCATATACCAAGCCTCATGAGATTTCTTATCTCCAAGTTGGAAGCGGACAGCGCTTTTCCGTCATTCTCAACACAAAGCCGAAGCCTGAGAAGTCGCGGTATTACATGCAAGTGGAGTCTAGAGACCGCCCTACCCTCACGAGAGGTTATGCCGTGCTTAACTATGGCAAAAAGTCAGCGACCAAACAGTTGCCGCCATCCAAAGTCCCCATCTCTTCACTGCCTAATCAGACATATGGGTTCCTTGAGTACGCATTAAGTCCTCTATATCCATGGGATATTGAAGCCTTCCCAACAGCAGAAGAAGTAACCCGCAGAGTGACGATCACGGTCCACCAAAGTGTCAGAGGCCCAACAGTCTGGCTCTCCAACGGCCTTCCCTGGGACCCGTCAACTCCGAAAGAGCCATACCTTATCTCACTTTACAAAGGAAACACCCTCGAATATCCATCCATGGATCGCGCCCTCGCTAACAACGGGCTCGATCCGGTTACTGACGCGTTCCCTGCGCAAATAGGTGAGGTACTCGAGATCGTGATCCAGAACACCGGCGCGGATAGGGAAGGCATCGATATCCATCCGTGGCACGCACACGGGGCGCACTACTACGATCTCGGATCTGGGAATGGGACTTATGATGCGGAGGTGAACGAGAAGAAGTTGGGGGAGTGGGGTAAGACACCGATGAAGAGGGATACGACGATGTTGTATAAGTGGGCGAATACTGCGAGGAATGGGACGGCTGCAGGGTGGCGGGCTTGGAGGGTGAGGGTTGATAGCCCGGGAGTATGGATGATTCATTGTCACATTTTGCAGCATATGCTAATGTAAGTCCACAGTAGATGTACCAACTTTCTGGGGAAATTGTACTGATTTGGATAGGGGCATGCAAACTGTTTGGGTTATGGGTAATGACACGGAATTATTGGGGAACTTACCAGAAGTTGATGGATATTTGACGTATGGTGGGGATGTGTATGGAAACAAGAAACACTGGCCACGGGTTGTCCATTTCAATGAGTACTGGGCTGATAGGCAATAACTTCTTCGATCTGTTCAGCGGCATGTTGTAGGAATATCTGGGTACGATCATTCGTGTAGAAATATACCGATGGATATCCGACGAGCAATGTAAAATTGGAATACTATACCATTTTCAATATTTGAGACGATCCCGAATATTCGAAAATGGAAAGCATTTATTGTATGTCAAACATTTGGAATTTTATCGGAACTATGGCAAAACTAAGGTTGCAAAGTGGTCAAGCTATCATCCCATCACTGATTCGTTTAGAGTCGGCTGCCTGTAAGGCTTTCCTGACGATTCTTGCTGAGCTTCTTGACAGGTGGCTCAATCTCAACGGCACTTCATCTCATCAGAGCTCCATTGTTCGTCTCTCCTCAACGTGAAAAGTCAACAACACACCAGATGACCACTTCCTTTTCCTTCATTGCAACTGCTACTATTCAAGAGGGCAAAATCTTGAACGATAGATCCCTTAGACCCCAATGGCTCCCTGCAGCCTTTTCAATACGATGACCTTTCGACCACAGATTTTCGTCTCTTCAAACTGGATCTTGTGTCAGAAGATCAGCTTAAAGGAAGCCTTCTCTCATGGTATCTTTCTGGGAAGCTAGGTCTCCACAAGAAAGATATGTGGAGGGATTTCTTTGGTGACACGATGCAGATCATGAAAAGGTTATCTGGCGCCTCAAGTTATGATGCACTATCTTATGTTTGGGGTGCCTCCAGTTCAACACACACTCTGGAAACCTCGACAATCAGAAACAGTGTTGTAAATGGTAAGGTCTCTACGAGCCACGAGCCATGGAGGAATGGCGTCGTTTATATCAATGACAACCTCAAAACAGACCTCCTGGAGCTTAAGCGCAGACAGCGTACTAGGTTCATATGGATTGATGGAATATGCATTAATCAGGCCAATCGGTTTGAGAAATCAATTCAGATCCCTTTAATGAAGAGCATTTATGACACAGCGGATCGTGTTCTCGCGTGACTCTCGCACGGAGCAACAGTCCTTTCAAAGCTACCTGCCATGACTTAGATCATACGGACAGCAACAAAAAATGTTCATAACCTGGACCTAAGAAAGTTAGAAACTTTCACCGAAGTTGGACTGCTGGAGCCCAAGGATCACACATGGCGTGAAGTTGGACAATTAATGGTAGACCCATGGTTCCATCGCTTATGGACGCTACAAGAAGCTGTTTTGGTACCCTTTTACGATAACCCAAGTATAACTATCATTAGTCGAGAATCAACCAACGCTTCCGTGGCGGGATTATGTGGCATTTTATCACGTGCATGGATGAGATGCGAGCCTGTAGGAAGAGTCGTGATCATATATTGCAGCAGCTCTCCTCTTACTAGAGTCACTGTGAAGGTTCACTACAGTTCCTTTTGATCACGTATTTGGGGTTATGGGAACGATTTAAAGAAGATTATTGAAGATCTGGGGCTGGAAACCACCATGCCAACTCTCCATATGGCCCAAAAATTAAGGGTTGCCGTCATGGTGTCCAGATCTATCTGAAGGAGAGGGAAATTTTTTATTGGCCACACGCTGGGTAAGTTTCAGAAAGCCGGCTCCCCAAGAGGATTAGCATATGTTCTGTGCTGGCTTCTCATTGACAGGAAAGTAGCAACGTCCGGAGAAGAAATTCTCGAGTATTAGAGGTGCTTTGAACCTCCTTCAATTTGATCGTCGACCAGATGATAATGGTTTTGACACTGGAAATCCACGCTAGACATCTCTATTCCTGATGCCAATTATATGCGTATTCTATCTGCAGTTTGAAGCAGATTGATATTCTTGCATTCTCGCTAAAGCTATACGATAGGTGCACACGGTCGACAAATGGATGAAATTATTGGATTCATCGATTATGAAGAAGCTACGTCGTACCCTTCTAATGCCTTTCCGACCGCACAATGGGAAGCCAAGTGCTTCGCTCTTCCCTCCTTGGTTTATAAGGGCAGCGGCTTATTGGAGATCTACGCATGAACTCTGGTCGCTAATTTCTTCGATCATCAACACATCAATCCCAATAGTGACAATGAATCCACCATCAAAAACAACATTCCGCATGATTTCTCGTCAGATCTCCTAAAGCTCAGAGCATATCAACAAAATCTCAGTGAGTCTAGAGTGAAAAGTTATTCAATAAAGGATCTCACACAACAGAAAGTCAACTCTTGTATCTTTACTCTCAAGAAATTCATGGAAAAGGATATAAAACACCCCTTTTGGAGCCTTAAATCCTTTCCTTACACGCCCAGAGGCGATACGTGCGTTCCCGACACTTGGTATGTGAATATCAAAATAATAATAATAAGAGCTATTCCATGATTCTGTTTACACGCCACTCCCGCATGACAGGACCACACAGGCTAAGATTGCAATGCAAACAAGTTAGAGAGGTGATAACAAGGATAACGTGAAACTGGCAGAACGACAAAAACACCGCCAACATACAGCAGGGAAGAACAAGGCAGCGATTATTCATTCGGATAAAATAGCCAAAGCAAGTGAGTGAGGTGTTGGGGGAAGGGCTTTCGTATTTGGCAGTAAAGCATGATAGCAAGCAAGTCTAAAAAATCACGAGCATGGAAATTTATGTGGCCTTCATCTACAATAGTCTCCGGTTCGAAGGGAAAACGATAATGGTAGAAAAGTTAATTTGTTGCTCAAATATCTCCACAAAAAGCTCACCTTCCATAATAATCAACAAAGCCTCTGAATCCTTTTGTCCCAACGTTTAAAGAAGCTGAAAAAAAAGACAGGGTTAGGAACGTAATATTGAGCTTGAGATGTAGCGTCTCACGCTTTCCTTAAAGGAAAGGCTATAAAACCAGACTTCATCCTCCTAACTTTCTTTCCTCAAGAAAGACTAGCAAATGCAATGCCGCGTGATGTTGTCCACGAAGGCAGATAAATCCCAGAATCGAGAGACTTTCTTACTTTCCGGTGTAGTGTGTTTACGCAGATCCTTTGACAACTGCGGAATCTGCAACGTAAAAACTTAAGTGATAACGATAGGTGGATGACAACAAGTAGCTGCAGGAAACAGCAACAGCACCGTAGGCATTGCTTGCAGGTTCGAAGAGAGGTAGACTGAAAATTGTGAATTCTATCTGTACATAGAGCAAGAAGCAAGCAAGGCGCAACGGGGTGCCGCAACAACGTAGAAGAAAACACCAAAAACCGGTACCGGACAAAACGGCATATCATCCTCATCCCCCTTCCCATCTCAATAACAAAAAACAAAACCACCCCCTCCTTAAAACGTAACAGGAACAACCGAACACCATATCTTCCAAAACCTACACACTTTAATGTAGCCATTAACAAAAATACAAAGATAAAAAAAAAAAAAAAAAAACAAGCACGAAACATGAGTATCCACCAAGGAAGTATTACGCACAGAAAAAACCTTGCCCACACGGCATGCATTATAAAAGAACCCCCCATCCGACGTCCAACTTCTTAGGGCGAAAAAAATGGACTGCTGAAGAAAAATATAAGCCGGGGCGAGGCGAGAGCATGATGCAGAAAATTCCATGAAACAATGAAATGCTATATGGTTCAAAGGACCGGTTTGGTGATTTTGGCAAGGGAAGCGGCGTATCTCGTCTCGTCACGTCTCGTATACAACCAGGCAATGAAAGAAAACACCACAGCGGCAGCGGCAGATGCGCAGACGGCAGGGGAGGGAAGGCGAAGACGGCACGGTCGTCGACGGCCCTGGGAACAAGGGCAAGCTTTCCGCTCTTGGCCGCATATGATAGAAAAGCCCTACGCTTCAAACCCGCCGGCCGTCCCGGCGGACCTCTCCCGTTACATGCCCGAGTTATGGCTCCTCGACAGGCTAGTTGGTCGGTCGGGACACCGGTGATCGATCGATCCCCGGACCGACTCATATCTGGTGAACAGAAGCCCTTCTCTTGAATATGCTGTGCAGCTTGTAAGTAACGCGATACCTTCCCCTCCAGGCGTCGCAAGCCGCGAGCTCCGTTCTTTCATCTCGTCGCTCGTGAGCTGGGGGCACGGTACAGGGTATAGGGGATGTGGTCTTGAAAGGGGAGAGGGGGACGTGTTTGTGGTGGATGTTAAGGTTTATATAACGAACGAGCTGGGCTGATGGGATTTGATTGATAAACCTTGGCAGCTTGAGAAGAAAAGAAAAGAATAATATTCTTGCCTATAATATAGGACAGCTATACCTGAATGAGAGAGAGAACTTGTGAAATCGAGGATTGAAAGAGGTCAGCATGGGTATAATGCATTCTATATTCCTCCCTGACAAAGAGAACTCTCCTTTTTAAATGTACAATCCTCCTCACGCATGCCGCATGGGAGCTGGCATCTCGGTGTAATCATCTTTCTCTCATCTCAATACGCTCAATGAAACATCTCGGATCCTCTGCCATATGCTCAACCCATACATCCCTAGTAGGGGAGCACACTGGCTTCATGATTCTCAATCCTCCACGTAGTCCTCCACAACCCCCTCACTTTGCAACAAAAGAATCCATGGGTATAACGAACCCCCCTATCGAAACAAAAGAAGCTCTCATAAACCGTTATACCACTAATCCCCCCTCCCATCCCTAGGCCAATCCCCAGAAAGAACCAAAACCAAAACCCAGGCAGTGCCGGGAATCAAATCAAACGCAAGGCTATGCAATCACTAAACGGGTCGTATACAAGAAGGACAACATGTCGAAGGTGCGAGAACGAAGAGGGCTTATATGTGCTGCTGCATCATCTGGTGGGAGGCGATGAGCTGGCTTGGCGCCATGGACATGGCCTGCATCCCGCCGAAGCTCTGGGACATGGTTGTGGGCAGATATCCGTTCTCTGAGTTGGGAGATGCTTCTTCCAATGGCCCGAGGTGATCTTCGCCCTCGTAATGGGTGTCATCTTCGCCACTGTACGAGTATGGGTCCTCTCCGCCATCGCTGCGATCATGGGTTCTTCGGTGCCTAATTACGTTTGTTAGTCCCTGTTTGATAATCTATGTTACGTATATATTGGTGCTTTGGGCAGACATACTGAGCGAGGTTATCTGAACGAGAGAAAGCCTTGTTACAGTGTGGGCAGAGGTAGGGTCTCTCCTGAGTATGGGTTCTCACGTGTCTGGAGGGGTACATGTCAGCGGCCTGAAGCCTGACCGGTGTAATGAAAAATATAACCATACCTTTTAAGGTGCTCTAAACGCTTGAAGAGCCGGCCGCATGTGGGGATGGGACAGGAGTGGGACTTTTGGGGGTATGGGCTGAAATCTGATGCGCTGCGTGCTCTACGGACGACGCCGGCGCCTTGCATATGCCTTCGGTCTGGCGACTGAAGGGTGGAGTTCTCGCCTGGGAGCTCTTCCGTAGACAGTTGTGGGAAAGCCTCGGTCTGGAGAGTGTTTGGGTTCATGGACGGGCTGTCCTCAATAGTAGAGAGTGGTGTACCATGTCTTGACATTTCGAGGAGTTCTTTGTGGTGTTGGGCCATTTGCTGGACCTGGTTATTGTAGCTGAGTCCAGGTGGTGAGTTGTTCCCAGATTCATCACCCTCGTGAACAGGATCAACCACAGAAACAGACCGTCTCAGATCTGATGGTCGGTGGACGGCATGCTGAGCACCATTGTTGGCAGCATTAGCAGCAACCATGGCAGCCATTCCAGGAGGAATTGACGAACGACGTCTTCTTTGCTTGTATGTAGGCGAGCCTTCAATTACAGAGTAAACATTATTCGCACCATAGCCTCGCGTAGCTTGAGAAAATTGAGGACCAGACAAGTTTGATGGTGGAAGCTGCATCATTCCATGCATGCCATTGACACCTCCCATGTGGTCTGGGATCGCAGTGTAGAGACCGGTCTCCTCATTGGCAATGTAGGCTGGCTCTGCGCCGATGCCTAAAGCTTGCTGAGGTGGAGTAATGGGCTCAAAGGAGATCCCCCGGTTGCTGTACTCCTCACCGTAATGCGATGAAACAAACGATGGCGCGGGTGAGTACTCGAGGCCGTATGCGGGCATGGAAGCATGGCGCTGATGTGTTTGTGAGATCGGAACACCGTTGTGGTTGTATTGAACGCGACCGAAATCTGGTTCTCTCTTCATCACCTGCTGAGGCATCGATGGAGCTGTGCCCATCGCCATTTGCTGGTATGCAACCATTTGGTCCATCTCTTGTGGCATTGGCGCCATTGGTTGTGGGATCATTTGCGGAGGTGGCATGGAGTCGATGGCTCGCATCACAGGGGATGTTGATTGTGACTGAGGCTGCGAGAATGATGGCTGTTGTGCGGAAAAGGAGGAAGAGTTGGCTTGTTGAGCTTTGGTAAGCTGCTCGAACAATGATTGTGACGAGTCGAATTCAAAAGAGAGGGCAGGCTCGTTCACGGCGACGGTGGTGGCTTCTTGTCCCATCTTCTCTCTCTTGAGGTCGCGCTCAAGCGCGTCGAGGAAGAGTCTGTCATGTGGCACGCTGTACCAGTAGAATACCTTCTGCTTCTTTTGTGTTCGGATGCAGTTGTTCTTGTAAAGGAAGTCGAGGAAACCGCTCTTTGGCTCTTCAAGGGAGGCATCGGTGCCAGACTTTAGATTCCGCAGATCGGAGAAGATTCCCTCCTCAAACTTCTTGGAGTTCTTTACCGGCCGTCCGAAGGCTTGAAATCTGAAAGAAAGACATCGAACAATGTCGGTACCAGAGATGTGAAAGAGATTGTTCCTATATCCTTTGTTAGTCACCGACCCCATTCTCATGATGTGCATCGACATACCATAGCACGCAGGAAACGTATTCGCCAGTTGGTAAAAGAAACCGCCGAATATATTGGTCTGGAGTCCAGTCGACGGGAGCGGATATTAAAAAGTATTTAACTGGCGGCGAGGATTAGCATTTGCGACGAGAGTGGAACATAAACGCGACTTACGATTATCAACTTGTTGGAGAGCTACTTGAGCATCTTGTGGCAGACTCTGCTGTGCCTCGCTGCTTAACATAAATGTTTCTGGCTTTTGAGGAGGCGCCATCGCCGCATGATGTTGTGAATACATCATATGTGCCATTCAATGGAGTCGAAACAGCGACCCAGAGCAGCACGTGGAATGTATGAGAGGTACCGCGATGAAACGCCGATGAGGTCGTTCGGCTGGGTTGTCAAGAACGCACACTTTGCTATACAGAACAACGTACGTTTTTCGTTTGTTTTTTTCGGTATTGTGATATTAGCGACGCGGATGAAGCAATAGTTGATGGGGAATTGGGCGATGAAGCGAAGGTCGATACTGAATGGCGTCAGGTTGCTGGTCGACGTTCCTCTTAGTTTGGGGATTTGATGTAATGTTTTGGCGAGGGAGCCTGCTCCGATCGGGAAATGCAGCGTAGATGATATGAGATATGGAACGGTTGATGTTCGAGGAGTTTCGAGGCCAGCTAGAACTCGACTCGGGTAAGATTTTTTTGATGATGATGCAAACCGACTCGGCGGTATTGATGCTATTAAATGGGTGGAAGAAGTAGAGAAGCCGGCCGAATTATTGTAGGATCAATGGATAACAACAACAATAACAACAACAACAACGATGGTGGAATAGCCGTGCAACGCGATGGTTCAACAAGCGGCTGATTGGAATTATCGATGGACCCTTATTCACCAAATTTTCAGTGAGATGTATCCAAGAATGATCGCTGTCGGGGCCCTCTCCAGGGTTTGGGTATGAAGGTGAAGCTTTCGAGGTACGGACCTGCGACAAGAAAGAGAGCGTGGAAAGGGAGATTCTCAGGAGTGTTTGAAGTTGCGGAAGGGAGGAGATTAAGAAGGGCGAGAGAGATGCTGGGGGGGTTTCGCCTTTTGATTTCCCTTGTGTGGTTTAGGGGGGGGGTCTGAGTGGTGAGTGGTGCAAGGCGGGAGAGAGGAAGAGAGGGTGGGTTTCAAATTTGCACAGGGGGATATGGTGTATGTGTGTCCAGGTGTCTAGGCATCTCCTGCGCGCTCAAGCCCTGGGGGGGTTTAAGTAAGGTAGGGATAGGGGGTAGGGGTAGGAGGCAGGGTTTATTTAGGGCCGATGCTAGGGCTGTTTAAGGGTTGATAGCCCGGAGGGATGCCCAGCAGAGTGGATAATACAGTCTAGAATAGGTAGAGCAATTGAGGAAGATGCAGTGGACAGGGGAGAGAGAGAGAGAGAGAAAAACCAGCGTTTACTTTAGAAGATGAAATGAAATCAAATCAAATCAAATCAAATATGTGTGCGCTTAGAGCCAGTTGGGGGGAAGGGGGGGGAACATGACGGTGTTGAGTGAGCTGGGCCTATTTTTGGTCTCTTTCTTGTTGTTGAATATCATAAACGACTGGCGGTTGTAAGATCAGAGACATTTTTGACAGCAAAGTGCCCAGGCGAATGAATGGACGCCGTATCACCAGAACAAGAGCCAAAGAAAGAGGAATCCCCGGCCCCGTAAATAGCGTGTGCCTATAAGCCTATAGGAGAAGCCTAAGGCCCTGTAGAAAACGGAGCGGTCTTGGCTCCAGCCTACAGCGAATGGGATAGTCAGCTGTCAGCTGGGGTTTTGGAACAGCCGCCCCCAGCAACAGAAAGATGAAGCGGAAGATCCTCAAACACGATATAATGAATTGCATTTTAATGATCCAGATGTCAGGGATAGAGACATGAAAGATTTAATAAAGCGAGGAGATCCTCTTGTTTGAGAGATCTTTTGCTTTCCGTTTCTTCTTCTTTTTTTCTTTCTTCCTCTTCCTCCACCATAGAGCAAAGAAAAGCAGATGAGGGATAATTTACTGATAGGGTCACATGGGATGGAAGGGAGGGAGGTCAGTGCTGGTAAGGAGTCCAAGCCAAAGTGAACCGGCGGATTTCATACATACTTTCGTAAATGAGAGCTGGCAGCGGGACAACTGAAGTTATGATGGAGAGCTGAGGAATGAGGATCAATGCGATGCAAACCTACACATTTATTCTACATCACAGGAAGGGGGAGTCAAGGCGGAGAAAGGTCTTTGAAGGGAGGGCTTTTTCTATCAACAAAAATCTCCTAGGAGACAAGTATGCAAGACACACACACACACATCATTAACTGGCCGGAGAGGAAAGGAATCGGAAATCCGGATCCTGTTGATTTTTACGAACAGCAAAGACCCCCTTCTCTAGGGTCTGAATGAAGTCACCGTGAGTGGACAGTTCAAAGGGCTTTCGGTTGATGATGCTCAAAATATCGTGCATGGTAATCTCCGTTAGGTCAGCCATCGTCTGTATCGCCAAATTTATACTTTTGACCCTACCAATCTGCCGGAAATAGCCTTGCAGACCAACAAAAGGATGCAGCTCTTGAAGACTTTCATCGGTTGAGGATTCGTAAAGTCACTGTATGATGGTGGCAATAAATAATTTGTGAATGATAAGGTGGTGGCTTTCGCAGCGACTACCGTAAATCAGTCAAGAGGCACATTGCGTATCTTCGACTTTCCCAATGGGGTCAGCGAAAGGAGTGGTACAAGGAGGAGTAAAGGGAAGGGTACAGAATTAGTCAAGTCGTAGCAATAGTAGTAGGAGTAGAAGTAAGAGGGACAAGATGAGGGGAATCTTGCGAAGAAGTGGACCTCACTGCACCCAAACCATACCCTCATGCCACTGGTAACCACTCACAGCTTTGCGATTCCTCACTTAATGCACTGTATAAGAAGTATACTTGCCTTTCGTTATGATCCTCGATTATCCAGCCCGTCGTCCAAGAAGGGTGGTGATGATGCATGATTCGTGGGGTCAACTCTTGGAAAGCCAGCTAGCTGAGGCATGAGAGGGTGGAAGCTGACGACTCCTCTCTCACAATACGAAAGTACTGTACATAGCATGTTGCGGCTGCTGCACATGCCCGTCCTGGCCCGTCCTTTGCGTCCCTTTTCTTGCTTTCCCCAACGAGTAAGCCATTGGATCGCCAACAGATGGATCGTATTCAGCACAAGATCCGGATATGCACAGCAACTTTTGGGGAACTTTACACAGTACTGTGTAATCTGGGTCAAGGTCGAGTCCAGCCAGCTAGGATCGCACGGAGGTGCCGCGGGTAGGGTTACCTTCTCTATCTGAAACGCCGTTGAGGGAAAGCTCGGTACGCTTCAGATTTCGAGGCTATGCTTCAGCGTAAGAGCCAGTGAGAGTAGCCAGCAAGCCTCACATCACCCAAAACTGACTTCCACCACCACCAGCCACCGTTTTTCTAGATACTCCGCGCGGTAAAATGATGGGTGAACTCTGCAGGCTTCAGGCTTTGGAGGAGGAAATTCATGCGATGATGCGAGAGCAGCAAGTGAGTTGGCAATGATTTAAGTTAACGCCTTGTGGGCTGAGGAGGGAGGGGAAGAGACAGAGAGAGGGAACGTGATCTATGCATTGCGCATCTTTGCCTTTGATTGGGGATTCATCGAGTAGGAAGAATGCACACCACATAACCTCCGCCATTCCCAATTGGAACCAGTGGTGGTGTAATGTGACATGAGGAACAGTAGTAGGAGCAATGGCAGCATTAGCACCACCGATTTCTTTCTTTCCGTGTTGCCACTTTGGAGGCACAGGACCGGGTTGAGCGGCGGCACCTCTTCTCACTTGCTTATGGAGGCTCCTCTTCTTCCAGGTACAGTAGGCACAATGTAAAATGTGGTACACTCTCGTCATGCGGTTTTCATGACTCTGTGCATAAAGGTCTTCCCAGAGAGGATTCTTGCTGTGTCCTGGATTTGGTCTGTCCAAGTCCCATTTCGGCAGCGCACCGACAGCACTTCTTCCTCTCCAGCACCACGACTCGCCAACTTTTGCAGCCCAGACCACATCATGATGATCCAAACATGCAGAAGACGGGTTTGTTTATTCCCCTTTTCAGAGGCATGATCCGCCTCGATTGCATTCCAGACCTCTACCGAAAACGTGATCGCTCAAGCTGACAGAGGGTCGTGCCTGTTTGATCATCCTGGGGTGAAACGAAAAGATCCGAGGAGCGGCCACTGCCAAGCCCCCATACCCTGATTGATCGTCCCGCTGGCCAGCGAAAGGACTTTCTCTTTCTCTCTTTTTTTTTTCTTCCTGTAATTTCCAGAAAGGAAGAGAAAAAAAAAAGGGTCATCACGGGGTGGCAAAGCGGTGTGAGTGAGTGTGATGACTTTGCAGCGGCAACATCGATATCCATATCCATTGTTCAGCCGAGCGGCGACCGAGCGATACTGTACGGTACAGTACTGGCTCGTTGGGCACAATGCAGGTTGGAAAATGAGATTTAATTTCGGGGGATTGTGATGATGCGGCTCCAGCCATTCATTCATTCATTCTTTCTTCAGCAGGATTCTGCAATAGTAACAACAACAGCAACATGGCAGGCGTAGAATCTATTGCCTAGCGCCTGTTCTTTCCATCAAGTCACGATGCAGAGTCTTCCCATGTAACTACTGTACTTGTACCTGACTTTCTGAGCGTGTCGCCTACCCATGAAATGATGTATTTTTGGCCGTGTTCTACACGCCCTCGCATCATTGGTCCAATTTAGAAGTATGCATAGCCGAAGACAGGGATTCTGACGAATGAAGATGGTGAAACAAGCTAGACGATAATCCTCTCCGCTATTTTCAGGACCAAAACCATTCTCATTGGTTCAACCTCTCGGCCCAGAGGCAGGTGCGTCTACCTTAACCGGGGTGACCTGCACCTGCAGCCGCCAACGCTACACTAGACAGCAGGTTGTTATGTGAGTATGTGAGTGTACCCCAAGTAACTACTACTACTACTACACTACTGTACTACCACTACCACTACCATTGCCATTGCCATTGCCACTCAGTATCTTTGACCTCCTGTTTCCTTCTGCGCCAAGATATCATGGACCAGATCAAAGACCTAGATACCGTGACTTCACCACCACTCAGTTGGGATGGGGTACCGTGACCCTTCCATCTACCGCTTCTTCTCGCGCGCTAACGTCTTCTATTTTGAGGACGGCATCGTTGGTTAGGACTTACTAGATACTTTAGCCTGGTCCTTTGAGCCCATGCGCAACGGAAGAAGAAGTGGAATTGTGAAACGTAACGGCAAGAGTGAGCACAAAAATCGATCAGCCGCCGTGACGGCTTGGAACGGACAAAAAAAAGATGTCCGGGTACCTTGCATCCACGCTGGGTAAGAATTGCACATCAGTGATGTCTTGCAGAACCTCAAACATGCGACTCTAAAGGCGCATCTTCCAAGATGCGAGCCATTCCACACTGACGCTTTGCCATTCCACCATCCTCGCTTTCTTTCTGATCACGATTACGGAGGGTGAATCCTGCCTTTGCGTGTCAGCATCACTGACAGCCGTCATTGACGTGGTATCCCAGATCGGATATACAACTGTATGCTTGAGCAGGGCAAAGGCAGGCTTGAAACTGAAACAAACGATGGCGAGCATCTTGGCGAAACTTTATTTTAGCCACTTAGGAACAGCCGGGAGGGTTTATTAGAGGACTTCTAGAGGTTTGAGAGTCTTCTAGCTTGGTGCTGAGCAAGTCATGTATTTTCCTATTGTGGTTTCAGCTGACGGCTCCAATCGGGTTTGCCTCACGTGCCTCGATCAGTGATTAGGTTTGAGCAACGGACCGGTCCTCAAGTCGGTATCGGTCTGCGGTCAATTTCAAAGATGATTCATAAAAGTAAGTGATATCATGATGCAGTAACACTCCCGTTCATTTTATTTCGAGTTGACCTAGAGCTGGTCTGGTTTAAGTAAAGATGTGTTGATTTAAGGTTACACAAATATTCCACTGGTGAGCACGTCTCCAAACTGCAGCTCTGTTTGTTTTTCTCCAAAGACATCATGAAAATTCAAGAAATGTAGTTTGCTAATTTCTATGTTTTATTCTATAAAAACATTTCATTCCTCTTACATCATACCAAAGAGTATGGAGCAACATCGGCTCCCCGAAGCTGGAGCCAGACATAACCTTGAATATATCCAACCAGATTTCAGATTGTAGTCGAAACTACATCTCACACTCTTTATCCATGCATCATACCTAAGGCAAATCAAGCATATACCTTCCACATTTATTTCGCTGCCACCGTCCTCCCGCTGTTCCACACACACTGCCGCCCTTGAACAAGGCAAGAATTCCAAGTCCCGTAATCCTTATTTTACTCGATCCTACCCCCTCCTGGCAATCAACCACAGCCTAGCAATTAGAACCGTCTTTCGTCTCCATGTAGACTTCGCACGTGTCTGGCAGGGCTTTGAAGTCCCGTGCAGCAAGGATAAATTAGAACAAACTGCTAGCAAACTGATGGAATCAACTTGTCGAGTCTTACCCAAGCGTCTTTTCCATTCTCCTTTGTTAAAACACCGATGGCTTTAAGAATCTCCTTCACCATGCCAGCCCCATCTGCTGCTGTTCCCGTCCTACTTCAACTCCTCTCCCTCTCTCCCAAGTTCTAGCGCACCTGAACAATGTTGAACAAATAGATAAAACATATTAGAGTATTTATCTATGGACTAGGATTACATGATAAAGCCAAATTTTCTTTTAATTTTTTTTCTATTCTTTCAGATTAGGAGCTTCGCATTGATTCACTCAATAGGGCAAGACAGAATTGGGTATACATATAGCAGTGAATGTATGCTCTACAGTCAAGAGTAACAATTAAAGGGGGTAAGAAAACAAAGAGATATGAATTTCAACAGCTCTTTCTTTGGGAGTTGATGAGGTTTGGGGTATATGGTAATTTATTCTATGCGATAATTGGTCTTACAAAGTTTTTCGGTCTTATCCTTGGTTTTAAGTTCTTCGACCAACCAAGCGGACTGTTAGCAGACAGAAAACAGAATTACGACATTTACAACTAGGTGACCCTCCAAGCTTAGGCATTGTGTAGATGCTTGCATTCTCATATCATTCAATCCTCAGTTTACTATATATCGAGTAGGTCGAATTGAGAAGTCCACACTTTCCGCCTTGATAAGCCTGAAGCCCTCCCTAACAGCGTTTGGATGGTGAATTTCATTCCTGTGTTTTTAAAATTGTGATAACCGAGAATATATAGTCTTCACACGTTCTACAGGGTTCGTCAAGGAATTTCCGAGATTAATATGAGAGGGTGTGTAACTGCAGGGGTCATAGTGTTCTTCGGGATGTCAATGTGTGTGCAGAGAATGTGGATAGAAAGTTTAAGAGATGTACCACCTGTCCATAGGATGGAAACGAGAGATAGGGGAATCAACAGGGATGTTCGGGGGAAAGATTCAGAGGTAGCAATACAGTCAGGAAGGCAAACATGAGAATTACTGACTATAATGCTAGGCTAGAGTGGTTACAGGTTTAATGTCAGAAATGCTATATGCTATTACTAGTAACTGTTTTATTATTATTAGAGAGTGGGAATAGAATCATACATCAGTTCCAAGTTACATTAGACCTCAGGAATGAGCTTTAAGAAAGGAACCAATAAGTGAGGCTGCGTATTGATGTTTATTCTACAGGGCACGTCTACTTTAATTTTCCTTCCTTTAGTATTTGGTGTACTTATAGTATAGTACGTGGCAGGATAAATCCTGTAACAAGTTTGCATAGTTTGAGTATATCATTATCCCAAAGACAATCTACCTCTTAATAAACACCGACTGAAGGAGGAGATATTAATGGCGAGAGAATACGGGGGAACGGTTATAGCTTTCACCCAAAATTTACCCTGTACAGTTAGTAATTAAGAGCCAGAACTATATCCAAGGGTTGGCTATTAAATTCTGAAAGGTCTTTGATCTCTTCACAGCCAGCTCAAGATCTAAAAACAGCTTCTCATATGACAACAAACAAGCATATTACAACTTAGTAGCATATGGATGAAGTAATTTTGGCAGCATATAATATCATATAAATATGGTCCACGTAAGAAATCAGTCTGTCTCTATAACTCCACTTGGTGCCCAGCCCTTCAAGGATTTATATTTCAGCGGCTGCTCTCTCCCGGATGACTTGATGTATTTTGTAGATTATTGGCATGCATAGAAAAAGTTTCACGAGCAAAGGTATTGTTTTTATAAGCGGATTCTTGTCTATTCAATGCCATTACCAACAGAAACCTTTTCATCCCAAAAGTCCCTCCAAAACGGATTCCAACAAATCGCGATCTGAAGTAGGGCCTTGTCATCGCCACACACCAAATATTCGCCTGTGTCTTTTCCAGAAATGAGAGCCCGAAAGATAGCTCACATGATAAGTATCTCATTTCTGGATCCGGTTCTGTGCTGGACTCTCATATACATCTCCCATCAAAGCAGCACAGCCATGCAAATGCCCGAGACTTCCACCACAGGTAAAGCAAGTTGTTTGAGCTTGTTGATGGAACATGAGGCAATCTCGTTGCAGGTGTCCGACCTCTCCACACTTGTAACACACTTTTCCTTGCCCGCCTTGCATATACCGTTGGTCCTGAAGCCCCCATAACCTATTGGTAGTTTCATCCCCAATCTCCTGCTGATCAGAAACTCTTGCGAGAATCTCGGCCAGCTCCTCAAAATTCTCGTTATAGCAGGTATGCTTGATGCGCGAATAATAATATTCGCCGCAGCCGGTGCATTGTACAGTTTGGGATACAAGGGGTGGGCGTTGAGTGAAGACTGGGATGTGTTCATGAGCTGAATGGCGAATTATAGATGGTGACTTGATGGTTGGTTGAGCATCGTATGGAGGTAGAAGTTTTACTCCCCCTCCGGTATCAGTTGAATCTGAACTAACACTGGAATTTGATGGGGTCACAGAGCTAGTAGAGGTTTTATCTTGCACCAATGGGTATAAATAGCTAGCGCCAATGCTACCGTCAGGGTATATTGCAGCGTAGACAGAGTATTGTTTGTCGGTGGGGTATTCGTAGTTGGGACTTTCAATGAAAGAAGATAAACTGTTGCCGCTACCATTTGGATTGCTGTAGGATGCCATGTTGTCTTCGCTTCTTGTTTGATACGTTTGAGAAGACGTGCCAGTTGTGATTCGAAGAAGCAAGCTATATGGCTGTGAATCTCTTTCTCGATTTGAGAAAAAAGTTCCGATGATGATAGCTAAATAACTACTAATAATTCAAGACTGGGTATGGCCTATGTAGTTATGTGTTAGCAATCAATCAGAGAAGTTCCTAAGATATAAGAGATAGGGCGGGTTGGATACTACTGTTTTGGTCTTTACCCAAAATGGACAATCATGTGATCGCCTAATTCAGGGGGTTGGCTGGCTCTGCGTAGGTACGGCTTTGTCCCATCAGCAGCTCAAAATTTGGCACAAGGTAACTGCTTCAATGACATATTGTAAACTAAATCTCGGTATTGTGGTGTAATCAACAATTTTTGAAAATTAGCCTTCATGCCATATTCTGAGTATTGAAAATCAACATAGTGCAATAATCTCTTTCAAAACAGAAATCAACAAAAAGCCAGAGATTACATCGCGTATTGAACCACATATATATTATTACTTTCTGTTGCATTGAGAGTTTATGTAGTAGATTAGATTGCCTGTTTCAAACTCTGAACATGTGGGATTGTTGGTTGATCATATCCCATGGTGATCCATTGTAGCTCTTGTCAGTCGGGGTGCTGATCTCCGCAAAATCATTATTGTTGGAACAGTCTTGAAGGATTGCAGCCGCTTGTGCCATATGAAAAAACAACGCACAGTGTTGAAGTTGAAGCGTAGTCATTTATACCCCTTAGTATAGCCTGTTTGCCTCTTGAGAAACACTGAAATGCAGAGATTTTGGCTCACGCAGCAGCCTAACAAGATAACTCCCTAAAAATACTCTAAACGACACGTTACAATAAGGCAGGCTGTGATAAGTTGCACTGTAAACTTCGTGCCATGTTGGATTGATTATCTAGCTTCATTGTTTCATAAAATTCCAAAATCTTCACATAATGTTTTTTAATAATAGAAATTGAGTTCAATAAGAACACTGTTTCAATGGGCAAATGAGATTAAGTGACCCCGTTTCTTGGTCAATGGCCTGCAGCAAATATTGCCAACTCTCAATTATTTAACTGTTGGGGTGGTCGAACCCATGGATTAATCGTTAGCATGCAAACAGAAACACTTCAAGAGGAGAGACACATTCTATCAGGATAAAGCATTAGCACAACCATGTAATTTGCTACAGACAGAATTTCCCGGTTCATTCAGAAACTGTTGAATGTGCTTGATTTTTGTCTATGAGATCTAAGGTTCCAAGCAAAAGTTGTCATCTTACTCAGTCCAAGAGCCACCACAACACAAATCTAGGAAGTTGACAACCAGAAGCAACCTCAATAGAGCAATAGTGAAATCAAAAGGAGAAATTGTATGAGCAGATATCATGTTGCTCAACCCTTAAAGTCATGTGCTAAAAGTGGCCAACTTCTGCATTCTGAGTATTGTGGCTCAGATTCCATGATACACTCCCCAAGCTAATAAATCCATGCAACAATCCATTGAAAAGGCAATGGTGCAAAACGAAATGTCTATCATTGTGCCCAGCGATGCATAGCCTTAATTTTAAGGAAATACCAGTGATGAAAGCGAAAGAGCCTCAAGGCCTGCAACTAGGCAGCCTCATCATAGATCGTGCAAGCTCAGTGATGACTACCAAAAGTGGCGGCGGCACAGCCATAACCGTGGCTATTTCGAAACCCGCATGTTGAACAAGCGCGGTTTTGTGGGCAGCTGCTGATCATATGTTCGGTGGAGCCACACTTGAAGCAGGCTCGAGGACGACTTTGAAACTGCTCTTCTTTCTTAGCCTGCCGTTGTTGGTGAAGCTTCAGTTTCTTCTCCCAATGTTCCCTCTGGTCTGGAAAGCGTTGAATAAAAGTTTCCAATCGGGCCGGATTGGCCAAGAAGCATAAGTCGGTTGTGTGCCCATCCCTCTTGCAGAAGGTGCACTTCATGGTGCTTCGATCTTGTCGTGAGGGAGCATTGCCAACAAATGAAGGAGCTCTATTGCCTTGGCCGGGACTATGATAATAACTTTCACCACCCTGACTGCCCAAATCATAGCTTTGGCTTTGACCCTGATTGTAACCGCCACTATAATTGAACATAGGTTGTGATTGGGAATTGGAAGGAGAGAAAGGCTCGATGGCTTGGGCTCGACCTGAGCTACTGGCGTATGGATGATTCGTAGGAGCGGAGCTCATGGTGTCGCAGACGGCCACAGCGGAATGCCTCGAGTGAGTGGCGCTTTTCTGCAAAGGAATCGCAGTGCTTGCGTACGCTTCATAGAATGGTGCTGTTGAGATTTGGTGAGATCGCTGTGCCCGACTGCTGGCGATGTTAGGATTGATGCTGGCTGGCATTCTGCCCTTCAAGTTGCTGCTGGGATAGTGGTACATTTTGTCTGTTGTGAAAAGCAATTGATATAAACAGATCAAGTAGTAATCAGAGCGACTTGCAACGATTTGAGAGGCAGAGAGATTATCAGCAAATTTTAGAAGAAGCGAATGGTGTGCGGGATGTTGGGGTGTCGGGAGATTGGCGTGATGTTGTATTTTGATGAAGACAAAAACAAATTTAGAGAACGACGCCTACTTTATACGTGTTGGTAGAGGAAAATAGGTATATTCTGCTATTGAACAGAGTGGTGAATATCATAGTGCTCCGCTAGCCGCCAACTAAGACAATCTGCCAAGCCAGTGTACATGTATAGCATTGAATATGAAAGGCGATCCTCAAAAGATAGTGGAGAATAGACCGATATTGCCATAGCGCATTTCTGGGACCTAGATGACGTCAAGCAGGTTCTACAGGCGGCCATGACAATGGAAGAAAAGTCAAACTTAGAAGAATGCATTTGCAGGATATATTCGTGAAAGTGAAGTATCAGGACTCTCGAGACCTAGCAAAAAAGAGTTAGCTGTTCATGACATCACACACCGGTCTGTGCAAATATTTGAGAACTCGCTTCTATTTGCTATAGAAGAACTCTCGGTGCCTCCAGATCCCGCTCTGCTTCACTCTCCACGAGATCAAACACCTTTGTCACAATCACTTTCTGGCTTTCAATGCTCAATCGAAAACCTAAAGCAACCGCACTCGATAAATTATAAACATGAATTTGCTTTTTCGTATGATCAGCGGAAGAATCGACGATATCCGAAATTTCCAGCCCAGCATCCCATAATGTGTCCATAAAATGCACCGCAGCACCAGCAGTAGCCAGTAGGCACATCGGTGGTCAGATATATAGATGGGCGGTCTCGAAGTCGTACATTATTAACAAGCTCGAAGTTTGTGTCATAAGTAGGACCAAGAATCTCAGGTGTGGCGTTCTCATTATTCGATTCGGACACGGCATAGTTACCGTCAACTTCACTGGATGCTACATCACGACAGGAGCGAATGGACAATTTGCTTGAGTTTGGGTAGGTAGTATCGTTGGCTTGGGAATGAATGTTGTTGAAGTCTTCGCAGTATATCTGATTGTCTGGCGTCTTTGGCTTGAAATGGGGAAGTTCGTGACGCTTGATCTCCTCGATCTCCGTATCCGCGATTAGAGCCTGATAAGCCTGCACTTGGCGCTTCCAGTACCCCCTATGGCCTGGGTGACGGTATAAGTAAGACCTAAGCTGCCCAGGATGGGTTAAGAAGCAGCAAGAACTGTCATGGCTGCTACCTTGGCAGGTGGTACAGAACAATAACTCTTGAGTTAGGGATTTGATGCTCTTGGCACGTTTAGTGATAGAGTCCGAGTAACCAGATTTCTCAGACTCGTTGTCGTTCTCCTTGGCCAGCTTTGATTGAGCAGTGTCAACAACTGCGCCGTCCGTTTGCTTTTCTGCATTGGGGATCGAGGCCGAGACCGTTTGTTGATTGATTGACTCAAGCTGAGGAGGTGTCTTTAGGGAGTCATCGGCTTCGTCATCGAGGAGGGCGAATGGGTTGATGCCGAAAACTCCAGCTGGGGCCGTGGCTTGAGCGGTTTGGCTGTCAGAAGAGATCTTCCTAGCCTTCTTCTTTCTAGTCATCTTGAACGATACGAGCAACCACCAACAATGACTGCGGACTTTGAGTGAGGTTTGTTCGGGATGATTTGCAAGTAGAAGGAAGTTTTGATTTCAATTCAGGATGGTGTGAGATAGACGCTCCAACCTGCTAAGCGCACTAGTCCAGGTAAGGACAAACAATAACAAGGCTGAGGCTCCAGGCACAGATTACTAAGAGATTGGAAACTTATTTCTTTGATATGCAGTTAAGTATACAAGTGGAATGTTCAGTGTTTTATTTCAAAGCCTACACTGACGAGAAGAAGTACAATTTTGAAAGAAGCATCTTTTATCACCAAAGTTAGGTTTGTTATTGTCTGCTTTTCCCCTTGATGGATCATTATTTGGATGTATTGGATTTACAGAAGCATAAAGTTATGAAAGACTTATCACAACTCTTAACCATTTGACCGGGATATTATAAGTGTCATCATCAGTAAAATTCAGGGGCTCGCGAAGGTTCCCGAATATGGTATAGCGGCTTCTTTGGCGAGATCTTGAAAGGAGGTGGACGCTTTGATGCTGTGGATAACAGGAGCCCGCAGTTCACCAGAGACACCGGATTCAGTATAGCGGGTTGGGAGTAGACATTAAAGTGAGTAGTTTGTGTAAATTGAGATTCTATTGTATGCTGTGGAATATACATTCACTCAGGTTGTTTCATACCCATTCGATAATATAGAGTCCTTATCCACAGGCGTCTAAACCGTTTGCCAAAGCCATTGTAGAAACTGTTAGGTTTCCTATTAAAGCTAGTGGATCCCTATCAAGGGCATGAGAGAGCTGAATCATACCTCATATGCTGAAGAATGATGAGCAAGGCAAAAGTCCAATAGGCCCGAGGCTGCTGCTTCCCGCTGAATGAAGACTGAAGGTTGAATATCGAGCTTCGAAGAGAATCTGGCTAGATAGATGATAACCTGTCTATGTCAGCAAGCTACAGCTATTGTATGACCCACGCATCCCTCTTAAAACTTCTCTTGGCCACTACCCGCCAATCCAGATTTATTCTTCTTCACAATTGCGAGCAAAGAGCTTCTCTAAGCTACAGATAGAGCAAATCTCGGCATCCTTTACCGGCCGAGTTGACTTCAGCTTTATTCTGGAAGTGCCCATAACACTGCATCTAATGGCTGCTCCGCTCAGGATGGAGTTGTAAGGAAACCTATGAGCTTGTCGTAATTAGTCATAAAGCAATCCGAATCCTGATGAGCGTTGAGACCGAAGGTCCCGCAAATGATTGGCTTCTTTGGGCGTGTCTGTGGAAGTCCAGTTTTCTTTCAGCTACCAATTTTGGGATAGAAACCTTGATCCTTATCAATGCCGGTTAGTGAGGAAAGCTTGAGAGGTTTCTGAGATACGATGTATAGGTTTTTAGCTTCGTTAGAGAGAAATGATTTGAAGGCCCCATTGAAGAAGGGTTTGGCATTTGAAGAGCATCTCCGGTTTTCTTGTTGTGAATATACCCTTCAATCTTCATGTTCTTTCCTCAGCTGAATCGGCAATTGTGGGTTCTTCGATGGTATCGATCTTTGAGGTGGTGACAGAAAACATTGCCACAGTCACGGCAATTTGCGAAATGTGCTTGAGGGTAATAGATATGGGGTAGGAAGTGAAACGTGAGGCGTTGTTAAAGACTCGTATTGCATTTAACGCGAGTGAGAAATGGCTGTGATGAGAAGTAAAATATACTACATTGGATTTGGAGCTCGTTTGATCTTGGTTTGCTTGCATTCGACAAATTTCGTGGAGGAGGGTTGAATGCTGGCGCATAGAGGCATACGTTTCTACAAACTCGGAATTCAGGCACTGGGACCAGCATATGATTAGACTAATGCCCCTTTTTTTTTACTAAGAGTCGGATAAATAAGTCTACTAAATGCAAGGATTATGGTGCAATAGTTATATTATTTGACCTATTAAAGACAAAACTAGATAGGCATGGCTTGGAACTTTCCAGAATATTTAAACATTAATTTTGCTGATATTCCGATGTAAATGTAGACTATTTGACCGGAAATCGACCAGCATTGAAGGGATCTTTGCCATAATTGACAGGTGAGTGCTAGTAATGACAATCAAGTATTTAGGAGTTTGCAGAATATTTAAAGCTTAACATGGCGCATTATAGTCCAATTCGAGAAAATATACGACTTTGTTGTGGAGCGGAGGCTTGCAAGCTACATGGAGGAAAAGTGAAGCTCAAAGTCTCGGTTTTGAGGATAAAAGGTTTTCAGGACTCTTGTGCGGCTGCTTGATATATGCAGCACTCGTTTTGTGAACTTGATCCACTGTAATGATATTTTTATCTTTTTTGGGGAGGATATTGCCGTGTTTCTCTTGGAGGAGAGTAGAACTCTTGCTTATATTTTCATTGACCAAAGAGTTTGCTCACAAGTTACTAGGGTCATTGACGAGACATTCTCCAAATATATTACATAATAGGGTTTCTAGTGCTTGTATGGAGGAATATTCACATTCATTGCAATACTGCTTGCCTTGAGTAGGCCGAGAGATTAGGCATACCTATAGCCCACTAGTCGCTCCATCTTCTCCAATGTAAATCAACTGTTATTCTGAGATATTTTAACAGCTACTTAGTGATCCTTAATACTTTGTGCGTCGATATTGAGGTGGTGGATCAACTACAACTTGTGGCTTAAAGAGAAACAAAGCGAAAATATTTGAAGTGTGTAAGGCTGGCTTTCTAGGTGGTTCTGTCTGCCGACCAATTCAGATGTCCGCTACTGTCTGGCAGGACTTTATGAATCAACCATCTCCAGGAGCTTTCCTATCTACTTCAGCCAACCCACCACTCCCACATCGCATACGATAAAGCAGTAGAAAGAGTTCGGCAAATCTTTCACATTATCAGCAGACTGTTGTAGAGAATCATCTCGGCAACAGTCGGCATATAGACAATGCTAACTCACGAGAATCAGAGGTGAGTCATCTCCTTGAAGCAAGGCTCTCTGTATTGATATATTTTGATATCTATTCTGTTGCAGGGGAGTACTCTCAGTTATGCCTTTTATACAAACAACTCATGAGGCAGTGGTATCATACCATAACATTGGCTCAAAATACAAACTAACGCTAACTTTGATGTCAACAGCGCACCCCAGCAGCTACAAGCTTCCCTTCAACCTCGTAGCCGACCCGAGAGAACCACGATAAATATCATGATCATATACACCTCGACCTGGTCTTGCAAACTGAAGCGGATCGTCTATTCGGCAAATTACTCAATAATCGATACCCGAGTTACGAGGACCGTCCAAGTTTTGAAGGAGAGGTATCGTGCCCCAGTGAGCGTTGTAACGCCTGGCTTTGACTCTGTTACTGGGTCCTTTAAGTTTCAGTACATGGAAGGGAGGTGGAAAATTTTGGCTATCCCAGTGGACAGACTACGGGCAGCAAACTGTGGAAACTATGGTACAGTCTACATTGTGAACGATGGAGGGTACGAGGGCGGTGAGGGTGCATGTGCTTCTGCGACGCTTCAACATGGAGATGATGAACAGCTTCCTGTATACGCTTTGGAAGAACCACAACCACCACCAGCTTATGTTGAGGAGGACGCTGCATCTTGAGCATGGCCGAATGTACAATACTTTGTAGACGAACATTAGGGAATTGAAGGAATAAGTATCTGGGATAGGCATGCAGCCATCACCGTGATTTATTCCTAGTCTTGGAATCTCGACTGAATAGCTACGTTCGAACCTGTTCCAGAGTGTCGACAAGGGGCCGTACTTCATTGCTTGCCCCTGAAATAGGCGACCACGTGATAAAACATTCCTGCCCTATTTTGAACTAGGGACATTGATTTGTCATTTCAGTGATCAATACGACTGTTTCTGCTTCTAAGAGTGTTTATAATCGCGCAAAAATTAAGTCATGCCTCTTGAAAAGTCGGAATTGAAATGAATCTCTGTATTTGTTTTTAAATAGTCAAAGCCTTTCTCTCTCTTGAATCAAGATCTCAATGCCCAGAGTTAAATACTCATACTACCATTTTGGGGCAATTTCAAGTGAATTTAATGGTGATATGGACTCCTTTTGCTAAGAAGGGAGCCGAATAATTCCTCTCAAGCCTCCGAGTCAGAGGAAAGGGATGAGAACCAAAGACCTGATCGTAACGAGTTCGCTGTTCAGCAGACGGAAGAAATATATTTTTCTATACCGGCAGTATGCTTCATACTAAAGGCTTTATTTTGGAGCATATTATACTCATTTCCGAGAAAAGATACACAGGCTATATACACTTAAGTTTTCCTTTCTTTTTGAAATCTTCCATCATTTTCCCCCGCACTCTTGGGTACTTCTCATACGCTGCCGACGTTTTCGCCATTGCATGCACAGTGGGTATGGTCTTCTGTTATATCCTCTCTTAGGATATTAATCTGCTGGTAGTGTGAGGGCATCCTCTAGTTATTCAGACTTCGTCTTCTCTGGAAACAAAACCTGGTCACACTAACAGATACCCTCCAGCAGGCTCGTCTCATAACCATAGCTTTAGTCATGATCCTTCTAGCGAGTGCTTTCCGCATGTAAATACGGCAAGAGATGGAGAATCCTGCAATTCTGGGAAATCGCACGGGCATGTTTTGGAAGTATGTTTCCTTTTACAGGTGTCACATCAGGAATTGATGACAGGATCTTCTTGTGAGGAGGTTCGGCTGGGCATAAGAGGATAGTCGGACCACATATGTCCCGAACGAGTAATCTAAATGAATCTCAGGGAAGGAGCCGAGAATTGGAAGTAAGGGCATTAGTTGAATAAGAACAAAAATATTTTCCACAAGCATATGAACTCGTGGGAGCAAAATGCTAAGGAATAGAATCTTGGTAGACATAGATTCATGGAATTGACGATGAGTTTGTAGCGGCTCGATAATTATCTTGCACACTAGTAGGATAGCTAAGGGTTTTGACTAGATCTGCACTCCATTGGTATCTGTCTCATCAAATTAGCTTTCAAATATTGAAAATCTAAACATATTAAAGTGTATATCAAAATGCAAATCAGGCAAATGTCCAAGATTGTCCTCAAGTATGAATAAGAACAGGTCTGTGATAATCTTGTGTTTTTCTCATCATGTTGCAGCATTTCATGTAGAGAGATATACACATACCTGCCAATACCACAACACCAGACGCCGAAGCTCCTATAAAAGATATTGCCAGAAGCAGCCGATGCCTTCAGACAAGTTATATGCCCATAGTACTCCATTTCGAAGTAATGCTGCCATGTCTTCCATTGCCACTATGTATCCTTCATTTGACCATATCGACATCTGCATCTTCGTCTGCCTTATTGGTCTTTGTCTTATTCTTACTTACAATAGCAAGCTTGTCCACGTCCATCATCTCATCCTCGCTTTCTAGTACTTGCTTCTTCGTGGTAGTTGGTGCATCTAATTGTATCAGTGCCTATATTCTCGCTCATTGCAATACGTATGACCCACCAGTCATCCGTACTTCTCCCTCGGCTGCCATCGCCCTCTCAATCTGCCGTTGTCTCGCATGCTTCGCAGCTGACTCCAGCTTCCTTGCTTTCTTGCTGGATACAGGCGCAGCAGGCCCGCTGGTGGGATAGAGGACGCTGCTTCTGGCGGTGCCACGGGGATTCTTGACAATTTTCTTGATAGCGTTGGCCTTTTGGGCTTTTCGGCGACTAGCTATACGACGTTGCTTGTTGGGAACATTAGGATTTCCTCGAGATGGCATCTTGATAATGTAGGCTAGGGGGCTGGCTTGTAAACTGGTTGAAAAGAAATGAAGATATGTGAAACAGTTGGGTTGGATTGCTCTCGGCCTTTAGAGATTTCAATTGATTGTAGAAGCTTTTAGAAACCTAGTTGTCGAAATCTGGAAGTGATTCGAAGCATTTTTTTTTTTGGGTGGAGGGGCAGGACCGGATTATTATTCTTGCGAACTCCGGATGCACTCAGTAAATGCGGCCGTTTGCGCCGCATCGCACCGCCACCACAACGTCGTCACTGATGATCTTCATACTTTACTTCAAGAACCACTTTCCAAATCACACGAACAAGTTTGCGCCAGCGTCTGTAACCATTTATTTATCTTTTAGAGAATCTTTTGCGCTGAACTGGGATACTATCCATCCATCAGTAAACATGTCGTGGGCAGGTATGAACAATCTATAAAGATATGCAGCAAGAGTTTTGTTGATTATTGGTGGCAGGCTTCAAAAAGAATGTAAACCGGGCGACGACCCAGGTTATGATGAAGACGGGTTTGTGATCCTTTCTGGTCGGCCAGTGGCACGATACGGTTAGCCGTCAAGTATACGATGCTAACTTTATTGAAGGTCATGTTGAAAAGACCAACGACCGAGATTACGAAGTTGAGGAACGGTCAGTAGCACAACACTTTCTTACAATCACTACATAGCACCTCGCAACAAACCTCTTCAAATCAACAGCCTTCCACATGCCAGACTACAAATACCACTATGAGACGCTCGTTGCTCTCTGCGGTCGTAAGGATGCTAATGAAACTGTTAATGAGCTCATGCGACTTGCAAAGCTTGATTATGCTCGACCTAGAATTGGGCACCAACCTTCAAATCCCTCAAATCGTGGCCAAAGATTTTACGATAGTACCACCAAAGCTCCTGCTAATCGATATTAGTCGCTATCGCACGATGGAGGCAGCTGCAAATAAGTTGGCGAAGGAATCAAAAGGATATCTCGACTCTCTGCGTGGTAAGCTCGTCCTAGCTTGATTCTACGCTATCGTTAATGCAATTTAGCTATGACCTCGAGTCAGATGCGTTTAGCTGAGACAATTGATGCATTTTATGGTGATTCTGGAGCCCGCGATGGCGTTAGCCGTTCATACAAGCAAGCAGTGGAGGATCTGGATGCAGAAACTATTAAAGCACTCGATGGACCATACCGGTATGTTTCAGCTTCTTAGCTTTAGTCACTACACTTACACGATCTAGTACTACAGTGATTGAACCTATTGCCCGTTTTACAGCCTATTTCCCAGACGTCAACGAGTGTAAGTCTACGCCACACCTGAGTAATTTCACATCTAACACACTACAGGCATCAAGAAACGCAACAACAAGATGATAGACTATGATGCAATGCGCGCTAAAGTTAAGAAGCTTGCTGAGAAGCCTGATAAAGATGTGACGAAATTACCGCGCGCCGAAAAGGAAGAGGCAATGGCGAAGGCAGCGTATGAGCAACTCAACGAGCAGCTATTCTCCGAGCTTCCACAACTTATCGACCTACGTGTCCCATATCTGGATCCATCTTTCGAAGCTTTAGTCAAGATACAACTCCGTTTTTGCGCCGAAGTGTATTCCCGCATGGCTCAAGTACAGCAATACCTCGACCCCGACACTCGTGAACAATATGCGCAAGGCCAGCTTGATACCAGGGTTGAGGAAGTTCTTGAGGAGATTCGTGGCCTGTCTATTAGCGGTGCAGTTTGAGCGCTGCGTGTGGTCTTTTACGGAGTTTGGAGCGCAGCATTAAAGGGAGGCGGCATCAATTTTGTGGTCAATGGTTCTTCACGCATGATATTCAGAATGGTTTATGGAAGAGTCCTCTGCATCTATGCTGAGGAATAATACTTGGGCTTTAGATCTAGTCTATGGCTGCTGCTGATCGTCTGATGATCATAGGCACAGTTGGTGTAGATTGACTGCTAGTCTGCAGGCTACTGCGCCACAGTTGCCGGATGACTCGACTTCAAATGCTGACATACAATGAATCAAGTTTAAGAACTAGTTTTTCCACTTTATGGGCTTCGATTAAAAGTAATAGAGTAACCAATTCATACTTTGAAAGACTTTTCACCATCCTCCTCCTCATTCTTGCGCAACAAAACTGCACTACAAGAGAGTCCAACAGCTTTGGGTCGGCCTCGTCCCTGCAGAAATGACGCAGTCGCAGCCTCGCCCAGAATCCCCAGAAAACTGGGACCTCACACCTCAAAAATCCAAAAAGTCGCGACGGCAACCGCGCAAGCAGTCTCCCAGCAACACCAGTCCTCCCGAACAAGATGCATCTCTCACATCCTTAACTAATTCTCTTTCCATATCCCTCAAATTCGATATGCCAGGCCCACTCCGGCTGCTCGTCGCCTCGATCGGAAACCCAGCTCCGTATCTAGGGACGCTGCATTCGGCTGGCCATACAGTCCTCACTGCGCTGGGACGGGAGATGGGATATCCGCCTTTCGTGAAGAATTTGAAATACGCCAAGGGTCTCGTCTCTGCAGGGCCTGAGTTCACCTTTTGGCAATCTCCTTCTCTCATGAACATTTCCGGTCCGCCTACCGCAGCTGCATGGCGGCAGTTTCTAGCCGATGGAGGCGCGGGCGGGAAAGGGATGTTGGTGGTGGTTCATGATGAGTTAGAGCTGGGCGTAGGGGAGGTGAAGGTTATGAGGGGAGAACAGAGTCATAAGGGGCATAATGGGGTGAGGAGTATCAAGGGAGTATTGGGAGGGGAGAAGTGGATGAGGATTGGGGTTGGTATTGGGCGCCCGCTGAGTAGGGAAAAGGAGGATGTTGCAGATTACGTATTGAGGAAGATGGGTCCTAAGGAGAGGATCGCGATTGAAGAGAGTGTTCCGAGGGTATTGGAGGAGCTAAGGAGGTTAGCGGAGGGTTGAGAGACGCAGAGAGTGTAAGATACTTGAGGGAAGAGATGAATATACAGTATGGATATATGGCATATCGGGCACAGGCAGGGGATTATTAGATGCGAGGAATAATAGCCCAGTAGATTATCTACAGCCATCGCTCGATTCCCATCCCCATGCCGTATGTTTGCATGGAGGATTTCGATCGATGTATCCATGTACAGGAGTCAAATACTTACTTCAATGAGCGGAAGCTTGAAGCAACCTCTGGTTGTAACAGATTTGTAAGAATAGTGGAGTATACATGGGATCGATCATGGCAGACAACTACGAAGCATCCTGGATTAATTGGCCATCAAGACTAACATTTAAGACACACCATATTCCGATGGCGCTTAGCTGCTCTTCTTTACTTTGTATTTATATTCAAAGAAATATGTTACTATTTTAATTCTTATCAGCTACATTGCACCCTCTTGACAGCTGCTTCTAGTGATTTTCCTAGTCTCAGTGCCTGCCCGTTCCTTATTTCGACTCTGGATACACCACTTCATAAAGTAATATATCTCTCAAGGAAAAGGTCAAAGTATATCAAAACCAAGATCGAAGTAATCCGGGGCTTCTCCCGGATTCCACGGGTTACTAATGTGGTTATCTCAGCAAGTAGGAGTTGGTATGTTTGATATTGTTTGAAGGAACGAAGTATAAATCAAGAACATGCGTTAAATAAAAGAGCATATTTTGGGTGTAAGGTTGGTATTATCTGGTGTCCGGTGAAACATAAAACATAAATCTCTTTCATGGAAATACATAAAATTCTATGATAGACAAACCTTCTACCATGAAAGGTTATAACATTGCTTCTCAATATTCAGTTGGAAAGTCAAGCACCCAGACGCCGATGTATGCAATATCCTTCCTGATGCAATGGAATGTGCCACCTAATCAACCACCAACTACGAGCTTACTTAGGGAATTAATCGGATTCTTAATCAACGCGTGACTCATTATTCCTCCCCAATGTGCTAGGGCTCTCCGGGCTCTTGAGCTCATCTTCATCGCTCATCAGTCCTTCCAACTCGAACTCCTCAGCATCTCGAATTTGGCGTGACGGTGTATTTCTATGATGACCATTAATTCTAGGTAACCGTCTTGGCGCCTCAATATCCTTAGGTGGCACAGTTGGGACCGCATTGACTGCGTAGAGGTGCAACAGAACGTTGGTGAGCAAGAACAAAAGGAAGGCGAAGCTATAGATAACCAGGACGTATGAAACGTGTGTGATATGCGCATCGGAGACTAACTTCATTTGCTCCTCAGTTGCTCCCATGAAAAGGAATCCTGAAGCGTAGAGTAACTACTAAAGTTAGCTTAATATTGGACAATGGAGATTTCTACACCTACGAATGGTGGGATATATTGCCAGCTGTTGGCGTCTCCATCGGCCGAGATGGTATTCGCGTCCTTTAGAACAAAAGCTACCTCAATTATCCTTGAAATACCTGCTGCCATCAGGGTATATCCGAATGCGGTGTGTACCATTGAGCTGAGTGGAATATGCTGTGGGTGCGCCGACATAGCCCATCCAGTGAGAGCAATCACGAACCCTGGAACAAAGTTTCTCTTCGGACTTCCGTCTCTCTTTCTGCTGAGCCAAACTCCGGTAAGACCAGCGGCCCACCAAATGACTCCCATTGTAGTATGCTGGATGTCGTTGGCAACCCAAGGTCCACCCCATCTGTGTTCGGTGAAAGTGTTGACACAACCCCATGCAGCAATAACCGCTGAATCAAAGAACTCCTGCGATCGTCCAGTACTCCTTAGCCAATGTTGTCCGACAAGCATCATGATAGTTAGGAGAATGCCGTATCCGATGAAGGCGCTGCCCATAATGAAATGTGCAAGACATTGCCCGAGGTGGTCACCCCTACAGAACCCCAACGCTGTGATACCTCCAAAAAGCATCTGAATCCAAGAAACCACTGGCATCACCTTTCCGACTATTCCGTGTCCATATACAGCCACCTTTCTAATCTTTCCGTGAAAGCCCTTTGTGATATGGAATTTAAGGTATATGCCGAACACAATCTGTACCGCAAGCATGAGCATTAAGCTATTCGCAAATGAGGCGTGGATATTGTGAGCGAAAACTCGTCCTCCGTGCATGTGTCCCAGGAAGTATCCAACCAGGGCTAAAACTGTTCCGAAGGCCTGCGTTGGTACATGCCACCTGTTCCGAGTAATCTAGAACATAGTTAGTTTGGATACCATAATCCTTTTAGAAATAAACGTACACCTAAGACCATACCAGCTGGGAAGATAATCCCAAAGGTAACGGTCATGAGTATTATGTGTGTCCATAGTATCGAGTCCTACAATCCCGTCAGTCTCCAATTCTGTCTTCGGCCACCACATAACAACGCACAATTGGCTCAGCACTCATATGCTCTCCTTCCTCAATGGCAGACATATCGTGACCGTGTGCAGAGACGTTTGTGGCCAAAAGCAAAAGTCCAGCAAAAGCCAGACGCGGCGCGCCATGACTCCTGAAGCTGGTCATGTTTGGAGGGTGGGTTCTCAAACCCCTGAGCCTCCCCACTGCCGACGAGATCAGATGGCGGCAATCCTGTGAATCGTACGTTGTATCAGGCAACGCCACAGGTGCGAAGGGCGATCTGCCAGATGAGATGGATTTTGTTGTCGCTGTTGGGGGCGAGACTAGAGTTAGCTGCCAGTTGACTTTTGGTGAAAATCAAGCCAAGTAAGTGGTGGAGTTGTTGACGGATCAAATCAAAGTTGATGATGCAACGGGAATTGTCAGCCACAACGGTTTGCGTTTATTGGCTAGTCAATAGTCACGTGCAAATCGCAATTTCCTCGAAATTGAGAACTTCCTTAAGAAAAAGGACGAGAGAAGCCTTCTACTTCTGCTAAATCTACTGTTGGATTACATTAGACTTAGACGCGCACAATATCCTATGTGTCCTGACCACACAAATCACCTCCAAAGCTTTTTCTGACAAAGCTTAGCGGCCTGTACACGCGTCCGTTAATGGTCCACTTCATTTCGTTGACCCTTTACGTTTAGTCAGGGACATAGTTATGCGTTCGATCATCCATGGCAACATGACTATTGGAACAATAGCTTGCGACAAGTGTACAATTGTCACCGAGGATATTATCATGAAAGATGAGCGAGTGAAGCACAAAATGGACCTGATATGGGTCAGCTTTAGAAAGCGCTTTCCTGTCGAAACATCATATAGAACTGTACGACGGCAACAACCTAGTGCCTAGATACAATACATATTTTTGAGCCTTGAGGGCCTCTTGTAACCTGTTTGTAGGTAGTATCAGTCATACGAGTCCTCCTGCGGCCTTTCCAGATCCACGATCAGTGAGGATAAAGTACGGATTGGAGGACCTGTAGAATCATATTTTGAAAACAATCGGTAATGTTTCAGGCAGTCCATTATCTATTTAAGACGTTTCTATCTTTGGCGAAGTGTGTACAGAAATGTGTAGCCATCTTTGATATCCTGAGCACTTTGAGTCACAGCGAGTGAGACCGAAACTCAGATTCAGGTACACTCAAGAAGATTCCACCTACTCTACTCACTACTCATTATGTATGCGCTCCTTCAACAGTTTCTCAGCAGCACGTATGGGTATTTAACAGAGGGGAAGAGCAATGGAGGTCCTCGTGTTGTCACCTTCCTCATTACCTTTCCGTCCTTTTCTCCCTTTTCTTCCTTGTCGTTAACATATAATACATCCCATACACATCGTTGTTGGATCATCCATGTATAGTTATCATTAGCGCCATTCTTTCAATCTATTGAGGATATTCAAAATGGCACATCTAACCTCACGCCAAAGAATAGAACGTTACATGGAAGTGCATGAGATAGATATGAACTTTGAGTATTCCTCTCACAAAGACTCATCGTGCCCGCCATCTTCTCAGAGGTGTGATCTGACGTCTTTCATTCAGCTCATACCAGATGGCACATACAAAAATCCTGTAATTGGCGCAGGGTTTATTCCAGGCTTTGCGCTGCCTCCTGGAACGTGGTTCGAATACCAAGATGGCCCTTTCGCGAGATTTTTCCCTCCATCTTTTGGACCTCCTCTGTGTTCAGAAAGAGCCCTACCTATAGGTTCTGAAGATGCGCAAAAGCTATCTCTTCGTCGTCGGATTAAGAAGTTTAGCCATACATGCAAGTATCATCTCGACTGGAAAATGGTTCGTAAATATCATCACAGTACCTATAAAGACATGAAAGATAAAACAGGCACTGAAGAAACCCTTGATGAATATGTGGACAGATGGTTTAAGGGCACCATCGAGTTAACAAATGGGACACGGGTTGATTTTATTCGTGATTTATTCGATTCTGATATTTGAGTCAGATATTTCGAGCAGGGACATCGGACGGAAGGCAACTCGTGGATATCCTGATGGTGGTGGGGACAGTGGATATGAAGCCAGCAAAGACCAAATATGTGCAAGCGAATCTGCCAAAACATGCCCAGTTCTCAGAGGAGGAGCTAAACCTGAGGAGCTTTTTCGAGAAAGCCAGGAGAAAGTGTGTTAGGATATTTGAAAAGTTTAAGTACGAGCTGCAATGCCAATTTTATCCTGGCAGTTATCCCATGAGAGCTTACAGTGAATGCTATCCCATCAGGCGGGGGCAGTGGAACCTTTCAGCAAGCACGTCTGTAACAACTGTGGTGGTTATGAGAATGAGCACATAGTGTATGCTGCATATTTTATACTCATAGGATTGTAGGGACCTGGCTGACATATGTAGCTGAGAGATTGCCCTCGGAACTGTCGCGCTTGCTTCCAGAGAAAATGTTTATATCAAGATTGTTGGATCGAGCGGGACGAACAGCGATGCAAGAACTGTTATGCTGATGATCGTCCAGTGGCCACGTGCAGCAAGCTTTGCCTAGTTCCAGGCAGAGCTGATCCCGCCTTGAGCGGGCATCTAACCCGTTGCGTTATGGAACCTTTTTTAAATCGCGTGAAGGAGAGCGATTCACCAAACTACAACCGAGGCAGTATAAAAAGCGGGATAACTGGGTGGGTGTAACTTTAACTGAAAGGCGATAATGCAACGTGTGACTATATCAAGAAGATTTTGTGTAGTAGCGCAGGGCACAAAGCATTTGAGCTTGAGCTTTAGTTTTAGATTTAGCTTAACCATTCTCTTGAGCTCATCAAGTTTAGAGAGAGATCAGATAATCCTGGAAAGCGTTAACATTCGAAGTGATAGAGCATGAATTCGCCTTCTATGGCCCACAGAAGTAGTTAAAACACAGTGATACAGCCTCCAGTCTTTAACATAGTCTTCTTTAAGTGAATAAAAGAACCCACGCAAGGAGTTCAAAGTTATCATCTTTTTAAATCTATCAAAAATAGGTACAAATGCAGTGTAAGTGTCTTCTTTGCGTCACGGGTCACGACAAGAAGATATCAATCTATGTCAAACAGCATCTTCTCAAATTATAGGTCATACAAATGTGCGTAAAAGTTTTTATATGTATTATGGACATATATTCCACATTTCGCAAGTGTGCAAACTATGAAAAGATTGATCCAACATTAATCTACGCCTGTTAGTAGTTTTGAAAAAGCATGAATCTTTCAAGGGCACCTTGAGCTCTTACATTTGTGTCACAAGCTAATCAACAAACATTCACACAAGTCACTTACGTCAGCTGTGTCAGTTCAGTCAAAGCAAAGGTGGAAAGGCAAGGAGAGTTTACCATAATCTAGCCAGAAATTACTTGTTCGAGAAGAAACGCTGACTAAACTCCGACAACTGAGTGAATGGAACAAAAATCTAAATTCACGAGCGTTAGAGAAAGCGCTAAGCTTCTTCAGGAAGCGAGAGGACATAAAATAGCACCTCAAGAGCCAGTATATACTTCTCCATTCCCACCCAATATACAACAGTACAATACTCAACACGCTCCAACAACTCGGATACTGAATCTCTCGCTCTAGATATCTGCATCTACCAAAAGACGTCCCATAATCTACTTCTTTACGGTTCAACTAGTGGAAGGGCCATGGGTAAGAAGGCGAAAGTAGTAGAAGAGGATTTCCCCAGCCTTAATGGCAGCATTAGTTGCAACCTCGAGCTCACGGCCGCAAAAGTGGATCCTCGTCAAATCATACCAGAAAATGGTGCCGAAACTGGATGGCAAGCAACCAATATTGATTATTCGTACATGAAGCATTACAAGGTCAGGAATTGCTCCCTCCCCTAGCCCACAGTGAATAGAAACTAACTGAAAGGTTGAAAGAGAAATAACATCGCCACAGCAGTTACAGAGCCTTGTGATGTTGACAAGGTTGAGGAACACGAATTATTAAAAGTCAAAGCTTATAGAGTATGTTCTTTGTTACAATTTTTAATTTGATACACAATGGCTTATTGTACAATCACTAACAAACGAACGTCAGGCAGTTGAAGAGCACAAGAGATTCATAGCCAGGCATTTCCCTGGCAAATTCGCTGTCCTCGGATTCGATATTGATGCCCATGAGCGTTATCTCAATGGGCCAACTACTCGCGCATGGCATGCTAGTCAACTATTCCGCCTGAACCAAGATCGGGAGGAGACAGCTTGGCAAAATCTGAGAAGAGCGCGACAGGTAAGATTTATTATTATCTCTTGACGTTTTCGCGACTTATATTGATATTTTAATATGCGTAGATGTATAATTCTTGTGGCTATTACGAAATAAACAATGTACCACCTCGAGATCCTATTTTTATTGGACCCGATTTTGAAGCAACCTTACAGCCACCGCATTCGCCCGAGTGCTCCGCTGCCAGCACAAACCTTCTCAGTCACTCTCGTAACACCAGTGGCATTTTATCTGCGGGCATTAGTTCAGACAGAAACGACATCTTGGCAAGATATCGCAAGAGCGGCATGACAGAGCTTGGAGCATTTCTACAGCATGAAAAGGATATGGCTGATTTGTCGCGCTATCGAGAGGCATTTCCCGAGCTCCTCACTCGGTTCCATCAGGAGATCAATTTACGTCGAGTGACTGTTACCGAACTAGAGAAGGAAACCCTTCAACTAGAAGTTGAACTCCAAGATGACGAAGCGGAGTTGGCGAAGTTAAGGGAAGCAAATCGCGAGCTTACTCGAGAACTGGCAAAGGAGATTGCCCAAAATCAGGTAAGGCAGCAGGAGATTCGAGACCTAGAGCAGACGCTTGAGATTGAACGCCCTTTAGCCAATATTGGAGGCACGCTTCTCGGCGGACTCTTGGTCTTCTGGATTAACTACTACCGAGACTGGTTGATCAGTTGCGGCTTCTACCGACCGTCTGACCTGGAAAGACCACACTGGTGAAAACAAGTAGGTATTCTATCAGGCGCATGTACGACAGACCATAGTTTATCATATAGGCCACGCAGCCCAGGATGGCTTTGTGCTATAGACTAGAATCAAAGAATAGACTTCATAATAGAGACATGATCTTCAAACTCTCTCGTGATTATTCTGAATCTATTGCCAGTAAGCTCTTGCCTGGCTAAATTCTATACTGTATAAACATACTAATAAAAATAAATTTACATTTGCAAGTCCCACCTTTATCAAAAGCTCACAAAACTCACTGCACGATGGCCGCCTAGAGCCATTTCTAGTAAAATCAATTGCAATTGAGTCATTGAACTACCTGGAAGAGTTCGATGGGCCTGAAGAAAATGGGATATGGCTTGGAAACATGAACTGAGCAAAGTTGATGAGTTTCATGAGCACTTGCAGAAAACCAGCATGGAGGATGAAAGAGGAGCTAAGACATTAGGTAGTCCGTGAAAAGAATTAAAGTAAACGGTCACTAGACAAGGAGGAAGCTACCCCAAGGCATTGCCTGATATCAGGCAAGTATTCAGAGCGTTGTCTCGTGTAGATATGAATATCTGAAAACGATTCTATAAGCCGTCTAGCGAAGTTTTGCTTCTACTATACGATACATTATGTGGTTGAATTGACTTTTAAAATCTACCAATTCATTAATCAATTATGTCGAGTGGAAGAATTGAAACATAATCCAACGGAGCCCTCTCTGTACCGTTCGGAGTTCCAACAATTTTCAATACATCTCCTCGTCTGATTTTGACATTTTGGAAAGTGATGCGTGTGGCAGAATGTCCATCGATATGAGAAGAGGGGAAGTGGCCAAGAATGTTTTCGAGGTTGCCATACCACTCCCCAAGCGGTTGATTGTTGATATATGTCTGCCAGTGAGACTGGCCACCAGCATGATCGAAATAATTGACCGCAATATTATATGTGCCAGATGGGAAGTTGAGAGTTGTGCTGACGACGCCTCCGGTGCTACTAGAGGAAGTAACTATTGCAGTGTAGTTGGACGCTGTCTCGAAAGGCGTCACTTTTACAACCTCATAGCCGCTCAGGACCAAAGACTCTGCTTCAATGCGGTATGGGTGATTGCCGACACGCTTTGCCTCATCTGGAATACTAGAAAGATTCCAATAATAGTGGTTGATGGCATCTCTCCATACAATAGAATGACCAGCTTGGTACTTCTGCCGAAATAGTACATGATCATATCTCTCCTTATCAATTTTATCCTTTAGCGACTCCCAGGCCGTGACGAATGTTTGAGCGATAGCTGCTCCCTCATAATGCGCGTCATAGAAATGCTGGATAACTGTCTTCCCCGAACGTAAACGGTGAGTATATGGGACATGATGAAACCAGAGAAGCAAGTCATCCGGAGTGCTATCCACATTCTCGTATATCCTCGCGATCTCTGTAGGGTATTGGCCAGCATTTCCGGTTCCATTGCTGACCGTACGATCCATTCCAATACTCACGCGGTTGGCACGAGTCCACTGGCCCCAGCCATTATTATCCTGAGATGCCGGGTTTGGTCCATAATGAGTGTACAGAATGTCGGTCAATGTCTGAATGCCAAGATTGCCAGTATACTTTTCGTACGCGGGCCAAGACTTCAATGAAATATCAGTGATTGTGTTAGTAACCTTCTTGTCAAATCCAAATGTCAAACGGATCCAGTCTTGAAGTATATCTTTAGGTTGAGCCGTTGGGTCCCACGCCAAACGACCATAAGCATAAAGGTTCGACATCGCTAAATGGCTACCTAGCCACGTCGGATCAGTTCCAACATTGACGACAGCCGCAAAGCCTCCAAGGGATCGCTTAAAACGTTTCCCAGTGACAATTTCACGAGTCAGTGATCGCTGTTGATCGACACGAAGGTCAAAATCAAGAATCGACTTCCACAGGGGTGGGAGATAGACAATATGTGCCTGCTGTCCCAGATATTCCTGGCTGACTTGAAGCTCAATCGCAGTACTGGTATGGTGAAGATTTGCAAATAGCGGGTTTACAGGCTCACGGACTTGAAAGTCAATTGCACCATACTTGATTTGAACAACAACGTTGTCCTTGAATTTGCCATCAAGCTCTTTGAAAAACTCAACCGCTGCATTCGCTCGATCAGCCTTCCAGTCAGAGTCGTTTAGCTTATTATAGACAAATGCTCGGAACATAACGACGCCACCATGTGGCTCGACCGCTCTTGCAAAGAGATTCGCTCCATCAGCGAGAGTACGATTATATGTCAGAGGACCCGGCTGACCCTCGGAGTTTGCTTTCACAAGATAGCCTGCCATATCAGGAATACGCTGGTAGATTTGATTTGTGATATTTGTCCACCATGTAATGACACCCGTATCCAAAGGATCGAAAGTGGTGAGACCACCCACGAGGGTTGGAGAGGCAAAATTGAGCGAAAAGCCGAGTTGAACACCGTATGGTCGGAACGCATCTGCAATCCTCCCCAACCCTTCAATATGAACAGGATTGAGCAGGGATGCGTTAGCGTTGACATTGTTTACAACAACGGCATTCACACGGATGGAAGCGAGAAGCCGAGCATATTGCGCCCATCGGACTGGGTCGTTGAGTACGACTCCGAATCGAAAGACTGTTCAACGGAATCATCAGAACTCTTCAACTGTTTAGATTCGCATCCATAAACTTACATATCGAGGGACCGCCGTATCCACGCTCAACACTTCCGTGGTCACTGCCACGCTCGTCCAAATTGTCCCATTCATTCGTCCAGCGGATTGGCGCACTCGGATTACTGGCATATTTTGTAGTATCAAAGTTGCCTTGCCCAATTCTGGAGAGATACTCGAAAGCACCATAAAGAGCTCCCCTCTCGTTTTGGCCAAGGATCTGAACAGAGTCATCTTTGATGTTCAGCCAGAAACCGTCTTGCTCAAGTTCTGGTAGATTTCGGATATCGCCATACGCCAGAATGTATTGATCAACGGTTCCAACAATAATCGACGATTTTCCACTGCCCTTGTCACTGTCACGCCTAAGGATTTGACCGAGAATACCTTGAATCCACTTTCCAACTCTGTACCAGCAGTGTACACTGGACTAGATATTGTGCTGTTCAGGGTCACGATATTTTTGGGAAGTGGAGAAGAAGGACGAAGGCCTCGAGGCAATGGCGCATACCGTAGCCACCCATTGAGGCCATTCTCTGCAGCGACAAGTCCGAAACAAATCAAAACTACCAAACAATGCAACATTTTGTATTGTTCCCAGATAATCCGTCACCATCTCCCTGGTTTTTGGGAAGGTTTATATACATCTCCGAGATTCCGTCATCCGAACTTAGTACCCAGCGCGCTGGTGAAAATGTTACTATTCTGTAGATCCATTATTTAGGCTGAACACTGGAAGTTCAGGCTATCTGTTCAAGGAGTGGGGAAGCTCTTGGAAGGAGGGGCTCTCGAGAAGATTTGAAGCATTCTATGCACAAACGCCTTGATAACTCTCCTAAAAAGCCTTTTTTATGATATGCAATCTGGAGATCCGTGTGCAATGGGAAGTCATTTAAGTTCACGTGGGCATATACCTTGTGGCGGGTTCCTGCATATCGAGAGCATAACCAATCACATAATAAGTCTGATGATTGACCCAGATCCGTTGAGCCAGCCGGAAAAATAGATTCCCCGCGAATCTTCCTCGCCAAGGGCTTGAATTATCTGCTTGAATGTACGCTTGAGCTTGAGGCCATCGCAAAACTTTGTTGTTGCCCTGCTCCTTGATACATTTCTGAGATGCTACGAGGTTTTAACAGACATAATCATAATCGGGAAGACTCTCAGGTAAATCTTGGTTGACTTCACCACATGTCTTGTCTTCCTTTCGCATACAGAATTTGATATCGCTCATCGAGAGCGTGTGGTTGTAGTACAGTCCGCAAAATGCTATCTACAAATGATGAGTACTAGGTTAAGGCCAGATAGGCGTCTCTCGGGCTTGATATTTATCATTCAAATTATTTGTCTTTCTCAACTAGTTTCAAAGTTTGGGATAGTGCCTTTCATGCTTGGGAAGTCACGTGGTTTTCAACATTGTTCTCTCATGTATGTAATAGATTAGTTATTGGCTTAGCTCATTAGAAGTATTAATTTAGAGAACCTCTATACTATTTTGGTGTTCTGATACCTTAATTCTTAAATCGTTTAAGCTTGATCCAATGTCTGTATCTTGTTGTCGTGCATGAGGCTCATTGTATATAAGAAATTTCCTGGCTTTGACAGGGCTGAGAGAAAGCATCGCCTTTGAAGTAACTTCTTTGCCTATATCTCTCGTGCCTTCTTTCCTGACTTGCTCCTTTGTTCTTCAAGCCGTTCAAAGCTATGGCAGATACTCGTCTGGCTAACCCGAGGCCAGTTGAGATAGCTGAGAACGCGTCCCTTCACAATCAAGCTGTATCAGAAAAGGATGAAGTAGAGCGTGATAGTGTGCACGAAGTAGTACATGAAGCAACATCATCAGTCCGTCCGATCCATGAATGGAAAGTAAGTACTAGCTAGGCCGCTGCAGAGTCTAACTGCATTTTCTTCTCGACCAGAACTGACTGTGTGAATTTAATGGGAACTGGTGGCAGTTGCAATCAATTGCGGCAGTTTTTGTTTGGCTTGGGCAATACCATTGCAGCTGATATTCAGGCTGCTGTTGTCGAGGACTTTGGGGCAGTACAGAAGCCTAGCTGGCTGGGCAGTTCTTTTCCACTTGGATCTGTCGGCTCTATTACTTCCACTGTAAGTTTTCAATACTAGGGTAGATTCCTCAACCGCTGACACATCAAATAAAGGGAAGCATTCGGTCTCTGGGATGTTAAATGGCTATGGCTCGCCAGCACTGTGGTCTTCCAAACGGGAAGTGTAATTTGTGGTGGTGTCCTAAATATGAATGCTTTAATTATTGGACGAGTAATCACAGGGGCTGGCGGCGCAAGGATATATCTTGGGTGAGTTACAAAATAATTAGATGATCTAAGATATGGACGAAGATAGCGTGATAACTTAGCGGGCTCAACCTTACAGCGATATTCACAAGTCTGGAAGAGCGACCTCTGCATATAGCCTTGAATGGAATGGTATGGGGCATCGGCACTATCTTGGGCCTAGTTGTAGGAGGTGGATTTACAGAAAGTGATGCCACGTGGCGCTGGGTAAAAGGCTGCATGATGTGGAAGTAGCATACAGCTAGCATATGTGACAGGGGTATTACCTAAACTTGGTCATTGGAGCTGCCTTTGCACCAGTGTATCTCTTCCTAGTTCCAAACTTTCAACCAGACCCATCTCGAACATTCGTGGCAAAACTTAAGGTAATGGACTGGCTTGGAACTCTTCTATATGCGGAAATCTATGCAACTTGGATTATAGCCCTCACATTTGGAAGTGTCCTCTGGGCTTGGAATGACGGTCGTATTATCGCCCTTTTCGTTGTATTCGGCTTTGCGCTGCTCACCTTCAGTGCCACACAGACCTTCAGCGTTCTCACGGATAATTACATGCGAATATTTCCCTGCGAGTTCTTAACGGATCGAATCATGGTACTGCTTCACCTTTAACTTTAACATGTGGTGCTGCGATGTTCGTACTGCTTTACTATATACCCTTGTTCTTTCAGTTCCGTGGATATGGGCCTGTCGAGGCTGCTGTCCTACTGTTACCATTTGTATTCCTATTGGTCCTATTTATGCTTTTGAAGGAGGATTGATGGGCAAGTTAAACTATTATATGCCTTGGCGTCTTTTCAGCAGAATTTTTATCACTATAGGTGGAGCGTTAATGTCGACTGTAGATATCAACACCTCCATATAAGCTATCTATGGATACTCTATCTTGATAGCAGTTGGCGCAGGAGCGACTCCACAGTCAACATACTCAATTGCTCCCGCCAAAGTACCAGGCCAACAGATTCCGAACGCACTTTCACTCATGAACATGGCTCAGATCGGAGCCATTGTTATATCGTTGACGATCTCCGGTAGCTTATTCCGGAATTGATATATGGATATTTAAACGGTCCTCTCTCTCTGGGGGGTTTACATCAGATGGAATCCACTCGGTCATCGCCGGCGAAACAAGCCGTTTGTACAGAGGTTTGCTAGACGACTTTTTGGAGTATCGTAGATCTGGCAATCGTTCGTGCCATCAGCAAACTATACTACATGGTGGTTGCCGCTGGTGCCTTAATGATTCTTTGCCGTATCCCTATCTACAGGGAGGGGATTATTTTTACGGCAAATATCTCATATACCACCATTTGCCTGTATTATTTCTGAAATACCACACTTTTGTTTGGACTCTTTCTCATATACCACACTTGTGGTATATGAGATAAAAGCACGTAAAGCAATGGTATATAAGATATAAGCACGTAAAACAATAGTATATCGGAAAATATGATACTTTTTTGAAAGCTGTCTATAGTAATACTCTAAATACTCGATCTGCTTCATATCCCAGTTCTGTTTATTGTATATCAAATTTATTGTTAGTAGCCATTTGTATGTAGTTATAATCATGTGACTAGGACTTCGATCTTACTCAACTTCTTAGAACAAGAGCTTAGAACAATCAAGACTTATCTACCAACCTCAACGAGCATTGCGTATAAAACACATGCGTGCGTGCCCTCAGGTTAAAGTATAAGTAATTACTGCAAACCGGGTGTTCCTACAATCAGATGGTATTTCAGATGTACAACGTGAAACAGGTTCTTTTCTGAAATACCATCATTTTGCAGGTGTATATCTGATATACCACTGTTTTGGTGCCAAGAAAAAAGTAGTGGTATATGAGAAAGAGTCCAAACAAAAGTGTGGTATTTCAGAAATAATACAGGCAAATGGTGGTATATGAGATATTTGCCGTTATTTTTATCTCTCTCTCGTTGCTTGGTACTATCAAGAAACAAATCCACAAGTGTGGTACTAGGGTTTCGTGTATCTTCATCTCCATGAGTCAAATTGGTGGCTAGAGAACATCCGAGGTGCTTACCTAGAAACTTAATTTGGTAGAGATACATTCTAATATTTTGCTACCCTCTAATCTCCTTCGGCCATATTTCTCAAGGGAGACGGCACTCGATCAAACAGTTATGGCTCCTACACTCATAAACTTTCGATACCACCAACCCAGCATTCTCAACAACCTTTTGAAATTCTTTCAGGGTACGCTCCTTACTATTGAACAAAGACATCATTACCAGATCACGCTGATGACTGTATCTACCATAGATTCCATAATCTGTTTGGTTAAACTTGGAACGACCATTGGCTCTGCTTGTGATGGCGCCGATGGGGTTGGTCAGTATCATTTCTCCAATCAGGACGCGAGACTTTGGTCTCATTGACCTCCTGACTACTTTGAGAATATCTACACTTTCTGCATCTGGCCAATCGTGCCTTGAGTAAAGTTAGGAGTCTAGCTTGCTAAAGCTAACTGCTTAGCATTTTCAAGAGATTGACTCACAAAATAGTATGAAGTAGATAGATGTCGGCACCTATACGTGGCTGCTGGACAAAAAAATCTGTCGATTCGAACTGGACCTTTTCTGTGCTCACATAATCGGGCAATTCCTTTTTCCACAGTGCGACACCTTTCTCAACAACCTCAGCGCGGTCTTGAACAACAAAGCGCAAGTCATGATAGACTTTCGCAATCTCCATAGAGTGAGTACCTTAAATAAATGTGAGCTACAGATTGCTTCGGGCACAATTTTTGAAAGGACTTACCAACACCGCCACCCACGTCGACCACAGTTCCGTTTCCAATTTCTCTCCAAGGAAAGTCGTACACCAAAGCTGCGCTACCAGCTATCCCAATACCCGTCATGGCTTGGGCAAAGTAACTGAGTTCGGGTCTTGGTTCAAGACTTCCATCTTTTCCAGGTACTTTCACTTTGAGCCAGTCCCAGAAGTTCTCCTCAACGCTGTATGCGATATTGAAGGCCGTATCCTTAACCTTATTAGACTTGCCAAGGTCACGAACAGCAGCTGGCAAGGCACCAGCAACTTTATAATGGCATATCGAGCTTTTGAGCAAAATATTTAGTATACTCCTCTTAAAGGTGGAAAATGAGCGCTCCTACAAGACCATTAAATATGACCTGAGACTCTCGTTTCCTGCCAAAGCAGCTGAGATACGGTTGTTTGCGAAATGCTTAAATGTCACTTCTGCGAAAATTCCGTTTGATGTCAAGACCCTCAGAATCCGTGCTAAATATTTATTTAGTCAATATCACATAGGAAAGTATTATACGTGACACACTCAGCTTGTCCTCATCCAGTCCAGTCTTTTCCGCAATTTCAACAACATTGACACCTTCAACTTCGTGGCCAGCAACTACGTCTGCGATACGATGTTCAGCAGCAATGTGAAGCGCACGACTCTCATAGAATTGATGCGAAGTTTCAATCAGTCTGATTGAAGGGGTGGAAACAAGTTCTTGAATCTTCCCCAAAGATCCAAGAATTGATTTATGAGCTTCGTAAGAGTTTTTGGATGGGAGCAGAACTCCAGTATCTAATTTTGTCCCTTCTTTCCCATCCGTGCTCCATTGTTTGATGATCTCTTCCACTGAGGAATTGAGGATTTGAGTGAAGTGCTGCAAGTCTGCAATACGTTTCTGAATGTTTGGTGGTGCCATGTCGAACACAAGAGATTCCTTTAGGTTCAAGATTTGGTCAATTTAGGATCCTCCCAATGGAATTAAAAGGCGTGTCACCTACTGCCTAATTAAAGTAAATATTGCTTGTTACACCAAGATGGATCTCAGCTTGAGAATAATGGGCTGTTAAGGAATTCGATATTCGAGAGTGGAGTCGATGGCCGATCTCACATTCTTGTGTGCGGCCGATCAGCGCCACATTAATCGATAATCGATAAAGGGAGCCAATACCCAATACCATTGTTCAATATTCAATAATAGTCTTCAATCTGGAATGAGCCTTTTCCAAAGAAGTAAACACAATTTACTTCACCGTTAATTGATTAAAAAAACATGGGTTCATACAACGACACAGAGATTAAAATCTCTTTCTCAGGTACTAAGAATCAGGGTATTATTGTTTGTTAGATCCTGAAACCTATAGAATTTCTGGCTTGAATGGGGTGATTCCTACGATACCAAGGACTGGACTCTTCTAACAAAGACACTTGCGCCAACTGTGAAGGCCAGTTCACACTAATTGAATGAATATATTGTGTCTAAAAGGCACTAACATCATTTGCTCGGGCATTTGGAAAACATTTATTGACTCTGTTCTGCCGTAGATTAACTATGGAGGTGTAAATGGCGCGAAGGCTGGCGCTCTTACCATTGCCAAGTTTGTGAAAATGATGTCGGCCGACGGCTTCTTGGGGGTCCTCTTGTCAGGACCCAGCATCTTCTTGGGGCTTTCAAGCACAGGAAAATTGCTCCAGATACTATTGTTGGGTACCATCAGATCCGGGCTGCTCACCAACATTATGTGAGCGAGGACTTGAAAGAAGTAGAGCTCAAAGGACATAGCCATGCTGAGATTTAATTGAAGGTGAATGGTGTTTGAAAGTGGGGAGGTATTACAACCCATCTCAGATGGAGTGAGTATAACTTTGAGCGGGTGTTTGGATTCCAGAGAGCGACTGCTGCAGCCCTAGCCTAGGCCGTTGCTATTTATATTTTGTAGTACCGGTCCCTGATTTTTGCAATTTTAATGAATCTAGTCTTCCCACTAATGGGCACATAATGAAAACGTTGCTTCCCTTCCTTTTCGTTCTGAAGCATCATATCCATATACCCGGGCGGTTGCTCCTATGCCTAAGCAGCTTAAATTATATGCTATACAATCAGCACTTCCTAAGGCAACCCATCACGATCTAAGCTACAATGTTAACTCAAAACAATAGGCTCAGTCTCGAACTTTAAGATCAAGATGTGAGCGTGGAGCCAATCATATTTTAGGTAAAAGAGTTCGGAGATCTACCAGAAAGTTGTACCACTAAAAAAAAAATTGCATGACAGCACATTATGACAATATTCTAGTTATAAGTTGCTGAGTGCATTCTAGAGTTCTGTGATAGAAAGTAGTAGTCTTCAGCCTGCTTTTGCTAAAAGAGAATTTGCAAGCCCACCCCTGAACCAGAACCGCCTTCTCTATCAATGGATTATCCCGAGTCCTCCTTTTTAAATATCTCAAGCGACGCCATTGACCTCTTTTGGGGGTGGAATGTAATAAGAAGTGCAGAAGGCATTCTTTGGATCGTACTTAGCCTTTAAGATTTGCAACTTGTGGAGATTTACACCGAAGATATTTTCAGCTAGGAGCACTAGACCTAGACGCGTGTGAGTTCTTTTGTAGATTCAAAGATTTGTCTTTGGCCGTCTCGCCATCATAGTTTGCATAAGTACTACCAGCTTTGAGGCCTATACCTGTAGTTTTGGCTGCGGATGATTCGAACTCTTTGTCAAGCTTAGTCGCCATTTTCGCTACCCACTTTCTGCACAATCTGTCGTCGGCCTCATTACGCTATTACGCTAAGACAAGTCCACAGTTAAACACGTTTCAACCAGAGAATGCCATAGAATCTGGTGCATTTCGATCCCATGTGAGTTGTCTGAACATTCGAACATAACATTGCTAGCAGGGGAACCTTCGGGTAATTAAGAGGCCAGATCGAGAACATCCACTAGAAGATATTTAACGTAATCTATACTAAGTGGTGTGAGGAAAGAAGCACCGTGGTATAAGCGATGGACCCCCATGGGACTCGAGGTGTAATAATCGTATTGGCAGCGGTATAGGGACATTCCTTACACGTGTTCGCTATCTGCGGAAGTGCAAGTAATTCCGCGAAGAATTTTTTAGCATCCGCACCAGAGCCGTGGTAAAGGAGGGTCGACGCAGTAACATTGGCAGGTGGTCCGGCAATAGTGAGATTCATGGACGCGGTGCCGTCGTTTCGTGAAGGAAACTTGTTGAAAAAATCAACGGCAAATATCTCATATACCACCTTTCGTCTCTTGGTGCAAAACAGTGGTATTTCAGATACCTATTGACAAAACGATGATATATAAGAAACACTTATATATCTCATATACCATTATTTTGTTGTGCTGTACCGACACACGCTGCAGTAATACAACGCACGCTGCAGCGAACGTTGTAGCAATAGTATTACCATAAAGTGTATTCCTACAGTATGTATTATATAGCTATAACATATGTTGTATTGCTGCAGCGTATATTGTATTACTACAATGTATGTCGTTATAGTATATGTCGTTGCAGTGTGTGTCGCTATAGTAGTGTCATTCCAGTGTGTATTACAGGCTTTAAAGTAAGTGTTGACGAATATCTGATATACCATACATTTGTTGACATACATCTCATATACCATAAAAGTGGTATATGAGATATTTGCCGTAAAATCAATGATGGCCGGCAACTGATCATAGCTCATGGTTACGGCTCCGCACCATATCTTTTCTGGAATTTCGTATACTTGATATGTAAATTCTGTGGCAACTCCAAAATTGTGGCCTGCGCCACGAATAACCCAGAACAAACCTGTATTTTCCGTCAAAGAAGAAGTGATATGGCGTCCATCTGCAAGAACCATCTTTGCGGACAAAAGATTGTCTACGACAACACCGTACTTCCCAGACAGGTAGCCCACGCCGCCGCCTACATAATGTTATATTTAATTTTTTATGCGCTTCTGGTATTGAGCTTACCTAGTGTCGGACCACCTAGCCCAGTATTGCACACTCGGCCTCCAACAGTGGCTAGTCCATGTTTGATCAAAGCCTAATCCACATCTTCCCACCGACAGCCTCCACCTACCGTTACTGTCTTTTCACAGGATCAACGGAGGTGCTACTCAGCAGCTACGTCACTTGCTCCATGTCCACCACCTGTTACCCCAATCTCTGTTTTGAAAGCTTATGCTAGGAGAACAGCAGCAGAGATATCTTAAGCAGAAGTAGCTTCAAGAACAACCGTTGCCTCGAACAATAGGATAGAGCATTTTGGTGAGATCGAAAATATCACTCCCGAAGCATATGACGTTCTCTTTGCTACAAACACGAAAGGACATTTTTCGTAGCACAGCAAGGCTACTTCAATATATCTAAAGGTGGGTCAATTATTCTAATGTCTTCCATTACAGCAAATCTTCGGGGTTTGGCCGATCATGCTCTCTATTCTGGAAGCAAAGCGGCTATTGAAGCATTAATTCGATCATGCCCAGTGACTTCTCACCTAAACGTATGAGAGTAAATGCCATCACACCTGGTGGAATCGACAGCGACATGGCGGTCGCCAATTCCTGGAGATATGTTCCTGGGGCAACGGAAGATACGTCATACACTGAAGCGTACGCAGCATTGGGCGAGTTTGGTCCACTGAAAAGATTTGGTACGCCAGAATATCTCGCCCGAACCGTTGCCTTCCTTGCCTCAGAAGATGGTGGCTGGATTAATGGTAAGTACGAGTTCCCCACTATAATCTTAGTGACCAACAGTGTGTTAGGTCAAGTCATCACTATCTCTGGAGGCACAGGTTGCTAAAGTTTCAATGACTAGGACATAAATGGTGGAGGTTTAAGCATACTGTTGCTCGTTTAAAAGTAGCGTATTGGTCTGTCAATGAGGGTTTGGTGCATATTACTAGAGGTGACATCGGGATTTCTGTGTTGCATAGAGCACATTCTTTTCGACTATAGAAGAGTGCCATCATATCAGTCAACAGATAAGCTTTGAATTAATAGAAATATGCTCGGTTGACGTACTTTCATTGGTGTAATTAGGTCTCTTTACAAACTTTGAAATACGCTACGTAAATTGTTAGTTAGATATGGTCTTAAAATGTAGAGCTTACCTTTCTCTAAATATTGCTTCAAGCCAGATGAATCTATCAAGGCTAGCTTGTAGCAGAAGTATGATGCAATGTTACAATGTTATCAATAATATCCTGGGATATGAGAAAGGAGATAGAGCCAGGAAAAGTGCCATCATCCAAATTCATATGCATTGTTCAACCAGAAATGTGACTACCAAGCGAATCTATCTTGTGAAGTTCTATAACAAATTGCCAACAACGCCCCAGTATTCGTTTATAGAGTCCCATGTTCAGTTCCCGGATTGCACTCCTTACAAAACTTCTCCCAGTCGTGATGTAGAATTTCGAATCTACGTTGAAGCAATCTGCCCAGTCCAGAGTGCGCAGAAATGTGCTCATTCATGATAATGTTATCAATCATGCCCGCACTTTCGGGCCGGAATGCTTTAGACTCAGTCATGGGTATAGCGTCGTTTTGGTGCTGGACGGCTTTCGAAAATTCCTGAATCAGAGCTTTCAGCCGGAGAAGGTGGCGATAGACAATGTCGAATTTCAGCTTAATCTCATCCTCATCATCAAGACGATAAGCACCTATGAAAGCACTTTGCTGTGCAAGAGCAGGTTTCGACCCCAGCGGCGATCCTCTGGAGATATTAGGGCTTGATACTTGTGACTGAGCGTTAGAATCAAGACTTGGGTCGTATAGTGAACCGTAATTGTTGGTTTGTGACGAAACAGAACTCCCTTGAGTCGTCTGCTGTAAGAGGCCAACATTGCCGACTGCACGCTTCGAAAGAGCTGTAAAATGTTCAACCCTCGCGCGTTCGTAAATGCTAACCGTCCTGTCTAAAAGGAATGCAAGCGCTAAGATTCCACTTCCATTTTTGAGACATTGTGATGGACATCTTAGAACCCGCTCACAATTCTCTGCTGCTTGGCGTCCTTGAACTAAGTAAAGATCAACCGGAAAGCGTGCCTCGTGTGTGTAAACTGGATGTGACGAGAGACAAGTGACAATATTTGATATGCATTTACATTTGACTGGGTAATATCCGTATTCAGCATCAATGACATCACAAGCACGACCGCAGTCATCCTCCCAGGAGTGTTGAATATCCATCTCTTCTCCGTTGAAGCTTTCCAGGATACTAAACTCAGGGAGTAAAAATGATGTTACACTATCATTACGAGCAGGGCTCATATTATTGATATCTAAAAACGCTTGATGCTGGGAATATCCTTGGTATAGAAGTGCTGAATTATCCATTGTCCAGTCTTGGTCTGTGCTACTTGCCTCCCATGCCGTGATATCTGCCGTACGCGCTGCATGTGAAAAAGAACCTTCTGCCTTTTGTGCGGTAGTTCGGTGCCTTCCGGCGCGCTGAGATATGCTATACACACAGGAAATTGAATTCTTTACGCAACGATCGCAAGTAGGACGTGTCTGCGAGCATCTGACCTTCGATTCAGTACATGCGTCACAAGTTGTTCTAAGCTTTACTCCTCGTGCGATTGGAGGCATTGGAATCTAGATTTTGTAAAGATAATTTTCTAAAGACAGCCTTAGAGCACAACCTACCAAAGATGGCCTTTTAAATAATTGATTTCGGGGTTCCAAGCACCTACATAGATGGTACTGCCGAGAATACCTGGGTATTGGCTACCATTTTGGATATTTTATACAGGATGCTAAAAAGCGTTCCAATGTTCATGGGCGAATGAAACACATTGGGCAGCGAACTGTGGGCGGATCAAGCCGCCTGTTGACCCGTGGAACGCTCTACGGAGCTGAGCATCGATACTAGCTTCCAATCCTTGCGTAGTAAGATAAGCCGTTTCTAGAATAAGCAGTCGGCCCCGGCATGCAAATCATGTCGTGAAACTAACTAGTATACAAATGAAGGTAAGCTCGGGCATCTATCTTGTTTTTAGCCGAGACGCCACAATGCGGCATACTTCAAGGCGGCGTGACCCAAGGAGAATGGCAACTTCAAAAACCACGGAAAAGTCTACAAGATGGAATGATGATTTAATCTAGAACTATCAACTGAAAATTCGTACCTGCATTGTGTAAAAGCAAATTTTTACGGTGCTAACACGTGTGTGTTACAGCAACACCGCCTGTACCATATGACGTGACCGCTTTGCAGCAACCATGAAAAATTAGTCATTCTATAATGAATATTGTCGGCAAAGTGCAAATAGAAATCGCACATTGGCTTACGAAGAACTTAAAGAAGATTAAAGCAATGCTTTCTGAACGCTAACCTCTCTAGCTGACTTTCTTCGCTCACCATCCTACGCCAACCCTCCTGGCTGACTCTCCTGGCTGACTTTTTGGCTGACCTTTGTATGAAACGCTTGCAGTCCGTATTGAGCGGTGTAAAAGAAACTTGAAAAAGAGAAAAGCAATCAAACATGTTAAAATAGTATTTACAGAGAGAATTTGTCCCTTTTGCACTCTCGTTTTTACAATTTTAGAGTCCAAAAAAGTTCACCAGCAAGAAGGCTAGCGCTAAACAGATTAAATCCAGTAAGCTAGATTTTACGAATGCAAATTTTGCTAAATATTGAACAGTTTAGCTTTTAGTTGCGATTTGCAATTTGACCAACGATTGTTTCTTGTTACCTTCTTTTACGCATTTGCCACAAGGTGGTTATGCCATGCGGTGCTCGGTCGTCATGTATGGACCTATATAGGATTAGGAACGTTAGTGGAAACATTCAAGTATTAGAATATTATTTAAAGGCGTCGAACAAGCTAAAATGGCTTGATGCATAACAAGGCAGGTAAGTCGTCATCGGCTTGAACATGGAAGCGTTGAAAATTCGTCTCATTCCTTCATGTTGCGCTAGTTGAACTTAAACTGCAGCCATTTCTTTCCTGGAGGGCCTGAAAATTATTCGGCGCGGCGGAGGAGAGTGGCAACGTAGAATTGAGTTCCCCGAATAGTAGGAGATCTTTCTTCCCCACTCGCATGAGCCAGATTCAGCCGAATTCTGATGGCCGCGAAGATTCATAGTAAATACAGGCATGAAAATCAGGACTCTAAGTGGTAAAATACCCTTTGTTAGTCCGTCCAAGTTAGCTTTAGAGGCGTAGTGCATAAGCTAGCGGAAGCGGCTGGGTCAGCCATGACGCTAAGAACGGGAGCAAAGACGGGACAAAGGTGGGATGAACTTTGCAGCACGAAGAATGTGGGATGCAAATTGTGGGATGGTATTTAGCTTAACGGACGGGATATTGAAAAAGCCTGCTAGATACAAAATGTATTTGTTCATATTGTAGAAGCCCAGTGAACTGAGTTACCAGATTAAACCAACGATAATTTGGGTTTCTATACGGAGCTATAATCACTTACCAATTACGCGGGTTGTCTCTAAATGAAAAGCAATCGCAGCCGTCCCTGTTGATGCGGCGGAGTAGCTGTCTATGCTCCACATCAGATACATTTAATATATGTTATAGATATATCAGAACGCCACTGCAACAGTTGTAAAGGCCCCAAACGACTTCCCCGTCCATAGGCCGTAAAAACCAAAGCTGGTTACTTGATAGATAAACAGAGACGCAGAGATGGTAGGTCGGGATGGTAGGTCGGATTACTTTGACACAGGTTCCGGAGGCTGAGCCGCAACTTCAAGCAGTTCATTGGCTTATTCAGTCGCAGTCAGCACACATCTTGGCTTGGTGCCGGCATAACCTTCGGAATATGATTGTACCGTCGCTAAATGAGGAATTGATTGGCCACCATGAAATGCTCTTGCGAGGATATATGAACCCTAGGCTGAACATCATTGCCACAATACTGGGATTAGAAAATTTAACCCCGGGTAAACCCATTGTGCATAAAATCCAACGCCACCTCCATTCCTCTGTAATAAGTGCTCTCGCCAATACCACGCCGTATTATTTAGAAAGTGCGCTTGAACATAGAGCTGATTGGAGCACCAGTCGCCAGATCCACAGACATTTTCAGTATAGAACGAATCTAAAGAACAATCACGTCGAATAATATGTGTCCCTTGTACATAAAAACACTTGAAATAGTGTTTGTCCCTCGTTCTTCCCAAGCTTCATCCACTTAGGACTTCTAGCAGCTAAGAATTACCCCAACCAAGTAAGTATCTCATAAGATGGGTGACACATATTTAAGGTATCCAGCACTGATATCAAGGTCGATATCACCCCACGCAGCCACTTGGCATGCTATAGCAGGTCGGTGAGTATGAAACACGGCTCTGTGTGCTGATCCTGGCTTTGATGATACTTCTAGATTGGAATCTTTGAAGACTATTGGTAGACTCGCGCTGTCCTTTGATCTCTTGGATTCCGGCCAACAATATAAGTGCAACCTGCGTTGCAGAACTACCACTCTAAAGTTTTACCAAATGGGTATTTGAGGACTTAGACTAACTGGAAAGACTACAGATTGGCTTGGAGATTTTGATACTCAACCAATACGACATGACTGCCTGGTACTAAGGATAACAGCATAATAAACTAAATGCAGGCCATTGATCAACTTGATCTTCCCAAACCATAATATGTAGGTTCGCAGACGGCCTACATCCCGCAATTCATTATCCGTGATAGGAACATAGCAATGCATCTACAGAACGCGACTCTCTCCATCGAGCCAAGCACTAAATCTGCAGCGTGATATTCCTTCCCGCATATAGCCACCCGCTGAGATAAATCGCACCAATTGACCAATCACTAATCGGCATATGCTGTTTTGAGTCTTGTCACTCGAACAAACTGGCACCAGCCCCACGCGATAACCAGACATAAAACGTGGGGATGAGGTGAGGCGTGGGGATTATAGTATACAGTCAAGAGTTGTTGTCACAACCCTAAGTGAGGAAATAAGATACGCTGCGTAAGTTCCGTTCTATCCCCAATCAGTGTACAACAGGCCACCTTGCCTGAACCCGACAGCGAAGGATGGCCGCTCCAACTTGCAAGCAAACCTTGCCCTGAAGTGATTGAGAACGCATATAATTTGTCATATCGGAGGGATGGGATTTGCTATCCATCTAATCCTTCTAGGAGCACGCAGCGAAATGCAACCCCCGATCCATGTTCATGTCGCTCCGACTTCGTACTTCAGGCATTCTTCCAACTGCATATGTGGACAGTATGAGTGCTCGAGCGTGAATGAAAGATAAGAATTACACGTGACTATTGACTCGCTTGCTCGAAAGCCGAGGCTCGTTTTCTTCCTGATATAGAACTTTCATAAGCCGCAGAGGAACAAGAATACAACGTTTGTCCTAGCAATGCCGAATAGCAGTAAGGCTATAAGCTGCGGTTAGCGGTGTCAGCATAGCAGCCTTACCTCTAAGCTGGCATGATAAACTTAACATCATGCAGTCACCATTGCCAAATCTCAGCATAAGTGGTTCGTGTAAACGAGAGCTGAAGTTGAAATAAGGTGGTTACAACGGTTACAGAGTTCTGCACTAGCGCCGCCGCGGCGGCTAATTTTCTTGGCACCTTATGTCTACGAATTCCGTCCGGCTGTGGGTGATTACAAGAAACGTTCATTGATACGCCGATTGTTCGTTGTGTTTCTCCACCACAGTCTCGAGAACAGTGCTGGATATCATGATCGGCTACGTGTCGTCGGCCGAAGATATCCGATAGTTAAGGAGAAGTGGTCATGCAAGTCTTGGGCTGGGCCTAGGGAAAGGGAGCTGTGACTACTGTATTTAGGAAGCAGCCCATTGGTCTCTATTGTTGGGTTAGTCAACGATATCGTTCTTGCCAGACTAGAACATAATCTGCAGTAATGGTTTAAAATTTGAATGGGTTGACCATCTCAGTGGGTGACTTAAGAAGGATACTCCCCTCGTTGCTAGAGCCTCCAGTCATCTGTAAGAATTTTCACCAAGGGATGCAATTCGATTCTACATCAATAGCAATCTCAGTCATACCTATTTAGAAAGTTGTAGCTAAGGCTCACTGCAGTATAAAACATCTATGAGACTGTTCTACAAGTGATTAAAAAGACTACAGGGGCTAAAGTACACAAAAATACTGCAAGGCTCCAGCTTTCTGACTGGTGCAAGCCAAAGCCAAGTTCTGGGTGAAAGATCGACCGATGATTTGAAACAGTGCGCTATCGATCACCAAGTTTGAGTCTCATTTGTGGCAACTTGTCAAACAGTGACAATCATGATCAAAACAGAAAGACACCACCAACGTAGCCGAACATGCAAAAGCTTCCATTTTAGTAACCGGTATATCGAGCGCAAGCTTGAATACATATCTTTTGGAATTCCCCCTCCTGCACTTTAGGATACTGGCCCTGTATCCCAATTCTACAGCTATTATAGGCCATAGGTATACTAGGAAGGTTACGACCTGATAGTCTGTCCCATCCCACGCCCCAATTACCAAACTTGGAACGCTGCAACCTACATGAATACATGGCCCAGATATTTCGCCTGGGACAAAGTTAATGTGTACTAAACTAGCGTCCGCGACCAAAGGGGATCCGCTCGGCTTGGCATTCCGCTCTCACCAAAGCTTCCGCATCTTCCCCACAAAAAAGTCTTTCCTCCATCATCATAAACTACGCACCATGCTTTCCCATCTCTCACCTAACACACGCAATGGGCAAAAACAAACGCCTGAAGCGTCTACAAGCCAATAATAAGCCTGCTAGATCTAAGGCGCATGGCACAAAACCAGCAGGGATCGCAAAATCGAAATCTAGACCCATATCCTCCAAACCTCATATCCAGCCAAGCCAACAGATACCAATTATCCCATTTGAGCCTACAGATCGGATTTTACTGGTAGGGGAAGGCGACCTCTCTTTCGCGCGCTCCCTGGTTGAGCATCATGCCTGCACCAATCTTAAAGCAACAGTTTATGAACCGCGCGAAGAACTTGAGACGAAATACCCACATGTTGCAGAGAATATTACCGTCATAGAAAGTGGAGGAGGGGAAATAAAGTATAGCGTAGACGCAACAAAGATAGGACCTGCATGGAGGGACCTGAAAGGAAAGGTAGACCGGGTGATTTTCAACTTTCCGCATGTTGGCGGAAAGAGCAAGGATGTGAATCGTCAGGTGAGATATAACCAAGGTATGCGCCAGTTCTCCCCTCCTTTTTGACCTCGTTTTCTCCTTACAAAGCTGACAAGAGCAGAACTCCTAGTGTCTTTCTTCCGCACCGCGCAAACTGTTCTCTGCCCTTCCTCCGCCCCAAAATTACCCCCTTCAATAATCGTGACATTATTTGAAGGGGAGCCGTATACACTATGGAATGTCAAGGACTTGGGGAGACATGCAGGACTCCAGGTGGAAAGGAGTTTTGTGTTCCAAGCGAAGGCGTATGAGGGGTATAGACACGCACGGACGCTCGGCATTGTGCGAGCAAAAGATGGTGAAGAGGGAGGTGGATGGAGAGGAGAGGAGAGGGCGGCAAGAAGTTTTGTGTTTGTGAGGAAAGGAGAAGCCACGATGAACGGCGAAGGAAGTAGGAGCAAGAGGAAGAGGGATGCAGACACTGATGACGATAGTTATGATGGCGAAAATTATGGAGATGCTGTCGTGTCTGAGGACGAGGAAGAGGAAAAAGGGAGTCAGAGCGAAAATGGAAACCAGGACGATGATCAGGATAGCGAAGCATGGGATGGTTTCAGTGACAGCAGTCAAGAACGTAAAAGTTCAGACGGAAATGCGATTGGAAGCTGACTTAAGAAATTCACACCCGATGATTACCAACATCATTATTGGTGTTGAGAGTCCTTACCATTTACGACTTGATCTCAGGCAGGTCGTATGAACTCCTAACTAACGCCCCCGCGTTTGCTCTATCATCATCATGGCCCACTCTATTATACAATGCAGGACATTTCCGAGACTATGGTCGATCACTCCCACTCAAGAAATGAGTATCGGAGTAATATTCTGAGCGTGTTGCTCTGCACCGGTGGAGAGGGGAAGTCTATTATTACGACTATGGTTAGAAAGTTCTCAGTAGGAAGTAGAGCAGCTTAACGAGATTGGTATCGTCGTGCAAGTACGACAAAACCCAACTACTTAATGAGGAAAAGATAAGGAGATGGTAACCTACAATTCTTCGCCAAGATCGCCCTCTGGATGAAGTGCATACATTGGCGCCTCCATCAGCTCACCATCCAATACTATAAGATTTTGTATTGGTTGTTGGCGACCACCGAGGACATTGATGACATCTTGAGCTAGTTGTCCGCCAAGCATTGCACAAACTGGTGAAATCTCACTGCCAAGATTCTGCAGGAATCGTCGAAGTATCTCTGATTTCAGGGTTTCTTCTGGTAAACCAAGAGCTTTATGTTTTTGAGTTGCAGTGACCGTGAACAGCTTTAGATCCTCCATGGACGCCGGCAATCGACCCTGAAGCTGAATGAATTGCCACAAGGCACGGAGACAGGAGAGAATGGGTGTAACATTCTTGAGCCTGCGTTTGCTTCGTAGAAATTCACTAGGTAGACCTGCCGCATCGCTGGCTAAAAACCAGGTAGAATAGAGCTCCCGCTTCTTAACCATCTCAATATTCTTCCCATTTTCCTTCTTCAAGCTTACTTCAACGATACTTCGTGTTCTTGACTCTATCTGTGGTGCAATTGTAGGGACATTTCCTTGCTCTCGCTCCACTAAATATTCATGTTGTATTAAATCCGTAAATATGAATCCGTAGAATCCATGTACACCTGCTGCATAGAATGGTTTGTGGTTTATCCTCGTCGCAGTATTAATAATGTTCAGCATATCAGGGTCCAAATCTGTAGCAATAACTACATCAAATCTTCCAAAGAAATCAGGTCCCTTGGTCTTGATGTCGCTCTGGTCTGCAATTACATTGACTCGTGGATTTAACCTCCTGATATGAGGAGCCGCAGCTTCAGCTCGGTTTGTGCCAACTTCAGCTTCCGTAATGAAGAATTGTGCACCTAAGTCAGCTTCAGTAACTAAGGAATGATCGACGACTGTGAGCGAGTGGATTCCAGCAAGGACAAGGTTCTTTGCTATCTCATTTGCAAGCGCCCTCATGGTGATGAGAAGGATATTGGCATTTCGAATTTTTTCTTGGGCCTTTACTCCCCAAAGGCGAATCTGTCTGTCGTAAAGAGCAATTTCGTCTGGATCGAGGTTAGCCTACAGAACGGCAATCACCCCAACGAAGAATCTGACCAGCGCTAATGCCATCTGGAGCTGCAGTTGACACGCCTAAGACTCCTCCAAGCTCTCCTCCTACTGGCTGATCCGATAACGTCTCCATGATAACTTTTCGGGGAGTTATATTCGTGGTTGCAGTTGCAATGCTTGAGTAGAAGCTCTAGGGCCAAAAGATCGTATGGACCAATAAAAATTAGGCGCCTATTGTTATAAAGTCATATCCACCGTCGGGTGGAGCTCTCACGCTTCAAGGTGAAGTGCTCGCAGCTTTGTTGTAAGTGAGAGTGTAAAAACGCGGCTCGCGATTTGGAATCTCCATGTTCCTGAGTGACAATGGACGTCATGCTCCTTGTCCAATCAACAGCCCTGGAACCCCACAAAGGTGCGACCACCTTTGACCCAACCCCATCAAAGATGACCACATCTGCCGTTTAAGAGATAGCCTACGTTACTGCGAAACAAACACTATACGCATATTCTTGCATAGTTCATTGCAGATATCCGCCGGATAATATTCTAATATTGGCAGCTGGCATTTTTTGCTTACCCAACGCTTTCCAGCGAACTCCCACATCAAATGGTGAGTAATGCTATCTAGGTCTAGCACAAGATGTGACGGGCCTTCAGACATTCTGTTATCATGGACCTTTACTAATCCGTATGGCACAGTCTGGTAACTCTGGGACTTCTGATAATCCGAACAATTTTCCAGACCCCCGGCAAGATCACGAAACAGCAGATCGGATCTGGCGTGAGATATTGAACAATCGACTACCTCCTGATGAGTCCGTTAGCCCCTCCGGCGAGTTATATAGAGCGATAGAGCGTTACCACCGTAATAGGAGGGTGGAGAACAGAAATAGCATAAGAGGGGCGACTTCGAATTTGATGTCTTCAGAACAGGAATCCGAAAGGCGGCGCAGCATGCTGCGTGAGTGGAATGATGCCTCGCCGTTGTTCGTTGTTCCTAACCAACCTCGACCCTCGGCATCGAATACCCGGGAAAGACCAACTGCAAGACGTGCTGTCACAGGGTCTGCAAGGCGAGCAAACGGTCGTATATTGGGCGGCGACCGATATTTGGAGCGTCAAAGAAGGCTCAATGAGGAGAGTGCAGAGATGCAACATGCCAGCGAGCAGCTTCAGGCTGCTAGCTCTAGCCTCAGATCCCTGCTAGATGATACTGTTCCACGTATATCATCCCCTTCACTTCAGGCTGAAGAATACTCAGAAGAAGCTGAGCATAATCGTCGGACGAAGAGGCGCAAGTATGACCATGATAGATTGGACAATTATTTTACAGGATTCAGTTATGGTAAATACGGGCAAGTCGAGCCCGGCAAGCTTAAGATGGAGATCGTAAGCTGTGATGGTGGAATGTATCAGGATTATGGAGGAGATTACTGCGCCGAGAATGTCTTAAAGAATGATAATTCGGTGTATTGCACAAAGAGCAATCGATGCAATCTGATTCTACGGCACCAAGGAGCAACAGTGTTTTCTTTGAAAGAGCTAATTATAAAGGCTCCACATTCTGGCTATACAGCACCGTAAGTTTGCTCAGGCTTCACGCTTACTAACTGCTTACTACTTCTAGAATCCAAGAAGGAGTGGTGTTTCTGTCAATGAATTCTGATGATCTGCTTACTCGTACCGCACAATATCAAATACAATACTCGTCACCCCGTAATCCTCACCCTTCATCGCCCCCACTTAACGAATTACCACCAATCATGTCTATTAGACATGATAGTGATTCTTCCGGTCTAATAGCGGCTCGAATACGGGCCAGAAGATTGGTCGATATTGGTGCTCAAGATGATGAATGTGACTACCGTAGCGGAACTGCTCAGATACCATCCGAATTCAACGTTACAGGGCCTCCTTTTGAGGTATCCACAGAAGTCACAGAGCCAGAGAGTGAAGATGAGTCACGGCCCTCTAGAAGAACACCATTTCGGATAACCATCCGTCAAGAAGAAGAGGAAAGTAGCGAAGAAGAGCCAAATAGTGGAGTCTGGCACGAAGACTACCTTTTGGGCATGGGTCGTTCGCCCCGACAACGTCAGCGCGATCGAGAACGTGCCCGCGAGCGTGATTCCCGTCGCGAGAATCCTTCAAACACCACATTGGCAGAAGCAGCAGAAGCATCTCAGATCGCTACACAAGAAGCCGTGCGTGCTGTCGGGGGCGAACTCATGGCTCCTATCGCGAGGTTCTCCATCGAGAGAGGAAAGAGCCAATTCACAGTGCGCTTCGATACACCATTAAGCGGGAGATTCATTCTGCTGAAGATGTGGAGTCCGCATGACCGTCCGACGGCGAATATCGACATCCAGAGTGTGGTAGCCAAGGGATATGCAGGACCGAGGTTTTTCCCTGCCGTGAAGCTTGCGTGAAGATAGGCAATGGGAGAATGGACAGACAATTACAACTTATATCAGGTGCTCATTACTTTTGATTCACAGAGTTGGTCAGGGGATACATATATAATGCATGATTTTGCCAATGACCACAAGTGTCCCTGGACTGTTAGACTTGGAGACTGCCATTTCTTTTATGAAGTGTTAAGTGGCTTGTTCGCTAAGTAGTGGACATCGCTTATTTCACGATTTGCAACAAAGTCTTTTTTTTTTGGGACGACACGATAGACGAGACCACTTAATTCGGTACCACATGACCAAGAGGGGCATTTGGTTGATGAAGCGAACCGTTCGCTTCCAAATTTCGGCTCGGCACACGTTCCACGAGTCTGTTGTAATAAAAGTGTTTTACGATCTTATGCTTGAGAAGCTTTCCTAATGATATATTTAATGTTGAATGCTGTTTTTGTCGCTATTCTGGTGTAGGCTAGTTGGCTGCACTCTTTGTGCTTGATTCAGTGCAAAGTGTCAATAATATACGTTGCAAAAGAGCTCACAGGAGGCCAATACTCCTCCCGTTCTGGCGAAACGCCTGTCTCTACTACAGGTCAAATCACGGCTTGGGGATCTACTTATAGAAGATAAAAAGCAACCTGTCGCACATACTTGGCACACACTTCCCGAACGTAGGCTCTCTGAGGAAGGTAATATGTATATTGACAACTCTGTCGAGATGGCATGGGAGAAGCTCAACCTTGGAACGGAGCATTCTAGGAACGAGCCCTGTATCTTTACACATTGGCATTTAAAGGTTCGGGGGCATGGGGTTGGCCGACGTCGCGGTTCTCGAGACGCGCAAGTTCCGTGGCCAGATACCAAGTAAGAAGACGATAGCGGAACAGAAGGAGAGATGGCTTGATTGTTCTTTGATCATTTTGCTAGCTTCTGCTAAAAACTTCCAAAAATCTTAAGCAAAGTGACAATAACTACGATACACGCTAGTGTGAAGGCATCTACAAGAAATCATTTGGATCACCGGAATGAAAACGCCATTTAGACTAAGTTTAGGCGTAGTATAGAGTAAACTCAGAGTTGGAGGAACTCATGGGTTATTTCTCAAAGTGTTTTCCTACTCTATAGCTATATAACGGTTTGTCAGATACCATAGACCATAGACTTGATCGCTCTTTGCCTTGTCAAAGGCTTGTTCATCTGCCAAATTTCCGCGGTAGGCGGACCTAAATTCCTTATCGTTCACTTGTTTCATGATGCACACATGGCTGAAAACATGCTCCTTCAGTATTCACTGAGCACTCACTGCATACTTAGTACTATGTTCAGCGCTTCCGTATAGGTTCAACATAACGAACTATTGCTGATATTCTTCTTTTTAGGCAACTGAAGTGATCATTTACAATACTTAAATCTCCGTATTCAAGTTGAAATTTGGAAGAGATGAAACGACTGCTTGTATTCCCAACATTGCATGCATTTTGAATTTTCTGGTGGCGAACCACTACCCTGACGATCTCTGTCTAACCATAACGCCTGCAATATTCTTCCACCAATTCCATCCAATTCTCAAGCAAGAAGTTTGCTCTCGACATGACGGATCTCGCACGGATGGGAGATCCCTTGAAATTACACGATGGGAACGTACTTCTTTGGAACCAAACACACCCCTGGTGGCCAGTCTCATCATATTCGGCTCTATGTCGGTGATTGAGAATTCCGAAGGAACCTTTGTAAACTGCCGCTGGCGGTGCTTCTGGCAGGTATTCTACCCATGGTTCACAGCAGTTACTAGGAAAGCGGTCTGCAAATGCTGGTGCCTGGAGCCAGGGTTCCAGTTGTGCCACAATGCAAGTATCATATCCGTGAACATCGTCGTTCGAAGTCCAATAAGAGTCCCAGAGTCGTATTAGGCATCCGCAAAAGTGTATTTTAATTCATAATGGGCTCAAATATAACTTTGGCATGTATATTTGTGTCTGCGAGAGCCCTTTCCTTTGAATGCAGAGAGCAAATTACTTATACTCTTCCACATAAATCTCAGAAATGGTTAAAGTCTTCGTCGCTGGTGCCACTGGCAAGCAGGGAGGCGCAACAGCACGAGCTCTGCTGAACAACGGTCATGCTGTTCATTCTTTCGTGCGGAATGCCGAATCAGATCAAGCGAAGGCGCTAAAGAATCAAGGAGCCGAGGTTTTTCAAGGAGATTGGGACGACGCACAAGCCCTCAAAGCCGCAGTGACTGGAACTGCGGCCATATTCCTCCTGTCGTTGCCATCCATCACAGACCCAAAGGCTGAGGTCAGATGGATTGCAAAGATCCTCGACGCGGCTCGACAGGCAGCTTCTGTTCAGCATGTAGTCTACAGCTCTGTGTGGGGGACTGATGTTTACGACATCGTGCCGGGTTGGGATCGAAATGAGTTGGGTGTCAATTATTGGAGATCAAAGAGTACTGGTGAGGACCTCGTCAGGAATGGTGGCTTTAAGTTTTACACGATCCTGCGTCCAACAGAGTTCATGACGAACTATCTCAATCCTTCGGCAAACTTTCAACTGGGCAGCCTTCTCAAAGACGGGACATGGCGCACACCTTTTCCCCAAGGCTTTTTGAAGGGATTGATTGACCCTGATGACATCGGTAGAATCGCAGCGACAGTCATTTCTGCGCCAGAAAAGTTTGATCGCAAGGAGCTTGAGGTCACTGCGGATATTCTACCAGTACAGGGCCTGTTGAAACTCCTGTCAGAGGCGAGCGGGAAAGAACTGAAAATTCAAACTTACGAGAGGGAGGAGGCGCTGAAGCTGGCTCAGGCAAATCCACTTGTGCATGTACAGTTACAACGTGTTATCCAATTTGAGCAGGCAGGCATTAAGAATAACCCGGGTGATTTTGGGCTGGAACTCAAGAGCTTTAAGCAATTTTTGCTCGAGCACCATACGATTGTTGTCGATACATTCAAGAATGTACCTTAAATGTCGAGTTCTTTGAAGATATAAATTCTCGATACAAGAACGCAAGCTCTCATCAAGCACTTAATATATTGATTCAAGTTCGGTCTATCTGTAAGATCAATCTTTGTTAATAAATAATGTATACCCTTTGTTGTGCTCAAATCAGCCCTATTATCAAGGCAATACCTTGCGTATATAGAAACTCCAGATCGAGATTTCTTCTTCAGCTCAATTTGAGAGTAACTATTCATGTGCTGAACGCTGTGTCAAAATATAGACTGTATCAGTAGCCTAGTCTTGCTTCTCAATAATTCTTCTAATATGATTTTTATGAAAGAATTTAGTCTATGAGAGGAGCACGGTCTTGAAGGATACAGGACATTGAGCTTATGCCAAGCAGCCCGCTCTAACATCCGCTCGTGCATATGGCCTGGATTGGCGCAAAGTTTTGATTGGTGAACATATGGATGCTTGTCGCACGTATTTTGCTTGATAGTAGCGCAGGTAGCTTGTTTTATGGCTGTAGTTGCAAAGCAGACTCAGTGCTTACAAATTTAACGTATATTGCCGTTTTCAAAGGATGATATATTGTGGATATTACTCCGGGGTTCCCGCAACTGATCTGGGGCTATATAAACCTAATTAAGTTATCATTGCTTCTTCCTGTGCGTTTTTATCTCTAGGAATTTGCTTCATACATTGACTTGATGAGACTTATTGCTGTTGCAATCCATACCCACACGCAAACAGAAATTCGAGCAGAAAACTTCAGCTATGGCGCAACGCGAAAACAAAGCAGCATGGATCGTAGAAGAGAAAGATGCCTTCAAAATAGGTCCCACACTTTACCCCGAACCAGACAGTCACGAAATTGTGATTAGGGTATGTCAGGATCTTCCTCCTCCGAGCCCAAAGTTCTCATTTTCCTTAGGCTCAAGCAACATCAATTCAGCCAGCAGACGCAAAAATTACAAAGGCAGCCGCATTGAAGTTCCAATATCCCACTATTCTCGGCTCACCCATCGCTGGTTTCGTGGAAGCAATCGGCTCTGAAGTAACGAAAGTAAAAATCGGCGAGAGGGTTGTGAGCAATAGTAAAATCTTTAGCAGTGGTGGTGCCAAAATTTTGGTGGACTGCAGAGGTTTGTGGTGGTGAACGAATTTGAGGCTGTTCCTGTACATTTGCTCTATTTCAATCCGAGGCCAATTACTGATATACCGTAGATCGGAGAAACGCCGTTTCCCGCAGCCGTAGTCACAGCTTCGCAAACCTCTTTTGCTGCCTTGTTTGCCAAAACAGGTCTTGACTTGAAACGTCCGACTGATCCTCTGAATCCGGAACCTAATGGCGAGAGGATCCTCATCTGGGGCGGCTCGTCGGCCATGGGCGCTCTCTCCATCAACTACGCCAAAAGTGCAGGCTACACCGTCATCACCACCGCTTCGCTTCACAATTTCCCGCTGCTCAAGTCCCTTGGCGCAGATCACATCTTTTCCAGGCTGCCTGATATTGAGACTACCGTTGCCTCCATCGGAGCCCTAGGTAAGATCGATCACTGGCTCGACTGCGTTTCCCTCCCAGAATCTCTCAATGTGATCTTCAAGATCAGAGTGAAAAAGATGCAATTGACTTACTGGTGTTGCTACCACCCACATATCCACCATTTCCAGACAATGTGGAGCCGAGAATGTCCCTGTTCCGGAGCAGCTTAATAGAGAATAAGGGGTTTGTGCAATGGATGCTGGGCGGAAACGGCGAGAAGGGTTATTTGGAGAAGGGGTACGAGGAAGGCCGGATCAAAGGCGTGCCTGCTGAAGTTATTGGCGGATTGAATGCAGTTGAAGACGGTATCACCAGACTATGGGAGGGCAGAGTTAGTGCTAAGAAGATCGTTGTAGAGCCATGGGCAGAGAACTGAGGAACAACAACTCTTTGAAATTCCGGGACATAAAACCGAGCATGCAGCAACCCAAATCCAGACGATATCAAACTCTGTAAGACTATCCACTGCTCGCTTGAAAAGTAACGGGTAGTACAACGATATGATATTCCTACTACGAAAAGGTTCTCCATCGGCAGAGCTAAAGCCTCTTTAAAACCTATCGTTTTATTCATCCCAAATAATGCAATTAACCCCGCCGCTGATCACAATATCCGCCACACTATCCCCGAAGTGGCCCGTCTTGGGGTCTCGCTCTACAAGCACCACTCTTTGATCAAATTGTAAAGTCACAGCTACCAAAGTTCCATCTTTGTTAATGCTAACGTGCCTAGGCCAGCTGCCGTACGAAGGCGAGTCATCCACAAAGTTAATTTGATGCGTCGCATAATCATACTTCCAGGACATAATGGTATCCGAGAGAAGACGAGTGCTGTTTGTAGGGTCCCAGTTGGAGATTTCGTAGTTGGTATCGTTACGAGATGAGGTGATGATGTTGAGGTTGTCAGGCTAGTTTGCATTAGTGTATGAATTGATACGCGTGTATAAGAGGGTGAGGGGTCTTACAGTGACTATTATTTCAGCTGGTCTAGTAACGGGGTTATGGGGTACGTAAGGTCCGTAAATAGAACCTGTGGAAGTCAAGTTGAAGTCAAGCGAATCTTGCCCATGTGTCACGGTGTAGGCAGTGATATCGCTCTTTAGCTCCCCGACCAGAACAAACACACATGCTCCTGGCTCTTCATGACGCGCCAGCTTTTGACTGACCGAGAGTTGAGTGTAATTCTGGGCAGGATAGTAAGGTACGATTTCATTGGATGACTGAGTTGCAGGTGTGCCGAGGAATACGCCGTGACGAGGCCCAGTACCTGCAGGAATAGCATAATCCTTGGATTGTGTTACAAGGCTGGTAGTTGGGTCGATCTTGAAGATCCGCACAAGATCAGCGCCAAGATCTGGGGCGAGGATAAATGATCCGGAAGGATCCAGAATCACTTGGTGGACATGAGCTTTATCCTGAGGTGCTGGGCCTGGGTTTGCAAGTGTAAAGGTTAAGCTTTGCAGGGGATTAATCTTCCCAGAGCCGTCAATGAGCCAGGTCGTGAGGCCACCAATATTTGGACCGCTACTAGCAGTAAATATGCTGCCAGTGGAACACAATTGGAAGGAGACTTACAAGTGAGCTAGAGCAAGCGCCTTGCCGTCGTTGTAAATGAGTGCATGAACTGGGCCGTTCAGAGTCGTTTGATTAGCAATAGCACTAAGCTTGCCGTCACTGGAGATCTTGTATGAAGTGACGGAGCCGTTTTGTGATGGCCATGCTTCATCAACGACATATAGCAACTGGTTTTTTGCGTCCAGCGTTATCCAGGAAGGATAGGACCCTGTCACACTGTTGACAGCTACAGATTTGAGAGCATGGAATCCATGATAATTATGGCTCAGGTCAAGAGTTGTGATATTTCCATCGTAGGAGGAGACAAAAAGCCGGGTAGCAGCACTTGGGGCTATGAAGAGAAAGAGTGCTAGAAAGCGCAATAAGTATTGAAGGGAATGCATGATGATTTATTTGCTCTTTAGGCTAATGCTAGCTTTCTTTTTTTTTTTGTCTTCTCATCTGCTGTCTGCTGTGTAGTGTTCTTTTGAGAGTGTGAGTGAGGTGAAAAATACGTGCTTTAATAATGTGTGCCAGAGCATGGAATCATCTAGGATACTCAAGCAAATGATTGTCTATGGAGTTAAAATGCAAAAAAGATTGGTGCGCTGCCTATTGACACAGCGTGGAAGCAATACCAGTGTTAATGGTGTAATGTACATTCACTGTGTGACTATCAACTTAAGCGAATATAAAGTCCGATTGTGGCATACAATACCAGAGTTCAATAAATAACAATTATAGGATATATATTTCTGATATCACATTGGTATTGTGAACTACCATATCAAAATTATGAACTCGAGAATTACGCCACGAGTATGGGCTTGGCAGCTCATTATCCATGCGGCCCCCAAGGTAAAGTTTCTGGATGCACCGAACACACGGAGTGTGATACCCAGAATAATATGATTACGTAATAAAATTAGACCAAAATAAGAATGTGCCGTTAGTGCTCACCATTTTCTTTCCCTCCCTTTACATTCACTATTTTTGCAGCCGTTTTGGAAAATGCTCAGCACAATGGACATAGCAAGAACCATACCGAATCTGGTGCAAAATCAAATAAATTCAGCATTAACATTAGGCCAGCGACTTTGCATTCTCAATTGATGTTCTGTAGTATTCGGTATTGCTATTGAGTACATCATTGGACTCTTATTTATTACTAACGGAAGCACTAGAGTTTTGAGGGTAATACGTGCCATGCTTTGAGTGAAAGAAGGTGAATTGTAAGAGACGAGCTTACGAGAAAAAAACAGACTAAAACCTTCTTACTTGGCTCCTAGTGTTCGCGATGGGGGCTAAATACACTTGGATGCACTTAATGATTGCAGGAAATTCTACGCGAAGGGTGACGCCGGGATGCAAAAAGTTTGTTCCGGGTTCAACTGTAAGTGGTTCGCGACGAGTTCATGTCGTCAATGTCGATTACGATTAGTTCGCTAAGTTTGAGGGGGTAGCGACTTTGCCACAATACAGTCAGATGGCAATCTGCAATGCTACGTTAGTTGTTGTTTAAACTCATATTAGAGCAGATTCTCAACTGCATGGTCATGATAATTGTGCCCAAGCTCGAATTAAACTTAAAGTCGTAAATAATTCAGTTCACTAGCGATGCTCTGCTGCTAGCAAACACTTAGGAGGCTTAAGCCAGAATAGTAAATCATTGAGGGGACACAACCAGCCCCCAATGATTTGCTTAACTGTAAAAACTCGCAGTCCTGAACTGCTGAAACAGGAGCTGCAGTATCGGTATCGTGTTCGAGAAGTCGAGGATGTAAATCTGAATGGTTCGACAGCTTTGATTATTTCTTGCAGCTCTAATACGAAAACAGGTCATACTGATTTGAATTGAAGGCAGCATACGATATAGCAAGAAAAAAGAAGAAAAAAAGGCATAGACGTCCTCCATCACCAAGTTTATTCCCTGCGTCCTCCCTCTAGCATTCGTTCTTGCCCAATTGGGAATTGATATGGACCCGACTTCTGAAAACAAGGACTCGCGCACTTGCCTCAAATCCTCTCTCCAACCATCATTATCCTACAAACCACTATCGCTTTGCATACAAATGAGTAAAATGAACGATGATTCAGTATACCGCATAACCTCAAAGTTGGACGAGCTACGCAATACCGAGTATTCGTACTTGGATGAGCAGAACCAGATATATCTCGACTACACCGGCGCTGGACTCGCGGCAGATGCCCAATATTTCGCACATCGCAAAAGGTTGGCGGCAACTTTGTACGGCAATCCACATTCAGTAAACCCCACAAGTCAGGCTGCGACAGATCTTATCGAGGAGACCAGAGCAAGCGTACTAGCCCATCTCAACGCATCTCCAAGAGAATATGCTGTTGTCTTTACGCAAAATGCAACCAGTGCTGCAAGGCTGGTAGGGGAGGCATATTCATGGAAGAAACGGAAGCGACTTATTCTTTCCACAGATAATCACAACTCTATTCACGGACTAAGGGAATTCGCCCGCCGTGGCGGTGCAAAGACAGTTTATGTGCGTACGGAAGGACCAGAACTGCGGATAAATCAGGACACCCTGCTATCAGCGCTCAAAAGTCGAAGTGGCCTGGATGCACTTTTTAGCTCCAAATCAGATAGCCAGTATAGAGGGCTGTTTGCCTACCCCGCACAAAGCAATTTCAGTGGTGTGCGGCATCCTTTATCGTGGGTAGCCTTGGCACAGGAGCATGGCTATGAAGTCCTCCTAGATACGGCAGCATACCTCCCAACATCAGTATTAGATCTTTCGGTTATTCAGCCAGAATTTCTGATTATTAGTTGGTACAAACTGTTCGGCTATCCGACTGGAGTAGGCTGTCTAGTTGCCAGACGATCTGCACTAGCCCGTTTATCTCGTCCATGGTTTTCTGGTGGAACGATTAAAGCTGTGTCTGTCGCGACCCCGTGGTTCGGTATGGCCACAGATGAGACCGCTTTCGAGGATGGGACACTCAACTTTCTCTCAATTCCAGAAATAATTTTCGGGCTAAACTGGCTTAAGCGCATCGGAATGGATATAATTTTAACACGGGTCCTTTGGCTCACCAAACTATTTCTAGACCGTTTACAAAGTCTGAAACACAGGTAAGCACCATTTCTGATTCGCTGCATCTTTGTGGCTCTTGATGTAATTCTAACTTATTATCTTCGAACTTGATCTCCGAGGCTTTGCTAACTCATGGTGTATTTAAGCGACGGCAAACCAATGGTGAGGATATATGGCCCCAAAGATATCCGAGGTCGTGGAGCCACGGTAGCATTCAATTTCCTCGATGCCGGTGGTAAAATAGTGGACGAAAGATTAGTGGCGAAGGAATCGGCCGCGGCGAATATCTCACTTCGAACCGGCTGTTTTTGCAATCCCGGAGTGGCCGAGGACGCAATGGGGAGAAGTGCTCGAACAAAAACGCCCATACAAGAAATGAAGACAGCATCAGTTGAAGAGTTGATCGATATCGTCGGGCTCCCTGCCAGCGGCGCTATTCGCGTTTCATTTGGCCTTGTGTCCAATATCGCAGACCTCGATCAATTCTTCATTTTCGCGTTGACATATCAAAATCGAGTAACCGACAACCATGGACTTCCACCCCGCGGAGGCTGTTGAATGGCCACACAGGATGATGAATCTTAAAGGAGGGCGATGAGGCTGGACCAAATCTAGCTTAGCCCTAAATACCCCATTGACTTGCGCCATTATTAGCACATTGGCCATTGCGCAGTTTTAGCCATATCAATTTATTTACCACCTTTTTCTAGCGGATGTCCTTCTCTCCAACTTATCTCCGTAACAAATATATATTCAGTGAGTTCCTATTCATCCTTTATCCTCAATAGCGCATCTATTCAAGCTAGACACCGAGCTAGGAAGTGGAGATCATGAGTAGTCCAGCCATAGCCGGCCCGATGCAGTTCATTGAGAAAGAAAATGCAGACTGAGGTGTGTTGGTGTCTCGCTGATGAAGCATTGATGATGCCCCTTCATATAAACTCTCTTCCGCCGAATGTAAAATCGCATCTTGTATGCCTCCAGGTAGACGTCTGACTCAGTCGTAGACGGATCACAGGTGGTTGTCAATGTCTTGATGGCGCAATCGCATCTGAGTTATCTCTTGATTAAGTGGGTCCAAATCGTGACCCCAGATTCGTGGCTCGCTACCTCGTTTTTAGGCTAAATATATATAGAGTGTTTTATAGGTGTGCAGCAAGCATACCCATATTGATCCAAGACTCGGGTCAATAAATAATTAAAAATACGATCTTGTATTATGTAGCACAACATTATCAACATCTTGAAATTTGTCGAGAAGGTGTCGTCCGTACTAACTAGTTTACCTTCTGCCCTGAGTCTGGCCTTTCTAAGAACCCTTGACATATCTAGTTGTCAGGTCCTAGGGCCCCGTCAAACCAGCCTAAACCTAGGTTTAAAAAGAAAGGAAGGAGAGCAATTAATCTTGCTTTGAATTTATTCTCCATGGATTCCTTTTTCCATTTTTATTTCTGCCTCTATATTTCCTTTTCTAGAGCTTTCTGTTCATGTGTTGACTAAAACCTGGAAACAAGGACGGGATCCGTTATTGAGCGAGGTATTCGGCCAACCTTGTGCTGATAGCCCACCGATGCCTGTTATATCAGGTTTTGAAATTAATCACGGGATGTGGTATGAACGAAGTCATGTTCTGAAATCGTTGAAGTATCTATGTTTTATCATAATGCGTGTATATATAGCCATCTACCCAATGCCATTCTAATGCAAATCATCTATATCACCAATTGAAGCTCTCCTCGAAGTACTCTAGCTTTCCGTAGCCATTCCCGAGCATATCTACTACTGCCCTCCTTGTCTGATCGGCCATCGGGCCTGGACCACAAGCCACAACTGCCAACGACCTTCCTCCAGCATTCCTCGCCGCCTCTTCGACCTGCTCGCGTATGTCAGGCCGACCATGATATACCCGCACACCTTCTACCTCGTCTTTATCCGCTTCTTCTGCTTGCGTGATATACGCTGCCAGTTCGAACTTCTCATTATCATTCTCTAGCGCTCCGCGAAAATCGTTGGCGATGGCATCAGTAAGAAGCTTATGTTCTCGGACGGCCCATACAATGCGGAGAGAAGTGGCGTTCGAGGATGGGGAGAGTAGAGCGTCAAGGTAGGAGAGAGGAACTGCTATACCGGTCCCACCGACAACGAAAAGCACGTTTTCGTACTTGTGAAAGGGTTGCGTTTCACCGTAGGGGCCGTCAACAAGTAGACGGAGCGTGGTGGCGTGTAGGATGGCGGCGTCACGGAGGCGGGCTGTAAAGCCATCGTAAGGTCGGATGATGAAGACCATGGATTGTGGTGGTACGGTTGTTGATGAAGGAAGGAGGGACTGAAGCTCAAAGGAGCGGCTGCTGGAGGCGGTTGTTGGGCGGTCGATTGGCAGGACGTCTTGTTGTGGAGGGGACATTGTGCCATGAGATAGGGCACGAGACTGTGAGTGCAGCTTTTGCGAAGGCTCTCGTTCTGATGTTGAGTATCCAAGCGTGAAAGGGTGGCTTTCCCATACTTTAAACTCACTAAGAGAGGTTATATAGTAGAATGTGCCTGGTCGTGGTTTAATGAATGATGTTGAGTATGGTACAATCAGGCGGATAATGTTGGAGGTCGGGTCGTATATTACCAATGCTTTTGTATTCCAAAATCTGAAGTTGAAGAGCAGGATTCGGGCGATCCGCAGTATCCTATCAAATATCCAAATGAATACACAAGGCCACATATAGCCATCATACTCGCCGTTGAAGATTTCCACATGACTAGACCGTGTAAGTACGGAATAATCTGGGGTCAGGAGAGGATACTTACCCGAACATCGTGACAATAACCAAACCAGAAAGAACGAGATGTAATATGAGGAAAATTTCATAGAAATTCCGTCGTAGACCATACACGGAGAAGCAACATATGGCAACCATAAATATAGTCGCCTACATAATTATTAGAACTAAGTTGCGCTAAAAGCTATATCAGAAAGAGCTAACTTACTGCAACACCAACTAGGAACCATCTCATGTAAAGATATGCGACATATGTTTCCCACCCATCCTTGAAAGACTCTTCTATGGTAGAAAGTCAATGAACCGCTATATTTCGGAAGATTCATTCTACTTACTTCCGAAGATAAGGACTGTATATGCGACGGAATGAATCACCGCCTGAACCGTGGCAACCCGAGCAACCCATCGATGAAAATTGTTATAGGTAGCAAAATCCCAACCTGTAAGCCAGAGCAGGCTGCTATTTCTTATTCCGAAGACCCAGATCAACGCAAGATTTGCTGTAGAGATCACACCCGTTCTATCAGCTAGATAGCGCCATACTTGAGTCGAAATATCTGGCCAGCTAAAATTTTTAGTAGCCGCAAGTTGTGAGAAATCCAGAACATACTATTGATTATCTTTGAAGACACGATAACTAATTGAGCAAAGAACAACGTTAATGATGATGAAAGCCGCGATTGTGAGGCTTTGGATCCGTGTAGGAATGGTGCACCACCATATATTTTGTGCGTGAATATATCCAAATGTGGCTGGAACGGTGACATATCTCTTTATTTGAGTGTGCATGAAAGTAAGAATGTTGCCTTTACGCTTGATCGCAGAGGTTTCGGATTCTGGATTAGCGCTACCAGGTATCGGCTGCCACTGTGATTTGCTTTGAATAACAGAAAGACAGAACCCGAGGAAACGGACGGATGCACCAATCAGGACGACCACAACCCAGAAATAATACATGACAAAACTATGGATAAGTATCAGGCTTTGTGTTCTTAAATAACCGAAGCAAGTGAAAAGAAGGCGCTCACCCATAAAGCTCATGGATTTCTGTTTCGAAGTAGGCAGCGTCCTAAGGGGGTTAGATATCCAAGCAAGTCATGTGATATCGAGGGGTTTTAGCCATACTAAAGTTTTGAATGCTAGCATAAAGAGCCTCTCTGATGGAATAATAACCTCATTAAAAGCTACCCCAGACTGCAACTCTTGGGGTTCCAGATGGTGCAACCGCGAGATATCTTCATCAGTGTACTTGTCGATCAAAGAGAAAGGTGGAAGTGGTGTGTCTGCCTGATTTGAGCATGTCTGGTTTAAGGTTACCAGCCCCCGGTTCTGCTCATCCTCCGTGCAATGAAGCTTTAGAGTAAGATATAAGGATTCGATGGCCAGCTCGTTGCTACATGACTGTGCTATCCACCCCTGGTTGGGATCGCTTACGCTGAATTTCACGGTCCGAATAATCTGTTGTGACGCGCCAAAACAGAACGAATCTGGAGGGGTGGTTCTCGCGAATGTTAGAGAGATACAGCCAGCGAACGCTATAAAATATAAAAGCATGGCTGTATCATTCTAGACAGGCCGCACAGGCTGTTGGTAAGACAGCTGGGGAAGTGGGAGTGACGAGGTGAGGTGGATAGACTAGAAAATCTTATCTGATCACATTTAATCTTATCAGATCATGCGAGACGAAGGAGCGAAAATCGGGAGGCGTCGACGTCGTAATCGAGAATGCCAAGAACTAGATTCTTTTCGGCTTAGATTCTGCCATTTCTTGCCGACATCCGCTCTGCCTTCCCATGCCCAAACATCCCAAAATTATCATTAACCAGAACGAGCAATTAACCCACTAACTTCTATCTTCAATATCTTCTACCAGATCATGTTTTGGCACTGCTGGCCGTTGGAACAATGTCATCACAGCTTTTTTAACATAATATCGCAGACCCGTACCCATTTCTCTCCATGAAGATTTAGGTCGGCTTTTTTGTCTTACAATGCTTCCTGCAGCTTTGACTCGTTTCTACTAAGATCATACGACTTCTGAGAATCACATTACTTAAGTGGGAGAGCCGCATTTACCCTCAATCTTCAATTTCACAACTCCATTCCATATTCGTAGCTTTCATTCTAGATGAGTTGTCCATACCAAATAGCGGCGAGGCCTGAGTTTGATGAACTTCTCATCGAAGTTCCCACGGCGGTGGTGCATATTTTTCTGAAGTACCTCAACTTTAGCCATATGGTTTCTTCATTGCAGGATCAAAAGTCCGTGTTTACTAAAGAAAAAGCCCATATATCACTAAAGTAGTTTTCGCAAGTCAATCTTATCAGATCCAGATTTTCCTCGGCGCTAATGCCAATTGCTCTCAAGCATTGCCGATCTAAGCTAAGCCGTGGGGATCAGACTCCATTCTTGACCTGTGATTTGTTTCCATGCAGACAGGCCCTTGTTAGATTTTCAAGGGTTGTCCCACACTCTCTGTAAGTCGGATCATCCCATGCTCGACTTCGTGATGAGAAAACCAATAATTGGATGCTTTTCTGCGAACTCGGGCGTCCTTGGCTATGTGGAAAGTATGTGTAGCCGAGCTTCGCCCGCTGAGTCTAGCTATTTACCTGGATGGCCCTCTGGGTTCACGAAATCATCACGATATTCCAATACACTTTCATTTCCACACCAAAATGGGACCAGGACAAGATGGCATCGATGCCACTATTGGCACACAACAACCAACTGACAACATATCCCTCGCTGCACCACCTGAACAGGAGAAGCAACCTGCAGGCGCGACTACTCAGAGCAATACCGCTGCAGAGATAGACCCAGAAAAGGAGCTTCCAAACCAAGATGCCCAACACGGTGTCAAGCGCGCTGAAGCTGTCAGCATTGTCTGGACAAAAACACAAATGAGACTTGTTCTCTGCTCGTATGTGGATCGACATGGCCAAACTTCGCAAATGCCTAACATTATTTAGCATCATTCTACTATACTTTGTCACTGCTTTTGAGCAGCAACTCTCTGGAAACTTGACAGCATACGTTACAAGTGGCTTTGCCGCGCACTCGCTCATCCCTGTCATGTATACAGTCTCCGACTGCATGTCTGCAGCATTCAGAATGCCAATTGCGAAAATGCTGGATATCTGGGGTCGTGCTGAAGGATTTGCAGTTATGGCGACTGTTTCAACCATCGGGATGGTTATGATGGCAGCATGTCAAAATGTAGCTACTTACGCAGCAGCTCAGGTGCGTTGCTACAACGAACTTACTCATACGTGTTCCAGTCTGATAAAATTCAGGCCTTTTTCAATGTCGGCTTTAGTGGTATGATATTTGCTGTAGATGTCGTCACCGCAGACATCTCTTCTCTCAAGCACAGAGGCCTGGCATATGCCATTACATCTTCACCATACATTATCACGGCATTCGCCGGCCCAAAGGCTTCGGAAGCATTTTATGAGAAGATAAACTTTCGATGGGGCTTCGGTATCTTTGCAATCATCCTGCCATTTGTTGCGCTACTAGTCTTCACTCCATTGATCTTGAACCAACGCAAGGCGCAGAAGGCTGGCATCCTCATTAAAGAAGAGAATAATAGAAATCTCCTCCAGAGTATCTGGTACTTTATCACTGAGGTTGATGGTAAGTTTGCTCCCGCATTTAATACATAGGTGCTTACCATATTAAGTTGCCGGTATTATTCTCCTTGCTGGCGGACTCGTTCTATTCCTCCTTCCCTTCGAGCTTGCAGGCTCTGAGGATGGGCAGTGGAAATCCGCAAAGATAATCTGCATGCTTGTCCTTGGAATTATCTTGTTGGCTCTTTTCTGTATCAACGAGCGTTTCTGGGCACCGAAGCCATTCCTACCATACCACCTCCTCCTTTCAAGGACTGTGATCGGTACCTGTCTCTTAAGCGCCACGTTCCAGGTTGCTTACTATTGCTGGGGCAGCTACTTCACATCCTATCTGCAGGTCGTACACCAGGTTTCGATCTCCGAAGCTGGTTATATTAGCAGTTCATACGATGTTGTCGCTGGAGTCTTCGATTTTTTCGTCGGCTACATGATCTCTCGAACAGGACGCTTCAAGTGGCTGCTGATGTGCGCCGCACCCCTCATGATTCTAGGCATGGGTCTCATGATCTACTTCCGTCAACCTGGTACGCACGTCGGATATGTCGTTATGTGCCAGGTCTTCATTGCGCTTGCCGGAGGAACCATCACCATCTGTGCGCAAGTTTCCATCATGGCCCACGCAGCCCACGAGAATATCGCAGCGCTGCTCGCATTCCTCGGTCTTTTCAGCTACATCGGTGGTGGTATTGGAAACAGCGTATCTGGCGCTATCTGGACTCATACTCTTCCTCAAGCACTGGAACGGCTTCTTCCTGCGAACGAGACGGCTGCAGACCCGACGCTTATGGATACAATCTACGAAGATCTTACGGTACAATTATCCTACGGATACGGATCTGTGGAGCGTACAGCAATAGTTGATTCGTACGCAATCGCGCAGAAGAGAATGCTCATTGCTGGCACAGCATTCATGGCTCTCAGCTTGCTTTGGGTGGCATTGATCAAGAATCTACGAGTCGACAAAGTCAAGCAGACCAAGGGAATTGTATTTTGATCTGTCTTTTCAAAATATAATAAGGTTTCATCAGTCGCTCCTTGATCTCGAAAACGATTCATCAATTGTTGTATATGAGATCCTCTCGGATTTCTATGGCTGGTCACAGATCACGTGGATCAAAACAATTTCTGTTTAAGTGTCAGCCTGAAATGCTAGAAGTGCTTTAAAGTCATGAAACAGTTCTTTGGGAGGATTACAGGAAGTACGAATATATCTCCAAGCATTGACGCATTACACTCCCTGATCACGTGGTATAGCACATCCCGATTCATGTCCAAATGATTTTCCATGATCAAGACACATTGAGTCACACTTTGCTCTTTAACCACAACTTCTTGTAAAGCGTACACCAGATTAAGGGTTTGGATCTGTTTTCTTGAATATATTTATTATTTATTGTGCTCGAGCTTTAAGTGTATTGTTTTGTTCAGTTGCTTAAAATTGGTTAATTGCGGCTCCGCTCATTCTTGGCAAATTTAGCATACCAACCTCACAATTGTGTTTTCTGCAACTTCTCTCACTCGTGAACAGGTTTTGATGTGGCTATCGAGGATCTACAATAATTCGTCATTCGTCTGTACAGACATCTAGCTCTGAGCCTCGAGCGGGGTAAATTTTTCTTGCTTGAAATCTGCTTTGTGAAGCTAATAATAGGCTGGGGTATGGGTGGATCGATCATTGGTTGCCAGGTCTCAGCTTCTTATCACGTTCCTTTCCCGCCATCCACCTCCTAGCACCGATGAATTTCATAACATGCTGTCTTAATTCCAACTACCAAGTTCGGAGATGAAGAACAATTATAGAAGCATGGCATCCGGTTACCACCAATGGCAATGACAATGGCACGTCACTTGCGTTGAAGCATTTATACATGAAGACACTTTTGTTGCTCTGATGCGTTCAGTCGTTAGCTTCTGAAGATGCTGCCACCAATGTCTCGCCTCCGGCCAATGCTATCTAGTCGCCATATATCCCATTCAATTATTCAAAGTCATGGTCAACGGCCACAAATCTCGTTTGGAGCCTGTTCTGTACTTGCCTTCAGCCCTCGCCGCCCGTTTTCCGCCTCAACAAACAGACACATCCGACTACTGGACATCAAAACAATCAAGTTGATAGAGTTTAGCGGTACAAATGTTCCACCATACGCAATCCTCTCCCATACCTGGGGTTGTGAGGAAGTCTCCTTCCGTGAGATGGACGAAGGTCGTTTTGATATCACAGCTAGGGAGGAAAATTCCAAGATCCGAAGATGTTGCGAGGAGGCTGCCAAGGACGGATATGGTTATGCATGGATCGATTCATGCTGTATTGATAAGCGTAGCAGTGCTGAATTGTCAGAAGCCATTAACTCTATGTTCAAATGGTAAGTACTAAATCAAACGTGATATCATACCCTGATCTTCCAAGACTCATGGGCTACTTGCTCTAGGGGATGAGATGGAATTTACTCATGGCTAGTCCACTCTATAATTCATGAACCAGCACTCTCATATCAGTTGTCGCCTGAAAAGAAAAACACTAAATTAGTAGATCTATAGGTATTCCAACGCTGCAGTCTGCTATGCCTACCTATCTGACTTGGGAAGATATGGTGATCTTGATAATGCACAATGGTTCTCTCGAGGCTGGACATTACAGGAACTTATTGCTCCAAAGCAGATGAGATTTTTCGACCAGAACTGGAGGTTTATCGGGACACGAGCCACACTAGCCCTCCAATTAGAGAACATCACCGGCGTCAGCAAGGAAGTACTTGCAGATTCACGAGAACTCTCATCGAACGCTCTGGCAGGGACTTCCATCTCTTCGAAGATGTCGTGGGCTTCTCATAGAGTAACAACTCGTGAAGAAGATATGGCCTATTGCCTGATGGGCCTGTTCAATGTTAACATGCCGATTCTATACGGCGAAGGCCTCAAGGCAGCTTTCAAACGTTTGCAGCTCGAAATTATCAAAGTTTCTCCCGATCAATCGATCTTTGCATGGCGTGCAAAAGTCCCCGATAGTGGGCTATTGGCTCATTCGCCCAAGGACTTTCGTTCTGCAAACCGAAGAGAGATGAGACAAGAAGTGATAGATGCTCGCTGGTGGGCCACAGTCGTTCCATATCAGATGACAAACTTTGGCTTATCAATCAATTTGCCCTTGGTACCATGTCCAGAAGAGGGACGCGGTGCGTTCTACGCAGTGTTAGGCACGCGACAATCGTGGTACACGAGAAGAAGAGCGTATCCAATCATGATAATGTTAAAGGAAATGGTCCGTACACACTATCAAAACGACTCACAGAGCTTCTATCGACGAGTGAGGTGCAACGAGGTTTTCATGTATTCACAAAACAGCTACCTTGCCCACTACTATCGAACAGCTACGTATGGAGCTACACGCAAAAATATTTATGTGATGGGAGATGAAGTATATAATTCATTCAAAGCGTCCTCAGGTTCTGTAATATCTGACGACGACACACAAGTGCTAGATTATATGGCTGATCGAACATAATGATATATGACAGCTTTATGACACCTGGACGATTGATGACAACATCGAAGCCATCTTTAACATTAAGGAATTCCTTGGTTGTAGAACTGTCCTACCTATGTGCCAGACTCTTGCTCCTAATGTCGGTTCTAGGGCGTGTTTCAGCAATGTTTATGAGGAGATTCTAGATTCAACAGCCTTTATAGTAACATTCTACTGAATGCTTTTGGTTGAACGCCAACAATCAAGGATTCTCATGTAGCTGGCGGAGAATAGCATCGGTCCACAAGCTCTCCTTCTACGATCCACTTCGCAACTTCAGACATTTTCTCGACACATCTTCGTTCGCCCTCAATCCACACAGGGATTATAGTCTCGCCGATAGACAGGTGGCAGAGGAGCAGGTATCTCCTCTCCAAACGACGATTGCGCACCTACAGCATGCTCATCAGATACATAAACGGGCAACTCAGCTCTTCTCTCAGCACCCCTCCCACCACTCACGTTGCCATGTGCGCTCACTCGTTGCAAAGGCAGCCTATTTCTTTCTCGCCGAGCACGCGTATCAGCAGTATCACGATGATCGCTTATCGAACGAGCATCTCCACGCCCTACATACGCAGGCGGTGGGTTTGCAGCTACTGCTTCTCTCCTCTCACTACCCCAGTCATCCATTACATACACTCTGCTCCTCCTCTGCTGAACCAAAAACGGAGGTAATGGCGAGAACAACGGCCTTGGTCCCATCATCCAATCACCGCCGCCTCCATTTTCCGCCCTCACCCTCTCAGCGTCTTCTCTAGTCCAATTTTCAGTTTCAGGCCATCGCCGATCGGCCTCCGCTCTATGTCTGAGCCTAGTTCTAAGATCCCCGTCATCAATCCGCGCTTCCCATCTTCGTCTCCGGCCATCTCGGACGAGGATCAGGCTGACGATTATGGTGACTACAATACCGACAAGTAGGATAATACAGAGGACTTTCTCTCCCTTTGTTAGAGTCGGGCGTACCGGGGTGGGCGATTGGAGCTGCGAAGAAACTGTTGAGTCAGTCATTATTATTGTTGTGAGAAAGGAAAGGTGCGCGAATTAACACCGTCTTCGTTACGATGTGATGGGCGGATGAATTTGATGTTTTCGATAATACGTCTGGCGTATGTTCATTTGTGTGTTGGTGTGTGCGTGAATAGCTACATGAAAGTAACTACTATCCCAACACTGTATCGACAGACGTCGGAAAATGTGGCGATTTGAGTTTTGATAGTGAACAGAAGTTGTTGAGAGATATCCATGAGCTAAGGAGAACGGAGCAGCGGAACCAGGGATCATATGCCTAGAATGGGTCATGAGATCTTCTTTCTTTGACATAAAATCACCCAAAGTCTTATCCACAATACACTACAATACCCTTATTATCTCTCTTTTGGTACCTTCTTGATCAGAATCCTTAAATCCTTCATTATAACGATCTCGCTTAGCCCCTTTCTAACAGACTTAGCGAGATGTCAAGTGAAGGGCAGAAGCGGCTCCGATGTGCTCCTCGGGAGTTCTGACCGATTGATACCCTTTGGACTAACATTTTAGCTTGAGAGGCACAAGTTTATTGACATGCGATGCGCTATGATGAATTAGAGAAAGTGGATTATTTCTCTGGAATTTGGCACAGGCGCAAACCTAAATTACGAAACGGATATTGCTATTGTCAGCAAGTTCATTCTCTAAGCCCTAGGCGAAGAGAGATGAAACTGCAGCGCATCTTGAGGCTACCCATTGCTTCAAGCTTGAAATGTGCTTAAAGATGGCCGGCCCAGCTTTTAAGATTCGGAAATAGCTTTCCTGTTTCTAGAACAACACCAGAACCATACTATCTCAATAGCCGTTGCACGGTGGGCAGACCGCCTTCGCGCTACCTAAATGACACATACGCACACTTCCATTTAGAGCAAGCGTAGTGCCATGTCGGACTCTGCCCGCTGTTTTAAGCCAAAAATCAGTTCAGATCAAAATAAATTTCCTTGTATAAGATCTGGGCACAGCTTCTCGCTACACCATAAAAAGACCAAAACAGCAGAACACCATATCGTCAACGTATATACAGCCACTACATACAGCCACAATCTACCCATCCAAGCCATCCATAAAATTTAAGCCCAAACCGTGCCCTACACAAGAAAGCCCTCAAATCAAGCGTCCCAACAAACCAAGCCAAGATCTCAGAGATGGCCAACGACAAATACGACGCCCTGGCCCTGGCCGCCTTCTTCGCCATCGTAACCATCCTCCTCATCGTCATCTTCAGCATAGCATGCTGCACGCACCGCCTCAAAAAGCCTCGCCTGCCACGGCGTTCCCCCTCCAAGAAAAGCAGCGTCCCGCTGGTCTTCGTCGATCACCCGCCCGCAAACAGCTTTCATCCGCTGTACGACCGGTCCGGGAGCTTGCTTCCGACGCACCGCGGTGCGGATGGCGGGCCGGGGATCGCGGCGCCGCTGAAGGCCGTTGTGGTGCGGCCGGCGGGGGGAGGTGGTGATGTTACGGGGGATGGGTGGGAAGAGCAGTCGCTGCGATTTAAGCCGCAAGGAGAGAGGGAGACGGCTGGGGAGAGGTTCGCGAGACGGTATGGTTCTTTGAGGGAGGGGCGGGTGGAGGAGGTGCAGGATAAGGTGCTGGGACGGGATTTACCCGGGACGGGGAAGGGGGAGGTTGCGGAAGAGAGGATTGGAGGCGGGAATGAGGGATGAGGAGGTTCGTTGGGCATGGTTTGTTTGGATGGTATGATGGACGGAGCTGACGTGTGTAACGGACACGCTCATGTGGAGCATAGGGATACCTGAGAGGTGGAGAAGGGATACCTGCCAGGCGCGGCAAACACCACGCAGCGATAGAGAGTTTTCGAATTGGAGGTGGCGGGATGGGATGAGCTATTTAGTATAGCATACCAAGAATTCAGCGGATATCACAATCTAAGAGATAAGCAAAGGATATATGGTGATATTCATTGATAACTTCGGCTTCGGCCTTGCTGTCAGATGCTATCAAGGGTTTTAGTCCCGACGGAATTCGCCTGAGACTTAGAACCTTCACAGGCTGGGAAGAAATAATCATCCCATGCGGGCAGTCGAGCATGTAAACACATTTGTTGGCGAACATAGCGGGTTGCTTTGGTACTTAGTAGCTGTAATATTTTCATTACTTTTAACTTCGTGTTTGGCTTATATATATGTACTATAACCGATGATGCGTTCCTCAAGTTAATCATTCCTTTCATCAAACATTAAGTCCTGCCTTGTCATTCATTCATCTCCGCCCCGCCGAATCCTTTGCCTACCCTAGGCCGCATCCGCGATAATAACATCCGCCGCCTTCTCACTCACTATATAAATTGGCAATGCAATGTAGAACCCCGGTATCTTGGGGAAAACGCTTGCGTCCACGACCCGCAACCCCTGCGTTCCCCGCACCCTAAACTTGCTATCCAGCACCGCCAGCGGATCGCTGTCCGCCCCGATCGGACATGTGCAACTGGCATGATGGCCCCAGGCTTCGTTCTTAATCCAGTTTTTCACATCCGCTTCGGCGGTGACGTTTGGTCCGGGCCAGACTTCTGTGAAATCCCCATCCAGTGGGAGCAATACATCGAAGGCCCTGCGGGAGTACAAGATGCCTTCATAAAGAGCTTGCACGTCTTTCGCATCTGCACTGCTGGTGGTGACGCCTGTGTCGAAGTAGTTGAAGTTTATCAGTGGTGTGTCACGCGGATCTGCGGAACGGAGTTTCACTGTTCCTGCATTGTTGCCCGTGTGTGCTTTCAGCGTGATCCAGGACCAATGCCTTTTGTCTTTTAGAGAATCACGAGCAACACCAGGATAGTATCCTCTGAAATTTGCTGGAGCGCCGCTGATAAAGAGATCTGGTTCGCCAGACGAAGCGGATGATTTACGGATTATGCCGAGGGCGATGCCATTTGTGCCGTATGTGCCTTTGGTAATGGGTCCCACGCCGTTCTTCCATCGTTCGAGACAGGGATCTGGAAGTGTTCCTACGAATGTGCATTCAGAAGTTAAGCTGAAGTCTGACGTTGTTTCCCCGATGACGGTGTTCTCATATCGGTCCTGAAGGTTCGTACCAACTCCTGGAAGATTGACGATAGTCGGAATGCCAAATTGCGAGAGTTCTGTGGTTGGTCCTACTCCAGACAGTTTTAAAAGCTGGGGAGTATTGAATGCACCTGCAGACAGAATTACTTCCCGAGTGACATTTACGCTTCCCGATCCTGTTGGTGAGGCAGATCCTGCCCTTGGGTCTGCTCGATAAAGACTCTTTCCATCCAAGAAATCCACGCCTACAGCTTTTGGCGTTGTTCCATTCTGAATAAAGCGAACTTTAGTCACCAAAGTATTGAGACGAATATCCAAATGGTATTTCTTCGTCCCATCAGAATTCAAAGCATTCGCAGTATCAAGCACAAAATTTCGAGGGCCACTGCGAGTCTCTGATGCCATGGATAATGGGACCTGATAGAGACCTGAGGTTGATGCCTGGCCGGGCGCATTTACATCTTGAATCAATACCTGTCCTAGGCCTGCCACGGTGCCGAGAAGAATGCCAATTACGCTCTGCCCTGCGGCACTTGCAGCAGCAATAATTAGTGAGATAACCTTGAAGTCGGTGATTACTAGAGACAGGCTTGTGAGAGCAGTCCCTAGCCAACCAGTATATCCATGACCAACGATGCTGCTTGGAAGATACCGGTTGCTTTCTAGCTTCTGGAAGTATTTCCTCATATTTGCTGGCGACCAGGAGGTATCGCCGGTCAGCGTTTGCAAGGTTGACCAATCGCTGTCATGTGGATATACTGTGATAAGAGCATTGTGACTGGAGCATCCACCAAGCGTTCCAGCTCGGGGATACAATATTCCCAAAGGTTCTGATCCTATGGGTGCATCCTTTCCCACATATAACTCGCCGGAGGGAAGACGCCATGTCATTTTCGTATCTTGTTTCTGGCGTTCCAGGGTCGGGAAATGATTGACGAAGTAATCCCATTTCGTGTTCGGAAATTCTATAGATACCATATGAAGAGCAGGCACCTTCACTTCATCAGTGTTACCTTGATCGTCTCCAGCATCAATCAGCAGAACCGAGAAGCCAGCGATAGCTAGACGAGCAGCCAACGGACCACCACCTGGTCCAGAGCCCACTACCACGTAATCATAGGTTGGCAACCATGTCGTTGCATCCTGTCTCTTTGCTTCGGCGTGAGCGTTAAAATCAGTATTCGGTAAAGCTCTATTTGAGTCAGCTGATATCTCTTTTGACTAAGAGACTATAGAATATGATGGGATGGGAAACTTGCATCGCAAGCCCTGTGTTCACCAGACTTGAGATTAGACCCAAACAAAGAACGAAATGCATTTTGAAGACGATTCCGACCAGTAGACGGCCAGTTAAAGAATGACTAGTAGTTAGAGGGGAAATGTTCCAATCCTGCCCAAGGCTGAAGCACGAGGGAAAGTAACTTGGACACAACAAACCTTCTCAATGAAGGAGGGCGCGCAGCATATGTATTTCACGAACAGCCCCAGTCTTGCACGCTGCAGTCAAGATGTCAACCTTAGCTCCTAGTTCAACCATGTGAACGTGAGGTGCTATATTAATATGCCCCTGGCACGGCCGTATCGTGTTACCCTACCTCATTTTGTGCAGCGGCTTTCTAGGCACTACCCAATCGGAGCAAATCTAGGCCGGCACATACTATTGTTTTGGAGGCACTGGGCCTACCGGGACTTTGGTGACAAAGAGCAATAAGGAAGGTCAACGGATGTATCCGGCGGCGGGGTACTGATGTGTCTCCTGCGTGTAGGGCTTAGCGATCGACTGTTCTCGTGATAGGGAAGGATGTCGAGTACAGGTTCATGCGCCAGCGGTTAAGCAGCCAACCCTCGTGCCAAATTCCTGCCAGTCCGTCAAGTTTATCGGTGTTGACTTTGCTCTTGTTCACTTGATCAAGCTTTACTTACACGGGCTCATAACCAGAGTCCTCCCGAAGTCCATGTACTTTAGGGTCAATATCGTAAATTGCGCAGTGACTTGGAATTTTGGTTGGAACGTGCGCCTAATTTATCGAAACGCGAAAATGCGTTCAAAGCATAGGGTGGAAGGATTCAATAGTGGCGGTTTAGACAGAAGGCAGGTGTTAACGCGTGGAGGGATTGGGACACCGCGCGCCGAGAGTGAGCCTTGGAAATGCTTGCTTCCATGACTCGATGCCTGGCAAACCTTGTTCGGCCTGCCTATTCAATATTTTACGCACTATTGGTTTAGCAGGACAGGAAGCGCGCTATATCATTATCAAATTATCGAGATGAAAGAGAGGTGTAATATATAAGAGAATTATTATTACGTGATCTGGTTCTGAACAGGAGTAATGATTCACATGCTAAGACAGGAGTGTAGTTTAATCGGGAGGAATTAATTTATGAATATTCTACTTTGTGCATTTGAGGGAACTTTCTATTAGCTGACGCATGTGCTCCGTGTGATTAAGAGCCATAATTTGAAAGCAGAACAGAATTCACTTGTGCGTTCAGGAAAGTGAGACTACTCTTAGAGGCAAAGTTGCAAAGTAGCAAGACTGCCCAAAAAAATTGAGGTGGGGAAGAAAATAAAGATGCACCACCTATGGATGCCTAAGTAAGATTTTTGGATTCATCGCCAATCTATTTGCTCATGCCCTAAAGCTACGTCGGTATTTGCTTAAAACCGCTCTATTCGTACCAAGCGCCTGGTTAATCATGGGGAGCCACCTCCCATACCATCCAAACGCCTACCAGTACACTCCCATAGATCCGTCCCAGCCTCAGTCAGCAAAGCATCGTCTATATGCAAGAAATGAACCATAAGCAAGACTCCAAATGAGTTTTTTTGTTCGAGCCAAAATTGATTTGTCACCAGTGTCGTTCAAGGGACCCAGATTAATTCAACAATGCCATCAAGCTTGAACATCTCTTTTCCACCAGGGCTTTCCCTCCATCGCCAGTCATTGAAGTGTCGAATATAAACTTGTCTCACGCTCCCATCATCCTGCTGCTCGCTCTCCTTTAATTCCCATGCGACTTTCCGTCCAGTTTCTGCCAAGCTTTGCCGGCCAGGCCCAAGCATGAAGTCCATGTTCCAGCCATGGTCGTCCGGCAGCGCATGGAATGTCCTTTCCATCTGATTCACATCGAATGTAATACCACCCGGATAGTAAGCAACCGAATATCCATTAGTGACAATAAATTCATCAGCAAAGAGAAAACGTTGTAAGAAACAATCTTCTCCGCAAGCATGATTTATCTTGGCACCTTGATATGGCTCCGCTTCGTGCCAGATTCCTCCTTTGAAATGGTGCAAAGATAGAGGTGCAATGCCGGATTCGTAAAATCCTGATGCATCGCCAGTGAAGTCCAACTGGTGTAGATCGCGGAGAAGCGTAAGTCGGACCTCCGTGTTCTCGTAGACACATTTACGAAGGAGGATATCTCCTTGCGGGCCCCATCCAGAATTCGCTTCTTGAATCTTTTTAGGAGTCGAGCATGACTCATAGTTCTGGGTCACGACGCCTGCAAGATGTGCAGTGAAGAATACGCCAGCGCCACCAAAAGCTTGAGAACCGTGTCGTTGGATGTTGTTTACGTCTTCAGACAAGGTTCCAATATACAGATCAGCCTCATGATTATAGAATGATAGCTGGTCAAGAAGGCGATGCATAGACGGAAAAAAGGTGTCGTCATCGCACATAACCAACCATTTTCTTGACTTCTCTTGGTGGTCATAATATAAGGCTGGCAACAAAGAGAGATAACGTTTCGCCATCTCAATAGAGCTTTCAGTGTTGAAGACCTTGACGTCGATTCCTGCATCAGCCAGGTCCTGGCGAGTGGTATTCAATTGCTCCTCGGACGCATCGATGAGCCGAAGGATCAGCCCTGCACCATTTGATTTCCCATTTCCATCTGTCAACCAATGCGCCCATTCCTTGATTGGACTGATCTTTTTGTCGTAGAGGCGCTTGTATGTAGTGGAGATTCCAAAGAGAAGGTCTGAAGCATCGACGGTCTTTGGATAAGGAGATTTTGGAACCGGTATTTCGAGTGCTTTCCAGCATATGGAAGACGATGGCGGGTTCGAGATATCCACGACCTCAAAGTCCTCTGGGAAAAGGTCGGAATGAATCGATGTCAGAGGCTTTCGCGGGATGTCCTCACGCCTGATATTTATATGTCGCTGCCCATACTCAATCTTATCCGCCAACGCATATTTGCTTCTCAGAGACTGCAAACGCGCTGCATCAATGGCACAATCCGGCAGTCGTTCTGTGGCCAGCTTCGACCCGACGTCTGAATCTGCAGCTGCTATAGGAGAAGCGGCCGAGGTCCTCAAATGCTGATTTGTATTTGAATTGGTATTGGCCGTTGGGCGAAGAGTGAATATAAAGAACAGCAGGCAAAAGATAGTGAGGCCGAGTACTCGAGCAAAAGGGTTGCGGGTGTTGAGAATCTTATTCCCAGACTTCACAGACGCGCCCATGATTGGCGAATGCATTCAGAAATGTGTAAAGGAATGTAGATTGACAAAAAGAAAAGTAGAGGCACGCGCAGAGGAAAAGAGAAAGAGAGAGAAGAGACAAAGGTAAGAATTTCAAGGTGGAGAGGAGAATGGCATTTTTGCGGGTTTGGATCGGGAAGGGACATGAATCATGAGAGTGATGGGTGATCGCTGGTCGAATTTTCCCTTCATATTTAATACACTGGGTTACCTCGTGGGCCACCCCCACAGAAAATTGAATGTTGGACTTTGTATTATATTCCAGATGAGGCTACCTACCTGTCTACCTACGTGTCTACCTACCTTAGGTATGTCATATAAGTATTATCAGCTGGTAGTTTGAAGCCCTCCCAATGTAGATTCTTAGTTAGCGATCCTTATTTTGGCGCAACCCGCCGTCGACGAGGCAGAGCAGATCATGTCAAGAGCGACGAGGTGGATAATAGAACAGAACGAATCAAGAGGGGTTCAATATAGGAGAACGGCATTCCAGTTCTTGAGGCTGTTTGAATATTTACCATCTTTTGGCAGTATTGTGGGCCCTGCAGCCGCAGCAGAAGGGGAACAAAACGACCCCCTCGAGTGCTGTACATACGTGCCTGCGTTCCAAGCCATTTGGTAGTCTCAACGGTGGAATCCAACCCAATCGCGCCGGGTGATTATGCTATCGTGGGAATAGCAAGGTCATTTCCCAATTGTTGCATGAATGCAACGACGGGTGCGACTCGATAGGATCCTGCTCATCTATCCTTCGGTATTTGAGCGTCAGCCCAGTGATGATCCGAATAATACTAAGTGGGACGGTCCGTTTGCACTTGTATTACCAAAGCTACTGCAAGAAGGCTGATGGTTGCAGACGAGACGAGTACAGTGGCGAAATAGGTGTCGACGGGAAAGCTCTTGTGAAGAACATAGGTGGAGGGAGAGTGCTGCCCGGCACGTGATCTACCATTGAGCCAAGATAGACACTTGGTCCCCAAAAAAAAGGTTAAAAAAAGAAAAAGATGAAACGGCTCATTTTGGTCCAAAATATGGGCCAGGAGATTTGCAGTAGTGATGAGTGATGCATGGGTGATGTTGGTGGGAAGCGCCTAAGTTCTACTACTGATGCTTAAGCTTTCTGATGCCTGAATAAATGCCTTAACCCTGCCTTGTCTTTGATATGACCTCACTGACGTAAATCGTGGCCTCGACCAAGAACGCGTAAATAACCCCGCCAACACTAGTGAAGACCTTTTTGATTTCAACATGGCCAGGTAAATGACCCAGATGCTTGAAATATTGCTGTATGCATTAAATGCTAACTTGTTCAGCAATATCCTCTTCTTGCCATTCCGGAAAACCACCAACCTTGCCCTCTCTGCTGCCATTAAACAATACATCTCCAACAAATATGACCAGCACCCAGATATGTTCAAACAGGACCTTGAGGTCATCGATTCCCTGCGGAAGGATGCGGTCAACGTCAGGGAGCCTCATAATAGTGGAATCAAAAAGATAGAGGCATATGCTGGCCAGCTTACTTGGATGGGTGGAAAATTCCCCATAGACGCATGTTTCCTGTAGGCATATTATTGAGACACGGAACTGATTAGATGACAGATTGGTGCAGACTTTACGTGGTATCCATCATTAGGCTACAATACAGAGAGGCCAATATCCGAGAATAATCTTAAATTCGAACTGGCAAACGTGCTGTACAACCTTGCAGCTTTGTATTCCCAGTTAGCCATTGCCTCCAACCGTGGCACAACGGAAGGTCTAAGATCTGCGAGCAACTATTATTGCCAAGGGGCGGGTGTTATCTCGCATCTGAAAACAGCAATCATACCAGAGATGCGGGCATCACCACCTGATGATATGGACGATGCAACTTTAGAGTCCATTTTGAATTTGCTTCTGGCGCAAGCACAAGAATGTTTTTGGCAGAAAGCTGTAATGGATGGATACAAGGATGCGTCGATCGCAAAATTGGCAGCCAGGGTCTCGGATCTTTATGCGGCGGCCGGAGACTGGGGCGTGAAGAGTCAGGCAATAAGTTCAGATTGGATACACCATACAACAGCAAAGCATCATCATTTTGCCGCTGCCGCTCAGTTTAGGCAGGCCTGTGACTGTCTTGAGAAGCGGAAATATGGCGAGGAAGTCGCAAGATTACGAGACAGCATCGCATGTGTTAACGAGGCGTTGAAGGAAGCTAGATACTTGAATAAAATCGTCCTTGGTGATCTGAACGGATTGAAAAATAAAGTGACCGAGGATCTTAAAAGAGCAGAAAAAGACAACGACTTGATCTATCTTAGTGAGTCCTACTTAAGCACTAGCTCTTAGATAAATGCTAATCTCGCAGATCCTGTGCCACCTAAATCAGAGCTTAAAACGCTTGATCGGGCAAATATGGCGACACCTAAGATTCCAAAAGAAGTTTCAGAGCCTGCTTCATTCATTGGTGATCATGGAGAGTTCGGGCCACCCCTTTTTGAAAAACTGGTCCCTTACGCAGTTCATGTCGCTGCAAGTATATATGATGAAAGGAGAGACCGTCTTGTAAATACGAATATTATTGATGAGCTTGAAATCCTCACCACGAAAATTCATGATACCCTCCGATCGCTCAACCTGCCTGGCTCGCTGCAAGCCCTAGAGAAGCCTCTCGGATTACCGCCTACTCTCACCTCCCACGCCGAGGAAATACGACAAGCAGACGCTCTGACGCGCCTTCAAAGGTCTTTCTCAGATAGCGCCAAGTTGAAAGCGTCCGACGAAGCCATTTTCAATGAAGGAAGGGAACTGTTGAAAACCGAAGCATCTGAAAATGAGCGTCTATTGGTGAAATATGGTACTGATAGATGGACGAGACCAAATTCAACAACGGCTGCGGCAAAACTATACGGTCAAGTTGGCGAGATCGATGGATATTTGAAGAGCGCCGCAAATTCGGACGAATTGGTTGTCAGCAAGTTTCGAGAATGCGAGGATATGCTCCGAGTGCTCTCGAGCTCAGATCGTGATATTGGGAACTTTGTTCCTAGCTCACGCCGAGTTGCGATTCCTCCTCAGCTAGAAGTAGAGGCGAGCAAATTGAGGAATAGCTTAAATGAAGTGAACCGACTTGAGACTAGACGAAGGCGAAAGATCGAGGCTTTAAGGGAGAAGACTAAGAAAGACGATATAAACAGCGGTATCCTGTCTGAAGCTGCACGACTAGAACGTGAATTCCAAAATCAAGTACTTGCAGCAGCTCACTTCGAGGACTTCTTCGAGAAGCGACTTCAGAAGTACGATGTGGACATTGATGCCTTGAAGTCCGAGGCTGAGGAGCAGGACCGACTGACTGTTCAACTGGAGAATGCCAATGCGAGCTTCGTGGCGGCGCGGAAGGGAGATACCAGCTCGAGAGCGCGAGAGCAAGCACTGCAGCGCTTAGAAAATGCTTACTTCAAATATAAGGAGATTGTGAGCAACCTAGAAGTAGGCCGCAAATTCTACAACGATTTGATGAAGATTGTGAGTCGATTCTTAGATGGGTGCAAGTCCTTTGTCTACGAGCGAAGGGAGGAAGCCATCAGGCTAGAAAAGTGCGTAACTCTTCCTTGTATATAAGCTCCAAGATACTGACCCGGTCAGTGACCTCTCTCTTCCGCCACTATCAAATCTCTCCCTGCAGCAGCCTCCTCCGTCCCAACACCGCACTTACAACACACGCCCAGCATCCGCCGCACATACTACACCCCAACAACAGGGCTATGACCCCCCTCAAGCACAGACATTCCAGAGTCCTGACATCCCAGCTCCTGTGCCAACGCGAGCCCCTGTGGCCCCTATGCAAAGCCCACCTATCATGCCGTCGATGTGGACACCCGAGATGGGCATCAAATTCGGTGGCAGTCCTCCAGCGCCGAATCAGCAGCCCCAGCCTGGGAAGTGGGAGCCGAGTCAGGGGTTTAAGTTTGGCTAGATCTCATAGCTATACATAGAAGATAAGTCGGCATGAGATATGTGCTATGAGTTATGCTATTATGCCGCTCAGAATATAACCAAATAGATCTTCTTGTTACCACTTACCGCGTCAGTGTGATCCATTCCGTTGCGCTCCTGTCCTGGAGTTACTGTAAATGACAAATTTAGAGTCCACCATGACACAGTAATATAACAATAGCATATCCTATTCTATGAAATCAAGTCTGTAATTGCCATTCAGCCATGCTGTACATCATTATTCCCAAATTTGACACCTTCTCAATTTCCCTCCACCCGACCGACAACCTTACCTTCCGCACCCATCTCAGCAAGCCAACATTCTGCATCCCCAGACTTCTCCCCCTCTATCCTCAATTCCGAACTCCTACTCGCTATACCTGCCATTCCAGAGCATAGAAAAGGTCCGAATTGTATTCTCCCATGCTACGTACAGAAACTAGATGTTCGCCGCCTCCTGTACATCACGAACAACCTGTGTGTAGATAATCAACACTCAACTAAAATCTTAAAGCAATTATCTACCTATCCATCAGTACAACTTAATAGGCTCCATACACTCTCGATTCCCATCACAGTAAATAATTCGAACCTCAGGAGCGACCCATCCGGCAACCTCTTCTCCCAGGTCTTTAGAGGATTTGCTTACACCATCCCGGTGTTCGCCTGTGTTGCCCCCATTTTGTCACATGCAATGTCGCATTGCACTCATGCTCAGTGGCCGTTTCCCAGATCTTCAATCGAAGCTCGTCCGGGAACCCTTCAAAGCTGCCTGTGCTCCTCATGAACTCTCTCCTCTCCTCCTCTCCTCCTCTCCTCCTCTCTCAGCTGCTGCTGTATGAGCTTGCGATCCTCATATTCCTCGGCCGAGGAGCTGGAACCCTAGATCTCGATGTCGGCGGCAAGAGCAAGGTCTTGAACAGTGACTTCCTCATATTCGGGAATCCCCAAGCAGAATACTCCAGGAACAGCACATCGCGCTGGAATACCTGGATTTGGGGGGTAGCCTTTCTTGGGATGTATTGTCTGGACACGCCAGAGCTTGTCGATATACGTCACTGGTATAGGCCCTGGTGATGTATTTTGTGGTTCATTTTCCTGACGAGGACTCGCATTTTCAGATGCCGCTCTTGTATATCCCATTTTGTTGAATGTAGAGGGATTATTTGAGTGGAAGTAGACGCTACGTCGATCGATTATATATTTGCTGCAGCCTTGATGCCGACTACATGAAACCAAGGCCATTACGACGTCAGGATGCGATCCAACGTCGCTGCAGTGCGGCGTTCATGGATATATAGGCAGCGATAATTGCACATGATGGCTAATATATTCCTGGGGGACGGTCATCAATTGTTATGTCTCCAAGAACCACAAGCATTCGGTACAAGTGTTTTACATGATATATGGTGCAAAGTAGAAGCTACTGGACCTTAAGCAAGAGCTACCAAGGTTAATTTATTGTAAGATTCTTAAACTTCCTTTTATTTACAGGTTATATGCTGCAGTCTACAGATATCCCAGGCTAGTTATCTCCCGAAGAATAAAAGTGCGCCTGAAATTTACCATATGCCTTCTTCTTTCGCACGCGACCATTGTCTCAACTATGCAATTCTATCGTCTCCCCAAACTTACATGCGTTTCCTTTCTTCCTCCATCTCTTCGATTAAAAGTATCCGCGCATCTCGCTCCAGCTCGTCCACCCAGAGCCCCTCCTCCATTCTAACTATTTCTTCCTCACGACCGTAGAGATACGTCCACGCAATTCTCCAGAGGGCATAATACGCAAGGAGAAGTAAGAGATTGGCGAGGTTTATTATGCCAATTACAAAGATGAGGGAGAGATATAAAGAGTTTGCTTCACCTGGGTCATTGTTTGAAGAGAGGTGGGGTCGGGGACAAAAACTTGACAAGTCGGTGGTATTCGGGGTTCAAGCGGCATTTGAAGAATGAGTGACATCTCTATTGTTTGGATATAGAGATGGTGGCGTGGCCCTTGATGTGTAGGCATTTTGAAGCCTCTTCGGGAGACTTGAAAGACGTTTGTGTGATATATGTGCGTGTTGAGGAATCTTGATAGGTGGTATAGCTCGCTTAGACGCTTGTGAGGTGTAGTTGTAAAATAATATGTGGAAATTATTGAAGATCGTGTAGACTTGGGGAGGTGGTATATATATTATCCGGCTCATTTTGAAGTGAACTGGTTTGAGTCAGTGAGCGAGTTAGTATTATCGTGATATATCGACCCCTAAAAATCAATACTATATACCACGCAATATGAGATTTGAAATTTGTATACGTACTACAGCAAAATTTGCAATCTTATATTATATTATACTATACCGCGATATACTACAACACTAACTCTAAATGACGCTATTCCGAAATTAGCAATACAACAAGGGTCTTAGCTTTTTAATTTGGTTATTCGTACTAAAAAGGGTAAAGCTCATTTTAGACTTTTGTAAAAAAGCCCCAAAGTGGCCATAGCACAGTATTTAGTATTATTGCCAATATAATATAAGATTCAATTTCCATACTAATACTAGCGCTTTACGAGAATCTCATACTAATACTAGCGTAGTATCAAAAAGTCGATCTTATATGTCTCGAGACTCGATATTACTAAATACTACGATACTAACTCGTTCACTGGTTTGAGTTCAAACTGGTTGAACCCACCAATATGGTCATGGGTGAAGTTTCGGTTCTTTGGCGTTAATTCCAAAGAAATCACCGGAAGTTCACCATATTTTCAGATGCGCTGAAGTGCTCAAAGTATTTATCTCTCTGATCGACGTTTGCAATCGACCAGCAAGACAGCGCTTCACAGTATAATAATGTTGCCATTTCTCGATTTCGAGTATAATTTTCTGGATAGTTTGATCTGCGATAGAACAATACCTGAAGATTCTTATACCCAAAGATGATGCCCAAATGAGATTAGCCTTTTGGTACCAGAAGAGCTGTTGCAAGATTTCTGTAATCCGTCTTGTTTTGGTCCATAAATTAATTAACCGATCATGTGACTCACCCCCTATTTCGATGGACCGTCCCTAGCCTCAGATTTGGTCACATTCAAACCGTTAGCTTACCCCGCTAATGCTGCCGGAAATCTTCAGGCGGATTGTAGTCATTTAGCTTATACTTAGCTTCTCAACCTCAAATAGCTCGAAATCTTTTTTATACCAACTACCCCACCTACTGTCAGACAAACAACTGTACCAAGCAACCCAATGCAAGCGACATAGAAAAAAAGAAAGGAGAATGAGATAACGAACCAAAATTACAATATATTTAAACACTTTTTCATCCAGAACTGAACTACATCAAGCATGGCACCAATCACTCTCCTCGACACTGCGATAAGGTCCACGAAAGGAAGATACGGCCTAATTGTGAACCTCGTGATATGTATCTGTATCATCGTAATCGCAACCGGCATGTCAATGATCATCATCTCGATCTTCTATCCCAGCGACCCGTTCTCGTTCGCCGAACCAACTCCAACATCCTATACACCACCCGGCAGCCCGGAGCCCTCTATCATAATCACACCAGAGCGCCGCCGCTCTCGGCAAGAAGAGCAAATCGCACTTCTACGAGCGATTGATCAAGAACGCGAAGAACACCGTGTATGGGCAGCGCAAGTAGAGCAACAGCAGCACGAGGAGCTGGAGCAACTGAGAAGGCAAAAGGCTGAGGAGAATTTGGAGCTTGCGCGGCGCGTGCAAAGAGAGAGTGAATTATATCGTCCCGCTATCGGTCTGGTTACATATCCAGTTGGGTACAGGACTATGGAGTGAGAGCGACCTACATAAGCAGAACTCGATTTGAACGATATACGTCTGAAGAAAGAGAAGTATGTTACTTTATAGAATACTATAAGGGGTAGATAGAGACGGATACGGTACGTTGCAGGAAGGAGATGATGGGCTCAGAGTCTACTGCCAGGTCACAGGGCTGAAGCGAGGTGAGCGTGATCCATCACTTTTGCTCAAAGATTATCGACATACTTATCATTTTCGATTAGCAGGAACAGACAGATTTAGGTCCTGCACAGCGTTTTACAATCTGTTTCTATTCACAGTTATCTCCCACCTATCATAGCCTTCTACGACGCGTTCTATCAAGGCGAATGGAGCTTTTGGCGAAGCTCGAGATCCAAACCCAAATAGTGTCGTGAGCTGGGGGCTACCAGAGTACATAGGTATCCATTCATTGGATCTGGATTTCAGTATACTTCTATAACTGTGCCTTACAGATCTCCTAGACCCTTGCTGTTCGCTTTGGTTGAGGTGCCTAGCGATGTGTGCTGGACTTGAATACTATACATTCCCAATTTAAGATATTCCATAACAATTCCTTCGTCATACGCACAATAGTGATGAGTAAGTAGTCTCTAGATAGAACTTATCCCGATTTCTTTGGTATGCTTGTACTTGATCTGTGAATGTGCTCTAACGGCAGTCCAACTACGTTGAGAAAAAGTGGCAGACCAATTTAATCCAACCTCAGTATGATCCAGAGCCATCACTCGAAGCTGTTTCATCAAGCTAAACCTTTGGTAAAGAAAGACACAATCCACCCTTATTTCTCCTTCGTAATTGAATGTTCAAAATGGCTCTTAACGTCCCGTCAAGGTATCCCATTAATGCCACATCTGCCTAAGAGTCACGCAAGATGTTGAAAAATATACTGAGCAAGATGACAAAATCAAGCAAGATTGAACTTTGTGGCTGTTTATATCATTTCTTCTCACTCCTTCAGATCTTTCACAGATCTCATTAATAAAGAGTTGGGTCAGTCGCCAATCATTCATGTTATGAAGTTGCGGCTAAAAATGAAGGAGGGGAGAGCGTTAAGTATTCAATACGAGGAATTATTTTGAGGGAGGAACTTGATAGGAGGCACATTTACATTATTGATTATAGAGTAATACAGATATATGCCAAAGACCATTTCCACGATATATAATTCCCCTGAAATTCTCAACGAATGCCCATCGTCAAGCCTCTAAACCAATGCTGCCAAAACAAAAACACCCGTACATGTCAAAACCTACAAATCTACCACATTCTTAAAGCTACAAGAATTGCCGCGAACAAGCTAAATTTTGATAGTTGTGAAGAGCTATTTCCCGTACCAGTTATGACACTGTTTGTCGCGGTGCTTCCAGAGGCAGTGGTACTCGGCGTCACCACCACAACGGATCGAACCGTGGTCGAGACACCGCTAATCGCGGTAGGGATTTGTCTCGTAGATGTCACGGGTGCAGCAGTATTTTCCGTGCCCGCGGGTACGCCAGCATCAGGGGTTTCATTCGCTCCTGTGACAGCAGGTTGTATGCCGCCTGGATAAGTTGACGTAGAAACTGATCCGTTTGAGTTTGTCACTGCTGTGCCAGAATATGTTGGGAGAGTTGACATGCTAGGTGTGACAGTGGGATCCGTGTATGTTGTTGAGGCTGAAAGGGTAGTTGATGACTCAGTTGAGGTGGGCGGTACCCTGATTGATGTCTCGCTTGTGGAGGAGTTGACAATAGCTTCTATAGCATAGAAAGAGAATGCTCGCTGGTAAGAATCTGATTTGAAAGGTCCACCACATGCTTCTTCTGAATTTCCCGGACATGGCGTTGTACATTGGCTGTCAGAAACAATGGTCAGAGCTGAGTAATCAAGCCCGAACAATGAGAAGACGCATTGTCTGTAAAAGTATGTCAGCTTGAGATATAAGCATTAACAGGAGATGTATCATACGGCTCTGTTTGTGTTGGTTGTACATAACCACAAGCAAACTCTTTTGTGTCTTGCGTTCGCATGTACTCAGCAGTTGCCGAAATACTACTGCCTGTAACAGGCTGCGCAAGATACCATCCATGAAGACCACTTCTATGAGTTGCGCAACCGATGTATTTCAGTCCCGGCGCACCTTGAACTGGCGCTTGAGCTTCTACATCTCTGAGCAGAAATGCTGTTGTGAGGATTGTGCAGATGGTTTTGCTGAACATAATGTTTTGTAACAAGAGCTGATAGAGAAGATACTTGAGGTGTAATGTGACCTGAAGGTATGGCAATAAGAGCTACATCTCCCATCTTATATCTCCATACTTTAGTATGGCATTTTGCCAGAAGACTTGATAAACTACAAGCCTCCACCACATAAAGCCGAAGGCTTGGGGTCTTGGCTATGCAAGTCGAGCGCCGAGTATCTCTAGAGCCTAGATAGGTTTAAGGTTAACTCAACCTCAAGCGGAGAGCCTGGACGGCGATGTTTGCTTTCAGTTTCATAGCTAAAGATATCGATCCAGTTCACACATGGCTTAAGTGGCTAGGATACTTGCAGACAAGGAAAGTGAGCCAAGAAAATGGCTCTTTACGGATCTAGTTAAGCGGGTTCCTAATTTGGGCCATCAGAGAATGCCAAGCTTCGCGCCGGCTTCCTCCATTCAGCTCTTCTTATTGAGCAAGTGTTCATGATCCCGTGTACAACTTTTAGGTCCTGTCCTCATTCGGGGACTTATCCTGAGCGTGGAATTTCCTGAATCGGACTTGGGCTAGAACCAAGCCCAAGCTATTAGTTGCCATTTTTGTGTACAACCATCTATCATCAACTGACTTGAAATTAGTTCAATTGTTAACAAAATTCGATGTACAAAGTGCACAACTTCTGAACTGGTTGTTTGCAGTGCTGTTTGAATTAAGATTAACGCTACGCAAGCGTGGAAGAAACCGTCTCCAGGTCTTTTCCATTTCTCAAATAACAAGCCTCCTTTGCTCTCAGCCCTGGGTAGCTTCTGGACTTTACCCCGCGACGACAAAAGAGTACCGGATTTAGTCCAGGTTGGTGTGGGACGCTAGTGTATAGTCCGTTAAATTCGATTACCTGATATACTTATTAACGTATTCTTATTGGTCTTCCTCATATCCTATTTGCTCGCCGGTGTGTAGACCAATATCCATTTGTAGGTTTAGTGTCGTTGATGGTTCGTGGTCCCAGCCGACCGGTTCTATAGAGTCTTACCTAATTCTGCCTTGTTGCTTTCTAACATTGCAATTTTGAGCTTTGCTTGTCTTTCACGAATGATTTGCCTGTTTCCATACTATTGCTGCTACTATTACTGCTCGTGGGTGGTCTGCCTCGGCTGACGTCTTAGATTCTTCATCATCGATGATAAGGCATGCATGGCCTTCTTCTACTTCTATTGTTGCTCGTAAAAGAATGCTTGAGAACTTACTTTCCTTTCTCAATACAAGATATAATACAGCCAGCCTGCTTCCTCCATGCATATATTGGGCACTATATAGGGCATTAATGAGGCGATTCGCGATCTCAATCATCCTTTAAGTACACATATCCATTGAATCTTGGTAGAAAGATATTATAATATAAGGCTGTTGTACAGAACATCCTCCGGACTCTCCTACCTTATCCAAACACCAGTCACTTCTGGTTATTGGAGAAGTCGAGTTTCTACAGCAGGGTGGTTTAACGCCCCGGACATTGTAGCCCGATCCGGGGCGCTCGGATGGCATGCATTAAATGGGATATATATGATGGCACTTACAACGCATTTTTACCACGGGTATTAACTGCTTGTTACAAAACTACTGGGTTCTTTATGAATACGGTCTAATTGCCTCGCACTTGTGCGAACTTCTCACAAGACGAGGAGCAAACCGGTTAAACGTTAAGACAACTAGTATCTGTAAGAAAATTTTATATTTTATTTCCTCTACTTAAAACAAATTACTGCCCGTCCTGAGTTTTAAAGAAGGCTTCGTTCTATACTTTAGATGCTACCTGCCTGCTTTGGGTACACATTCAGTTGCAATTCATTCTTAACATGAGGAGGAGGCTAAGCCTTTTCACACAATTACATATAATTTTTGGCAGCGCAGACATCTTGAAATCACAAACACGTAGTGGCAAATGTCACGATAATACAATTCTTAACTGATCTCACATAAGTATTTGAGTGCGGTTTGTCTTCATAATTTTAGGAACAATGGGGGAGGAAGCGTCGGTCATCCCATTGCTTCTTGCCCGTCCTTGTTCCCTGGATTATTATCCATCAGCGACGAACGGGACGACAACAACCGCGACGAACGGGACGACAACAACCGCGACGATAGAACTGAAAGTATTCGTGCCAAACTATGAAGACCCGTCATGTTCCGCCAAGGATGTTAAATGCGAAAATGAAGAAAAAGCTGAATGGTCGACGAGTAGCGTTACAGTTCTGTGCAAATGATTGCGTAGCTTCGTCTCTCGAAATGAAAGTTAAACATAAGACAATTGAATAATTCTAGAGCGCGGAGTGTCATTCCGTTTGGTGTGTAGGCTACTACAAGTGCCACTAGTGGCTCCTAGCAACCGGTCTAGCTGTGCCCTGTGCACGCGTATACATATCGAACTAATAATTGCTGCTTTAGAGCAAAATGTTGTACCACGAAGCTGACATTCTAGTTGAAGGATGTGGCAAGATACTAATACTGTCTCCTTGCTTGGCATTGGTTGGTGTTTTGGCTGAATGTTTTACTCTGAGATGCATAGACAACCTCACCGCTTGCTAGAACAGCCTCCATACCAACGGCTTCGTCATGGCCCACAACGTGATTGCCACGCGTTGCATGCAAGTGCGCGATATGTATCTATGCCCCTTGCGCGCATTAAGGTCAACATACCTGTGGTTTGACTGCAGTACCTTTTCAGCAAATCCCAATATTGGAACAAAACCAACATTCACTTAAACCATCTTTCATAATGGTTGCGCACAACACCAACGCCTTAATCCTGCCAGGTATATCTTCGCCACCTAAATAAGCGCTAATCGTCGTGACCGATCCGGCAACGCGAGGCATGAGGTGAAGATATTCAAGCTTCCTCTCCTAGAATTGTAGCCGTCGATCAAGAAAATTATCAATGTGCGGGAGAGGGCAGCACTTGGTCCGAAATCTGGGAAAGAGGATGGCGTCGACTTCGACGGAGCCGATAACCCAGCGTGTGCTCAGAATTGAGAACCACCCAAGAAGTGGATGATAACTGTGCTTTCACCCATGACCTTCATATCGTAGGTGGATTCTTGTTCACCTTCAGTTTCATCACAAACTTCCTAATCCAGTGGCCCTTCGTACAGTACCCTAACCTCCACTATGTTTGCGCCCAGTGTGCCAGCAGTCATGATAAAGTATCGTTTTAAGAGCTTGACTCCTGTTACTTTCGTTGTGTCAGTATATGTGCTGGGAAACGAATCAGGCCAACTCACTCTCGCCTACTGGCAGACCTCTTTGGACGAGCCCCCGGTTAACATGTCACGAATATCCTCTTCATCAATTCCATAGCAGCGTGTGCTCTCAGGTTGGCCTATCCGTGCTGATTGTATTTGGATTTCCCGCGGGCGACATGGGAGCAGCTATATTGTCTTTGGGATCACATGCCAAGATGTCCGGTCCGTAGCGGTCCCATAGTATTTCCTCTTTGGTGCCTCAAGGAAAGTGGCGTATGCTTGTGTAAAAGCTCCTCTGTAAACCCAAATCTCATCCCGTCATCGAAAATTTCATAGACATAGCAAGGTCCATTATGTGACGTGAGATTTTCGATTCTGTCACACCGGCAGCGCGCAAACGCAAGTTCATCCTTGTGACTCCAAATGAGTTTTCAGAGCCCATGTTATTGTGCAATGAGCATATCTCATGATGCAAGCCAACGGGTTACCAACAGATAAAGCCCAACTCAAAATTCAGATGGGAAAAACGTCATATTTTCATCCTTTCATGTCATCTCTGACGCTTAGATGCCGTCGCAAGAATTGCCCGGAGTAGCCCAAATGGCCTTCGACACCGAAACTCGCTCGTCTTGGCAGGAGCTGGAACATCTTCGGTCCTTCACCCTCACCTGATTTTGGGTAACACTATTGCAACCAGTGGAGCTGCGGCTGGCGGCGCGCATCTCGGAAGACGGAGAGCAAAGATAATTGATGGTGGCTTCAGGAGACAATAGTGTGAGATCTGAAATTGATTCTTGACAGCGTTTCTTGACATCCCTTGCCCGCAAAAATTCGACACATAGCACTATTTCGTATCAAAATTGATCTCCTTCCAGATCATCAGACCAAGCATTACGCTCGTTCATGAAAAGTGTCGTTTTGTTCTCCTGGCATAGTTTTGGCATAACTATGAGTTGCTTGCCAAGACGTTAAGAGATCTCGTATGCGAATGCCATGCGCTAACAAGAACCCCATACAATAGTCCAGATCCCACCAATGATATCCATATCGGAAATGGCGCCTCGTTTTGTCTGCTTCTGCCAAGCCATTCCTCCCCCACCCGGTTGTGGTGATGGCGAGTTGCGGTTGGTCAATGGGGGCTGTTGAAACCCCAGACAGAAACCCCTTAAGCAAGGTTTCAGCGAGCCTCAGGTTTTCATCTTCTCTTAACGAAGAGCACTGATCACTGAGCATACAATGCACAGCGCCTATTGAAAACATGAGAGAATTTACGTCCCATGCTCCCCGTCTCATACTGTGGTATTACATTGCCAAGAGCCTCACCTCGTCTGAAATGCTGCTGCCAAGTTATTGGCATCTCCGTGCGTCCAAAAACATAGGGCTCAGGGTGATTGTAGCCGCGGATGTGCTTTGAAATTATCAGATTCGGATTCTATAAGATGCGGCTCGATCTGCTTCGTTTTGAGTTCTTTAGTTCATCTCAATCTTTCAACTCAGCTTCACCTGTTTTTTACCTTCCTTCCACAGCTGTGCTGTCATTGCCTTCTTTCCACTTCAACCACTTCATTCATTCTTTTGAGAAGAATTTTTAATACTCCATCTTTCATCATTCTACCAGCCTTTACATCAGAATATAAAGATGCGTTTCTCCACAGCAGTCGTTGCCCTCTTTGTCACCCTTGCCGCTTCAGCGCCAGTCTCGAAGAGACAGGTTTTCAGCAGTACTACCTATGACGAGTATGCAGTAATTCCCCAAGTGCCATAGCAAGTTGTACTGACATTATAACTTAGCATTTCCATCTCCGGTGGAACTGCGGGCAACGCTGAAGCGGAGGCTCTTGCCGTCTTCTCGGCTCTAGACACCGAGGACTTAGCCAATGTCACCGAGGAGGATCTGGATTTCCTCAATGAGGTTAACCAGGTCGCCAACGACGCCGAGACCGAAGCCTTCAATGTTGCCATCGATAATGCAGCTGATGAGGCGGAGAAGACCGCTCTCCAGAATGGCAAGATCAAGAACAAGGTCCTCAAGCTCGAGGCCACTATTCTGAAGCTGCAGGCTCAACAAGCTCAGGGACAGGATGTGGAGGAGAAGTTAGCCACTGAGCAGACCAAATTGAACAACAATATTGCTCTTGATGAGGCGGCTGCGGGAGAAGAGTCGACCTTCTTGAGCTTCGATGCTACTATTGGTTAGAAGGGGTAATGGAGGATGAAGTTGGAGGTGGGGAAAGATAGGCTGAGGCGTGGACGGAGGTAGTTGTTATATTGAATATAATAATTGACAGGCACTCATGGTCTCGTTGTTTCCCTGTGTGAGGTTTGTAACATTTCCGAGGTTGGTATCTGGGCAGAAAAGCAGACGTCCAAGCATTGTTTCTGCAGCCAAATGCGAATAAATTTCTGTGATTCAATAATGGCATTGGTGGAGTAGATGGTAATGGGTACTCGCGCGGATGCAAGATGCGCAACAATAGTACTTAAGCTACCTCCCCAACGATCAGAACTGCGGATTCCCATATATTGGCCGTTTGGACTAAGTGGAAAAGATATTAACAAGCGAGTCACTCACCCGTCTGCCTCATTAGGCAAGAAGCTAAGCTGAAGAATCAAATTTAAAACCACTCACAAGATGTTCCTTCCAACGCTAGCTGTCGAATATTCGATGCAGAGTAGGCCACAATTAATGAATATGGTAGCCCCGAGGCGTCCACAATGTTTGTTGGATATTGCAACTCCTCAAATATCGACCGAGAGACTCTTGGATTGCAACAACAGCCGCAGCTATGAGACCTCTCTCACCCGTTTCTCAACAGATTCAGAATGAAAACGTGTTCTCTAGAGTCTAAGCTCCTCCAATTGTGGCACACCGGACAGGTATTTCCTGTCTCCTCTTCCTAGCACCACCTTGGCCCCTTCTCAGAAGTCTATTTTCACTCATGTAAGCAGTAGTGGCAGCACAGCTCCTCAGCTCCTCCCTCTTCACGGCCTATATTCACTGCAAATGTTAAATTTCAGTACCACGCTTATCTTAGGTGAGGCTCAAGCAGGCTTGATCAGCCAGGATGGCGAACGATAGTAATTACGGAGCCGCCTAGTAGCATATGTCCATTTGATTCAACAACCATATAATCGATCGAAAACAAATGAGAGCCTTTGTGGGAGTGTCAGGAACCGGTTTACGTAAGTAGACCAAGGAGCTAGAAAATCTCTCACCTATATATTATGGACTAAAACCGTAGAGACTACAATAATCGTAACACTCCTAATAGGCACGTATTCTATTGTTGTGATACTCTCGTAGATCCTCTAATTGATCCTCTGGCCAATAGATCCTATATTTAGCAGGGAGAAGTGTCAAGTACTTATCACGTGACACTTTCACTGCTCACTTTTCCGCGCCAAAAGTTGTGAGTAATATAAAGGAAATATTCTTGTCTTATCATCGGATGTGACTGATGGAATCCCCGAAAGCAAAAGCTGCAAACACGTTGTCTTGGTTTATGCAGCCGTCGGATCCCTTCTTGGCGTGCCAACTTGGTGGCGTAGCTTTTCGAATAACCTTATTTAAAGGCTGCCCGGAAGATCCCATCTGCAATGACAACTTAAGCAGTCGGCTGCCAACACATTGCATGTTCCGATCTCACGATAAATTAGGCAAAGATGTATCATACAACGGGGAGCCCTCCTAACTGCAAGCACTCGGGCCCACGGTAGCGGAATACAGTCTCCATTGGGTTATTAGCTTCGCAATTACGTTAGTAAAAGAACACCACGTTCCCGGATACGGCAGCTCTTTTATCCTCCATCCCCAATATGGGTAATACCTTTATACGAAACATGCGTCTCTACTCTAATATCCATGGCTCCAACGCTGCCTACTGAGTATTCTAATTTGAAATCGCGTTCAGATATGATGAGGAGCTGTTGACAAACGCTTTTATCAGTTAAAACTCTTTTCATCGACCTGCTAGATGGGGGTAGGTCAGACCCATAAACTGCATGTCTAACAAACCTTTCAACCACCACCTCGCAGATATCCCATGCAGATCCCTCGTTCTACGGAGAAACGGTTAAATGAGAGCATTGTTTATCTTGGCGTCTACAGGGTGTTGATTGGCTCTTTGGTGAGGTTCCTGGGCCTGTTCCTGGGCCTGTTCCTGGATCGTCACTGCATGCAACCATGTCTATATGCTGGCAACTGCAGATACCGACCAGGCAGAGCTCTTTCCGTAGGACACAAGTTACGATGCATTTACGTTGAATGACACGGAAAGCGGTGGTATAAAGGATGCCGCCGCTCCAGCTATGGGAGGTTTCCACTCAGTGCTCTGTGTTGCACAATCGTCGCTGGTGTTCAATATTTTTGTAAGGGCTCCGCGATTTAGCAGTCCCCGTCAATCTATCTTCAGAATTACAATTTACATGTCTTCCGAGGGGTCCTAAATGCTGACATCATGATATTTTAGTTAAGTATCCATATCAGCCTTCGGCATTATGCTTTACGTCACGACGGCGCTGCTGGCTTTTGTTGGCTCAGCAGCTGCGGCTTGCAATGCCGACAACTGTCTCCGCGCCCTGAGGGCAACGCAGATCCCTGGCCAACTCGAAGCTGCTCAATCATTCTGCTCTACTTTCAAGACGACTTCAGTCGCCGCGGCGGCAGTTCCCACCTACATTGCCAAAGCATGTGTTTCAAATCAAGTTGGAAGCCCTAAATTCCGAATTTCCAGTGCATGCGACTGCATTGTAACGACTTCCACCAGTAAGACAAACACATTAATGAAACATTCAGTTGCTCGTGTTGGCTGACGTAGTCTTATCTAGCCATCTCAACTACAACCACGGTCATTCCAACCCCGACTGCAACATTACAAGCATGCGGAATTGTGAGCAGTCTTTCCTCTGCTTTCAAGGTCGTGTCACCGTCTGCTACGCCCACAATACCTGCTAAAATCGCTCATGACTGTCTTAATTCTGTACCCTTGAACAAGGATGCTGCTCTCAAGCTCCTAGACTCAATTGAGCCGTACTTGGAATGGCAAAGTGATCCTGCCTACCTCAAAAATCCTCCTGCAGACCAGTATTTCTATCCTCCTCATGATATCTTTGGGAAATTCGCATCTATTCGATCGAACCTGAACGCGAATCTCTACATCAATGAATACGCGTTTCAACAAGACCTCTATCAAGTCTTCGCACCAGCACATGACGGCCACTTCGTCGTATATCCCGATCTTTTAAGCAAGGCTTTACAATGGGGCCGCAGGGTACCTCTTGTCTCACTGAGTAAGGATGGAATAGAGATTCCGAAGATATATGCTTACCGTGAGTTTCCGCTTGATTCTTACAGCACTGGGGCTTCGTATTTAGTTGCTTTGAAGAGTACTTTTATCCATCGTTCTGAAAATCCCCAAATTGGTTAGGAAAGTATCAAGGATACTGACTTTTATAGATGATGTGCTCAATTCGAGTTCTACTGCTTCAGAGATTGTGACTATCAACGGTATCAAAGCATCACAGTATGTAGAGGAATGGGCAGCTACTGCTGCTTTCGACCAAGATATCGATGCCAACTACAACTCAATGTTCTATGGAAAGGCGTCTGAGGCGGCTGGTTCCGGGCTTGGCTACTTTTTTGTTAATGGTCGTGTTCGATACATCTATCCCGGACCTAACACAACCTTTACTTATGCCGACGGAAGGATCCAAGTGGAGGAGAATATTGCTCAAGTAAAAAACAGCTTCGATGGGGTCGTCGATGGCCCATCCTTTTATTCAAAGTTCTGTGCACCAGCAAGTACGAATTCGGTCCAGGCGGCAGAGGCTCCAGCTACGCAGGCAATAGGCATCCCAACGTATCCTCGGCCTGTGATTGCGAGCAGTGATAATGTGGTCACTGGTTATTATCTTGAAGGAGAGGGACTCGATAATGTTGCTGTCATTGCCCTGCTCGATTTCAGCCCTAATGATCCTGTTGAATTTCAGAACACGGCTCAGACCTTCTTCGCACAAGCCAAAGCAGCAGGGAAAACCAAACTTGTCGTTGATCTAAGCGCCAACGGTGGAGGCTATATCTTCCTAGGATATGATTTGTATAGACAATTGTTCCCTGACATCGTCCAGACCGACTACAACCGTATCAGAGAGAACCCAACTTTCTTAGCCATGTCGAAAGCTATCTCTGATGCGATTCCAGAAGGCTTTAATCCATACACTTCAGGCGACCGTGATCTTATCTCGGCATGGGAGTCATGGTTCAACTATCGATTTGACCTCAATATCACTGCCCAGCCATTCTTAACTTTCGAGGACAAATTTGCACCACATGTATGGGCCGGCGATGAGTACACAAATATCATGCGATGGAATTTGAATGACCCTCTTCTCACAAGTAACGCCACCTACGGCTTAGGAACCGATGTGACTGGGTACGGTAGCAGAACTAACTTCACCCAACCATTCGCCGCGGAGGATATCATCATGCTCTATGATGGCGGTTGCGCCTCGACATGCACACTTTTCAGCGAGTGGATGCGTTTGGATGGCGGAGTTAAATCAATCATGATGGGGGGTCGACCAAACACTAATGTAATCCAAGCAGTCGGTGGTGTCAAAGGTGCTCAAGTCTTAGGCTTCGGTGACATCAAAAGCTACGGAGATTTTGCAGCACAATTTACCAATGACACCGAGATCCTGGAGACACTGAGCGTCCTGAATGATTACGCAGTGTCACGCAGCACTGCTACTGCGATCAATTTCAGAGATCAAATCCTTCCTGGTAACGTCAATGACGGACTCCCAGCACAGTTTGTCTATGAGGCTGCTGACTGTCGGCTGTTTTATACCCCTCCTATGGTCACTGATGTTACGGCGCAATGGAACGCGGCTGCGAATGCTGCATGGAATGGTGCGAAGTGCGTGTCTGGTGCTGGGCTTGGGAAGAGATCTGTGAACTCGAAGAGTGTGCCAAAGATGAGTCCTCTGGAGGTCAGGAAGGATGCGCTGATGAGGAAGACTATGGTGAAAAGGATGGCAGCTGAGAAGGGAAGTGAGCTGTATGAGGCGAAGTACGGACGAAAAGCCATCGAATAAGTACCCGTTATTCGATAGTCGTTCTTGGATTTGATGCGACTAATGAGTAACGCATTCTACTAACGTCTGACGTAAATGTATAGTTAATGACAATATACAGATAATTAACTCTAGAGCACTCTCCTTACTCTATCCGTCACCGATTCTCTGCTTGCTGCCATGTCTTGTATATGTACCTCAAAGCCTATCGGTCAAGCTTGCTGCCTTTGTCTGATAGCCTGCCATTGTCTGCAACCATATATTGCCTTTGGGATCCCTATCTTGTTCAACATGCCCGACTTTTGAGCGCCCAATATTGTCCGCCACAGGAATATACCCTCCAAACAGAGAACAGATACTGCTGAGAAATATATGTGTATCTGCCATTCCATCCGTGATATAGTTCCTGCTGTATATCTCTGCAATCTGGGTCGGCTTTTATATACTCTGTTTCTGTTTCTGTTTCTGTTTCTGTTTCTGTTCCTGTTGTCAGCTCTTGCGCGTAGGGAATCTTGCGCAGGGGTCTCAGCTGGCGTCCTGTGGAAAGCATCCGTGATCGGTGATGTATCTCACGGATGGGTTTCTGGTTTTATTTTATGTGAGGAGTTGATTGATGGGTCCTCATATACTGGGTCTTGCTTGGCTTTTAGGTTTGGAAAGATGGTGAGCGGAGGTTCCATCTGGGCTGTTGAGGCGGAGGGAGCCTATGCTGCACGGTGCTTAGCGAGGCCTTCTGAGGATCCAGTGAACTTCATAGGGTTTATGCGAGATTGGCGGAGGGGATATATTAGTGGACAACCATTGATGGAGGTATTTTGTTTCAACTGGCACTAATTTTCCCTCGTTGTGATCTAAGGATTTGCCGAGCATGAGATGTGACATTGGATGCTATGGAAGCCTTAATTTCAGGCAGAAGTCCTCTGCCATGCCATTAATTAGCCTCAGAAATGTTCCTTCTCATCTCCTTCCTCTGTCGCATCAAGAACACAGTGCTCCTCTTCAGATATCAATATTCAGAACGTGTGCGAACGTAAAAATGCAAATGGACCCGATTAGCTCAGCATCATGACAACCATATACGGGGAGAATCTATTCCTTTCTTTTCCTCTGTGAAACGGAAAGTATGCAGGTTAAGTCTTACATCCTGAATGATGATGCCGCACTACAGAAAACTCCATCAATGTGCAGTCAGGCTTTGGTTTACTTCGCGCATAACGCAACAAGCCCAGCCTAAGTAAATATGCAACATCAATACAAGACGGATTAACTGCCACCTTATATAAAACGCGCAAGCCTTTCTTCGGCCTTCCTTCACCTTAAACAATATCTTGGCAATCCCACTTCGACTTGATAATCCAATGATAATCCTTGCTTCCCCAGGTTTCGGGCCGTCCCGGTCAAAGGTGGCAGAAGCCTCAGCACAGCCACGGCATGCGGATGGATCCTTTGCATCCTTAGGGATATCCTGACTGCGCAATCTTGTGGTGAAAGGTAGGAGGGAGGCGGTATCCTGGGATTAATTTTTCAATGTGTCGGTAAATGATATATAATATGCCGGAGCCCCAAAGACGCTCCACCTAGTCCAACGTCTACGGCATTGCCACTTTTTATATCACTCATCAGAAAACACGAAAAGAATCCACGATGCGTATTACTGCCTCAACAGCGATATTACTGTCTTCCCTCTTCCTTCCCAATGTCTTCGCCGCACCCGCACCTCTACCACCGAAGCCCTTCGAGACAAATAACAAAGAGTACCTCGCATCCTTGAAGGAGAATGGACATGGGAAGCGCGACGCTCTTCTTAGTACCGGCATTGGCCCAGCCTGCGGAGGCACCAACTGCGTCAAGAGCCCATGGTTAACGAACACCCAACTCCTCAATAAGTATCCTGACCTGTTTGCTCAACCACAAGTAAAGAAGCCTGTTGCTCCGAAAGCAAAAGACGAGCTCCGCAATAAATATCCCGACATGTTTCCCAAAACTGCGACAGGACAACCTGTTGAGCCCAAGTCGGTAGCTCGGCGTGACGAATCTCCAGAGAAGCGCGAGGCTGTGAAATTACCCTGCGATGGTGCCAACTGCCAGCGCAGAAAGCGGATGGTAGACAATACACCAAGCGCACCCAAACCTCAGCCTTTAAAATACAAATTCAACCTCAAGGACTGTCCAGGCCCCAATTGCCCACTTAAAAGCAACCGCGTAGTTACTCTTCCTGGCGGCCCCTTGCTACGCAATGGAGAGTTCATCAAGACACGCGGAGACAATGACGTGAAGCATATCCAGACCACTGACACAGAGAACAAGCCTGGCGCGCCGGCGAGGAAGCTCGATGGGGAGACGAGACGGCCGATCGCAGTACAGTAGAGGCGCCAAAAGAATATGAGGCTTTTGCGAGATTGGAGGGGGCGATCGAGGATTGTATCTGATGCTACATTGGCCTAAGGTGGAGCGTATCAGAGGTTCAAGGACAAAGGCACCACGGCCTGGGCTGCTCCACGCTTATGTTCAACGCTCCTTGCGTCGCATGTGGCCTGTCCGAGCTTTCTCTTTCTTTTCCTTTGTACTTGATTTTCTGAAAATTTTGGAAAACGGCGTTGTTACGAGATTTGGGATATAGCAAGCGCGGAGTTTGGGGTTTGCATTTTCACGGCGTTGAAGAAGTTTTAAGGTACAGGACAACAAGTGCCACGGCACGAAAGGAACCTAGGTTAAAATTGAGTTCGAAATAAAACTTTTTTTTGGTCAATCATCTGTGCAAGAAATTCCGTCTGGTGTCATTTTTGCAATGACTGTGACTGGTTCACACTCCTAACGGTCAAGTAAAACAATCTGCTCTGAATCACAGCGTGTTACGTTATATGTTTGGCTATCACTTTGCGCTGCCTCATCAACTCTCGTAGAATTGATTCAATTCCATAGCAAAGAGAACTCTTCAACACCTCTTCGTGCGGTTTTCTAGTTGAAATAAAAAATTCCTCGGAAGTATGACCTTTGTAAACTCACCACGTTACCCGCTCCCTCGCATGTCAGCCAAACAAAGAGGAGACTGGGGCCGAACATTCGGTTTGGACTATTCAATCTTTATTATACATTCATAAGCAATTAAATCGTATCCAAGAGATACAATCTAGTAACCAAATCTCTAATAAAATTTTGTTGCAAATCGCAGATGCAACTATATAAATATATTGATCCGCAAGCTACTCAGCCTCTCACGTGACTATCCTCCTCCTGCCCAGAACTTACTCATCCCACTGTACATCATTTCGAGTCTCTAAAGAGACTGCATATGAACTACATATATAGCACAGGATTGGCGACTTGCAACAAAGATATATTTTGTGGATAAGGAGGAGATCTCATAGGTTAAGTGGCAGAGAAGGTCATGCAACAACATGTAGTTGTACGCACCCAACTCCATCCTTTTGTGGCTAGTTTTGAATCCCAAGTTTCGCACGGTTTCTAGATTTCTAGGCGAAGGTGTACAATCCATGCGTCCTAATAGGAACATGTTGTATATGATATGATGTCTGACCAATAACGAACAACCTGCCACGCTATGCAGCTAAAGCAACCAGTACTCAATCATTGTGCCTCTTGACAATTTTGACACACCATCTAGCTCAGAAGAGCCAAAGTAACTCGAGTACACTATCTGATTCTCTTTGCCCAATTTCCAATTCGCTTCCCTTCCTATAGTACAGTTGTCTAACACCAACGCCTTCTAAGATTTCTGCAACCACCAATCTATAGCTCTGCTTCTCCCCCTCTTTCAATGGAGGCCTCAACGGCCCAATCGCGGCTTCGAATTGAAGGGGCTCGCCAGTCCATGTCATCTCCACAGCATCAAAATTAATTTTATCAACTCCAGCAGGATACTCCACAATCGAGAAGCCATTACTCAACACGAGATTTTGTTGCGGAAACATCCATCGCTGCCAGATCCCCGCGTCTCCACATGCTTTACCGACCAGAGAACCCGCCGGGACATCCACCTGAAACCAAGATCTCCAATGGTGCACAGAAAGAACACGCCTTCCACTCTCGAAGAAACCATCTGCGGTCGCGCATCGCAATGATTCCTCCTCCTTCGCTTGGAAGTCCATCTGATTTAGGAGTGGATCGAAAATCGGTCGGACATTTGTATAATCAAATAGGCAGTGGGAGAATATCTGATCGCCCTGGAAATGGCCCATGCCGTTGACACAGATATCCCAGATCTCCGGCGAGATGAGTCTTGCTGCCAGAGGAATGGAAACAAATATTCCACCTCCACCATACGCAATGAGACCCTAGTCGCGAATTGCAAATATGTTTTCTGATTTTGCCGCCACCACCACCCCCTTTTCTGCATTATAATTCTTATTGAGGTGTTCTACCAACAAATGCAACGATGGGACAAAGGTATCATCATCTATCAGCACCAACCATTTCGTATGTGCGGTTCTGGTCTCATAAAGTAGTTTCAGGAGGGAGAAATACGCGATCGGGAAGGTAGCGTTTGAAGGATGCACGTGAAGATCAATGTTGAGCCTTGCAGCTCGGTCTTGTACCTCGAATAAGAGTGGAAACCCTTCTGGCACTGGAGGTGTGATGACATGGAGAGGAGCTTGTGAGTTGGAGAGCCAATGTTCCAATTGATCGAGGGAAAAGCTGAGGCGGGCGACCGCTGTGGCAATGCCAAAGGATAAGATAGATGTATCGGTTTCGGGCGACGGAGGAACAAGCAGTGTTAAGGGAGGAAGATGCGTGATAACAACATCTGACAGATTATCCTTGTCAAGAATATGCCGTTCAGGAAAGAGAGGCTCGTTGATAACTGTCATATCCGGTCGTTCTCCATCAAGAGACCGAGTCCTAATTGTTCGACTGGCATACCGAAACTGTGGTGAAAGATTGATTTTGTCACTCAGGTACTCAATGTTATCATTTGTACTTTCTGTCGTTGGCCGATTTGGTCCTTCTGGAGAAGGGTAGCTGATGTCCGGCTCCAGATATACGTACAGCCAGATAACACTGATCGTGGTTAGAAGCCCTGTAAAGTTGAGGCGATGACTCCATCGTGAAGCGCTGAATCGATGCATTGCGGTGGCGCGTTCAATTTCATTGGAGGTGGGGTATTGGCATTGATATTAAAAACCAGAGACCAGAATATTGAGACAACGGAAGAGCCAAATACAGAAAGAACCACATCATAGCCACATCCTATGAACTAAATACAAGCCCATTGACGTCGGAATTGCTTTCGGGCGGTACATCAGGCAGAACATAACACTAAATCTACTTTTCATATAGTTGGTGATGATGAAGACACTTGTCTTTGTTTGCTCCGGCTTGAGCTGTCTTGAGATTATCCTTTAACCTGGCAAACCTGTTTTGGAGGACGATCTCCTGTTTCGAAATAGATGAGTTGGCGAGTTAAACGTTAAATACATATTGCGAGAAGTACCTTTAGGCGATGAGAAGTATCTCGTCATATCATAGGAAGGAACATATGAAGGTCCTATTGATAGATATTTTCGGCGTCGGGAGAACCATGTGGAGCAAACTCGGCCAACACGTGACTTTCTTAGGGAACGCAGCGCTATAAATGGCCACAAAAGCTACTACGCCGTGAAACATTCATAAAAAAAAAAACTGTATGTAGTTTTGAAGATTAAGTGTTGCCGTGCATGTCTTGTCTATGACAATTGGTTTTGGTCTCCTGGAGGGAATCAAACTTGGTTGTCCGAGAGAAATATTGAGACAGACGAATCATATTGAAGGGAAGTCGAAAACTCAATCCTAAAAGAGATCATCATAGCCTTATTGTAGTCTTGGGGGTGTACCCACGTAAGGGTAATTTTCTGCCTCCAGGTTAAGAAATTTGGGGAGTCTTCGTCCTCTAATAAGATCTTCTATCGCAGAGCCATATTTCACTAATAGTTCCTCTTTCCACGCAGTCTGTATGATACCAATTCCAAATGGCAATCCATTGCTGTTGAAACCAACTGGAATGGTTATCATTGGGTATCCTGCCTTCGCCGCAACTGAGCATGCAGCACCACTATCCGCCTGTAGAGGAACAAGAAGTCCATCCAAATCGACTCCATCGAATTTCAGTGCCGCATCAATGCCTTGCTCCTGGGACTTAAGTCTCATATAACTCAAAGCTTCAAGATATCGATCATTTGGCCAGTCCTTAGACTCGACGCACTTGTTGAAATTATCCTGGCCTGTGGGCCACGCCGGATGTGTTCCAGGAACCCCGCCTTCCTGCTGAGTATGCCGAATATTGTAGGCAATTATATCTTCTAAAGAAAGAATATTGCGCCAGTTACTTGAGAGGCTGCTCAGATGCTTCCCGATACTATGGTAAAATTCCGTTCTTACGACTTGGAACTCCGATAGTCTTGAATTTGTCTCACCTTCCCCAAAATTCCAGTCCCAGCCGGCTGGTGAAATAATCTCTTCAGCACTTGGAATTTCAACGCTCATGACTTGAGCGCCAGCCTTTTCCATTTGTCGAATAACATTATTTAAGGCCTTGTATTCAATGTCACTACTTTTATTTTGGCTTGCTAATTTCCACACTCTTTTTTGCGGCAGACCGAACTTTGCCCCTTTCAAAGCGTCCCTCTTGCTCAGCCACCACATATAAGGTGCGCTACAACATTCCCTGGGGTCGCACAGTGAGCCTCTGCCTCTACCAGTGATGACATCCAGAACCAATGTAGCATCTTCGACAGACCGAGCAAGTGGCCCCACTGTGTCCATACTTGGTGATTCTGGAATTAATCCTTCAGTGGAAGTCAGCCCAACAGTGGGCTTGATACCGACAACAGAATTTCGATCTGCTGGAAACATGATGCTTCCGTCAGTCTCGGTGCCGATACTAAAGGCGCACATGTTCGAAGCAAGTGCGCTCGCACTTCCAGAGCTGGAGCCTCCGGGATGATGGGCAAGATTGTATGGATTTCGATTTTGGCCACCTCGCGATGAATATCCTTCGGCATAATACGATGCTCGCATTGAAGCGAATTCCGACAAATTCGCCTTCCCGAGCAAGATAGCACCAGCCTCTCTGAGCAGAGTAACAACATGCGCATCATGGGCTACGCTTGTTCCGACTAACGCGGCACTTCCGGCAGTGGTCTGCATTTTATCCTTAGTTGCAATGTTATCCTTGAGAAGAAATGGTATTCCATGCAATTGCGTCCTAATATGTCCATTTTGGCGCTCGTCATCGAGCCTGTCCGCAATGAGGAGGGCATCAGGGTTGGTCTCGATGATCGCTTTCAGACGAGGGTTTATCAATTCGATCCTTTCAAGATAGCACTGAACCAAGTCCCTTGATGAAAAGACATCCTTGCCAAAGTAGTCCTGTAGCTGTAATATCGAGCAATCCTCAATATCGATCCCACAACACCGAGGCATCAGTACGCATGATTGAGAGCTATCCATAACTGTGTGGCGGGTTGTTGGAGTCGTAGCCAAAAATCTTTTTCAATAATTGGATACCTTGAGGTAATTTGTGGACATGGGATGGCCGTGGGCATCAAGTTTGAGACCTGATTAAAGACCTGTTGTTTGGATATTCGTCTAATATTGGAACATCAATAATCTTATATTTGCTTGAGAAATAATTTATAATGTTGTGCAGACAGCAATGCCATTGTTTTCTGATGTCGATGTTTCACTTCTACATCGACAGAATGAAAGAGGAAAGTGTTTGAATATGTCAAGCACGTGACTAGACATTTTGGCACCCTTATCATAGGAAAGATGTCTATACTTGCATCGGAATAAATTTTTAGGTGTATCCATCTAAACTCTTATCATTTAGAACAAGACCAGGGCTAATCACCAGAGCTCTTTCGTATCAATCACATGACTTCAACTACAGATTTTGTGTCACATATATAAAGGGCAAAATACTTCAAAAAGGAGCATTTGCTTTTTGTGGTATTTTCATAAACTAAAACACATTCCGGTAATTTTCATGGACAGCAGCTTAGCTTCAGACTCGTTGCGACTTACCAAGATATAAAATATTGACGTATATCACAACTCATCGCAGAATCTTACTCGAGTTTCTACCATGTCTCCCATACTATCTTAGACCTGCTTCACATACAAAAAAATCCTTGCGATTACTCAAAATATGGCTTGTTCCGTAATACTACCCATATGAAGTTGCAATATCTGAAATCTCGTGCCGCACATTCCGCTACCCCTTTCTAAGACAAAAACGTAGAGAAGTACAAGGCACCAAGAGCGTGTATCATTTACGACGTTTCTCTCCAAAAGAAGAGCCGTCAGCCACGGGTGGCGTATCACTTGCTTCGTGAAGTGGTGCATATTCTGGTAAGTGTTCTCTGTTCTTTCCCTTCTTGTCTTGGGATGATTCCTTCTTCGGTTTTCTTCCCGAAGACTTGGATTCATGTCTGTTTGTACGATGAGTATGCTCACTCGAATCATCCTTGCTTTTCGAGGTTTTAGAAGACCGCTTTGTGGCACTCGACGACATGCTTGAGCTAAGTGGCTGGCATTGCGACTCTAATGAGAGCGACAACATTTCTGTCTCGATACGAGGCGTGTAAAGCATGGTTGGTTCAGCTCCCTCCTTTGCTAGTCGAGCTCGTAGACTCCGGCCTTTGAACTTGTGGTTATCGAGGGACTTAATAACGGATTTAGCAATGGAGTGTGTTCCAAAGACAGCGAAAGCGTGACCACGGGGACTACCATCTGCATGTTTTGCTATTTCAAAAGTCTCGATAGGCTCGTAATCACCCTTTTTAGAGAATTTTGAAACCTTGGAAATTAAGAGGTCCCGAAACTCAGCTTCCGATGTTGAGTGAGGCAGCTGGGTAATAACAACTTTTCGTGCTTCAGTCTGGACCACAGTTGGAGGCGCAGGGGTATCGTAGTAGCCTATTGCTGGAGAGGATATTGAATTCTCGGAATATAATGGGGCGGGGTAGTTCGTGACTTGGTGTGTTGTCACATAAATGGGAGTGGTCGGCGCCATGTTCCCAGCATAAACAATTCCAGTTGTTGGAGTCACCGAGTAGGTATATTGAGGGCTAACTGAGAATTGGCCAGAGTTATCATAAAGTGGCGTTGTTTGGTCGTAAGATATGGTGCTGTATGGTGGAGATAGTGGAGTGTAAATTTGATGTGCAGCTGGCTGTGATGAAAAGTAACTCTACAATAAATTAGTATGATTTTAGAGATCCTTGTGTGCTTAACTTGCATCGCTTGTTAATGACTCGGACCCGGGGTGCTGTGGTCTAACGGGACTTGCTTGATAGTAGTCCTGATAGTCAATATTCGGAGAGTGACGAGAATCGTTAGCTGATGTTGTTGACGAACTGCCGCGGTGTCGTCTAGGAAGAGAAGTTACGGCGCTATCACGAAGTGTGGTGGTTTGTGTTTCGTTTCTCCCGTCCGCCATAATATGCCGAGTATCTAAAACCGCCCCATTCAGATGCGCTACGAAAGAATTAAGCTCCGAGATAAAAGTCTTTAATGAGATCGTGGGCTCACCAAGGGCTTTCTTGAAGTTTTCCTTTCCTTTGACTCTTACCCAACCGTCCGTGGAGTTAGGGTACACCTGAGCGTGATCAATATCAATAATAGTTCCATCAGGCCCATCCTGAGCGAAATTTTTCAGTTTTTGCCAAGTCGTTTTCCAGGGGAGACCGGCGATAACAATGTAATAAACCCCTGTAATGTCACCTGCAAGTACATGAGGCATGTTAAACAGTAAAAAAAGATCGGATGAGATGTTGTGCTAGGTCCTCTCTTCGGTATATATATCGAAGTACAGAAATGATGGCTTCTCAAGGATACATTTCATACACCGTGAAGATAAATCTAGAGCTTCCACTTCCTATAACACGCCACAGACGCAGTGGAATGAACTACATGATCTTTACGAAAGAAGAAACACTGAAAGCGTTTTCGCTCTCATTGAGTAGGATCAGTCTTCAAGGGAAACCCTGGCACGATTGCTAACGAGTCATGGTATACATTTGAATCTGTTTGGCTGCAGCTTCCCAAAAAAATATCACATTTCAAAGCATGTCCAGCCGGACATACGTTCGAATAGAAGATATGATATAATTCGCGACAGGGATTTCTGGATAGAGATCACTCCTTAGGAATAAGTCTCCATTCACCGAAGACACACAACAGTTATGTGTACTACCCTCCACGTCCTATTCCATGGTTGCGATATTAAAATGTGACTGCTCAATCCGACCTCCATAGGTACCCTATATCATGGGAGACTGAGACTGGGGTCGGGATCCGCTGCTGGACGAAAAATCTTGGTTTCTAGGTCCATAATGAATGCGAGTGATGCAACATCGCGTCGACGAAAGCCCGCCGACCCGGTAGAGGACTTTTCCATTGCCGACGGGTGAGGAACTGCGGCTTGAGACGTACTGTGCTGGCTCTTGTGTTCTCTTTTGCTGTGCAGCAATAACCATCGTCCTATCAAAACGAGCGCGGATCGACGTCTTGCATAACCGCAGTTCCATCATATATGGCTACCTACCTAGTTTGCCCGCACAATTCAGCTACTGCTACCAAATCAATGCGATCTCAGAAAAAGCAAATACCGCCAAGCTTCTGGCCGCTTGTCTTCGCCAAAATCGACAATATCCAAGCGCGATGCGGTTATATGCAACCATATCCATAAGTAGTAGAGCAACATACTGGCAAGATTGGCAAGCCTTGCTGCCAGGGAGGGCCAGAACTGGTCATGGCTGACGCATTAGTGCGAATTAGAGGATTTCAGCACACAACTTTTCGTCAGGTCCGTGAGAAGTAGCATGCATGCGGGATGATTTTATGCTGTGTTTGTATACTGTTAAGCGTGATTATATTGCTTATGGTGGCTGGGAGAAGATGAGGTTAGATTGGGAGGTGGGAGAGGTTCTCGTGTGTACGAAGTAGTCTTGAGGACCCTTAGGCCCCGCAAAGCCAACAACCACTCCCGTTCCGTCCAAACAACAGTCCTTCATGTGTGACACAACCTTGAGATAGATGGCTCAACGCATACATAGACCAATATCGGGGGTTTCACACCGAACGGGCCACCCGAGTAGAAGGTATCGGGCCTCAGCCACCACACTCTCGGCCTACAATTTCGGGATTTGAAATGTATCTATCGCTGACAGCACAACCGGCTACCTGCGCTTTCCTGCCTAGGCGGAACAACACGATCCTATGAACATCCAGCAGTATGGGTTCTTTTTTTAACGGCATCGCACATCGTCCGCGTCGCTTGCTTCAAGTGCAAACTGCAAGGCCGGGAAACAGATGGGCATCTCAAGAACATCAAGGTATTGTCCTACGGAACCCGCAATGTAGATACAGCTAACCGATCGTACCAGCCTCATTGGTCCCAATATAGATACAGCTCGTGATTGTATGAGCCGTATTTTTTTAAGTTTTTGCTGATGCGAGATTAGCCTTTCTGCCAATTGATCAGACTTTTATCAAACTTCTATCATTCATTGGTTGTCAAGCGATGTTGGCGAATAGCCCCACGATGTCCTGACGAGGCATGTCCGCTAATATTGGGGATGGCTCTTGCTACAACGGCTGCATAGTTGATAGCAACTAGCTATATTTCCGGGGCAAATATGGCGAACACACCACCGAAATGATGTAGCCTCGGACTAAAAGCTATGTCTTATATATTTCCAAAGCTTTAGTTTACTTTCCCATTCATCAAGCGTTGTGGCTATACGTGAGAATATACACATAGCTCCGCGGTATCAACTGTAATAGGTCCACCCGGTATAGGTTCCCCGAATCGAATGACCAATAAATCTACGATATTTTCAAACGTCTGCGGAAGATCACCACGTTATCACGCTCGAGCATCTATGTCTCAGCTACCCCCTACTCCAGGGTGTCTCAGCGGTTCCAGTAAATCGGTCACTGGTCAATCAAGAGCGCTGGCTATAAGCTCCTCCAGCCATAACCATACAGCCACCGCCGCCATGAACGGAGGTAGTTCCACCGGAACATAGATCCGCGCAGGATGGCCAATAGATTTGCTTCTAAGGGTTGATTCCTCATCTCATATCCAACGTGCGAGTTTATCACTTCCATATTATGCAACCCGAACATTCTGTACTACCCTAGGTTTCTTTGCCACATGCCGTTCCTGAGACAAGCAAGAATCTGGCGGAGACCTTTGAGCCTCGGTGGCTTCGCCCCGGATCTTTATTCCGAGCCTATCAATCTGCCCAACCCGAATAAGATGCAACTTTCCCGATGAAATAACTTCACGCTACTAAGATGTCCTCTACAGCAGAACCGAGTGGTTGGGAGTTAGTTCATAGCTAACTTTGATCACTTGCAACCTATAAAGAGACTTGTGGCTGGATTTACGTGGTCTAGAAACAGATTCTCCTTCTCAGAGTTGCGGTGTCTTCAAAGCACATTTGCATCTTTGCGTCTTCGCGTCTTTGCGTCGTTATGTTGCAGCTGGACTTGTGGATTGGCAATGCTCTAAATAAAGGACAGATGTGGGATTTGAAAAGCCCTTTGTATAAGGATTGAGAGCAGCGGTCAGCTGAATATCTCTTCCGTTACTGATAACAGTGAGATATTGGGATAGGTGGCCATTCCATGGTATTCTCTGAGATGCTCGACTCAATAATACGGGGATGCACCCTATGCTAGTGGTACCGAGAATTTGAAAGAGATACCTTTATGTCATGCTTAAGCAGCTGCAAGCTGACATTGGCTCCTCTCACCAAGATAAGTTCACGCTTCTGCGAGTTTCGATGCAGCGGAAAACACAAGCTCCGTGACTTTATTACAACACGATATGAGCCCATCCTCAGCTAAAGTGAGCTTTTGCCCCTCTAGCAATCATTACACCATGGTGCTATATTGTATGGAAGTCTGTAGCTAGGCCCCTACCCGTTTTGTAGCAATTTCGCGAGGCAAGATGATCAACGCTGGTTTATGCGGGCCGAAAGAATCTAGATCCCGAGTATACCTTTTCTTTTAGTTATTATTCTTCGCGAAAATGAACCTTTCAAAGAATATCAAATACTCTCTTATATCATAAGCGGCAATCCACAAGCTCACCAAAAGTCTCCGACTCGTTCCCCTATGTGAACAGACCAAAAACCTTGGGGAAATCCCCTTCTCTCATAGCTCACATGGATAATACACATGTGACCCAGTCCCATAAGCAGGAGAACATCGCGAGGGTACCCATTACCCCCAACCCCAACCCTAGCCTTCATCCTCATCCAAAAGCCAATTGAGAGCCCAGCACGCTTATTACCTGCAAACGTATCCTCATACCATCCCCCGTCCGCCCATGAAACCGCATTGTCCACCGCACAGCCCCACGAGTTCCTCGTCACAGGGTATTCCAACCCAAAACAATTATTTGTCTCCCTACTGCTTCTCCATTGTGGGTGCCAGATAGAAGTAGGCGTGCAGCCTTGCTGGCATATCACAATTAAAAAATGACTCGAGATACATGTTCAGCTGTCCTGGCTACCGACGGATATAGAGAAAACACTCCGTCTTGTGTAAATCCTTGAGAAATGGCCCTTCAAATGCAAATCTCGAGCATAATCCTGTACCCTTGTGCGCCTAGCACAAATCCGCAATAACTGTCAAGAACCCCCCCTAACAAAAAAATACAACCCATCAGAAGTAAGAGAGAGTTCCAAATATTTTCTCAGCACAAAGGAAATTGTTAAATTGGTATCACTCCGTTGCTCGATACAAAAAGTCCTTTTATGCCCCGAACCCGCCATGGTCCGTATGCTCCATCCCAATGCCCCAGAACGCCATGCTCGCTCATTCGCTCGCAAACTCTAAATCTGAAATTTCAAACAAAAACCCATAAAAAACTCAAATGTCAACTTGCGTCTTGTCTTCTCTCCTTTGTGCCCTAAACCTCGCTCACTGGCTAGGTCCCTTACTAAGAAGACCACCACCACCGTCTCACAGCCCCTCGTCCATAAAGCCTGACCGGCATTTTCTCATCTCTCTTGCCCTTGACGGTCGTAGTATTCACCTTTGCCGCTGTGGAATTGGCGATGGCGGTACCGTTCCAGCCAGGGACCGTAGAGTTAGTGATGGCAGTTGTGTTTAGTTTGGGAACTGGCTCCTTGAAGGCTTTGGCGGCAGCGAGGAAGGTCTTGAACTTGTCTGCCTTGGCATTAATGGCGAAGACCATTCCCTTCTGGCATTCGCCCTTTTGCTTCCTTTAAGTTTGTTAGCTTATACTCGCACTCCGAGAAGTACAAGAAAGGGAAAGAGGGAAGACATACGAGAAGAAATACAAAGGCGTGGTATCATTCCCAACCGGGTAATCAATGAAAGTAGTCGAGTTTCGGATGAAAGTGAACTTGAATCCGGAATCGAACTGTCCGTTATCTACACATGGCTCCTCAAAAGAACATTGTGTTACGGAGTGGTTTCTTGGCAAAAAGGTGAAGCGTACGACATCTCCAGGCTTGGCGTCTACTTGCGCAGGTTCAAACTTGTCGTCTCGTCCTACGTTGACTTTGTGTGTTGGCTTTGCGTCCTTGTATGCCCGAGTGCCGGTGCCGCGGATGCGGGTGGTTGTAACAGAAGTCTGCACGACCTGTTTGCCATTGGCTGTCTTGGTTTCAGTGACGTTGATGACTTTCGTCTCTTCAACGTCGTTCTTATCTTCACCATTAATCTTAGCCACAGGGGTGATAGCCGCCTTGTCGCCTTTGGTAACAGTCTGGGTTGAGGTCTCGCCTTTGGCGTTGGTAGTGATGGTGATGCTGATGACGTGGACGGTAATGATGACGCCGGACTCACCATAAATAGCTTCAATGCAGTCGTAGTTCTTTTGGCCTGTTGGGCAGGCACGAACCGTTTGCCGACCATCGGAACCAGCATCATATTGTGTGACCATGGCTCCATTACCGCCACTGCCTGGAAGACCCGGGATGTTCATGGCGACATTGTTGTTGTTGTTACTATTGGAGCCGGAGCCAGAGTTGGCGCTTCCGCTGTTAGAGGAGGAGGATCCTGAATTGGAGGCACCGCTGTTCGATGATGAAGACCCTGAATTGGAGGTACCGCTATTTGATGATGAAGATCCGGAATTGGAGGTACCGCTATTCGACGATGAAGATCCGGAATTGGAGGTACCACTATTTGAGGACGAGGATCCGGAGTTAGAAGTAGCGCTGTTGGATGATGATGATCCGGAATTTGAGCTTCCACTATTCGAGGATGATGAGCCCGAGTTGGAGCTACCATTATTAGTTGATGATGATCCAGAATTGACAGAAGTGCTGTTGGAAGTGGTAGATCCTGCAGAAGAGGTATTGTTATTGAATGATGAAGATCCAGACTTGAAGTTAGTGCTGTTCCAGCCAGATGACCCAAAGTTAGAGGTACTGTTGCTCAATGAGGATGAACCAGAGTTGTAGCTTCCGTTATTGGTGGTTGAGGATCCGGAACTGGAGGTATTGGAGTTGGAGGAGGTTGAATTAGAGGACGTGCTGCCACTATTGTATGAAGAAGAGCCGGAATTGGAATTTACAGTGTTGGAGGAGGATGAACCAGAGTTGGTGCTTCCGCTACTGATTAGCTCTGAACCAAATGTTGTCGTGCTATTGAAGGTGGTGTAAGTGTGCCAGCTGTTGGTTGTGGTATTCCAGGTCCTGTAGATATTATTGGTGGTAGAAGCAGAGTTTGTATTATTGGTGTAGCTTGAGCTTGTTGCATTCCATGACTTATTGTTCGAAAGATTCACCGAGCTTGTATTCTTGACGTCGGTCCAAGATTTGGTGGAGGCATCCCAAACTTGAGTGGTGCTGTTGGAAGCATTGGAATTGTTGGAGGTATTGGAGTTGTTGGAGGTAGTCGAGTTATACGAGTTGCTCAGATTCTTGGAATCGAAGCTTGAGTTGCTGGTACTGTTCGACTGGTTTGTGGTACCTGACCAAGAGTTGGTATTGTTCTGCTGACTACTCACTGACGATGCTTGAGCATAGGAAGTTGTCGTCACTGTCTGGGTCTTGGTGACAGTCACTGCAGCAGCGCAGGCCTTGTCCGCAGCTGGGCTTGCAAGTGAAGTCCCTGACAGCAAGGCAATCGTCGCTATAGATGAGAGTTTCATGATGATCGACTAGGCGATACTGAGAAATGAACAATATGAGGTAAAAAAGAAAGACACCTATGAAAAGGTATGGTTATCTCAAACGATACAATCGCGAGTAGGGAATGGGAATGAGAGAATCAGACAAGTCTGATGTGAAGGCTTGAGAGTGATGACCGCAGTGAAGAACCGCTTTCATGCAAACCAGCTGAGATATATACTCTTGAAACTTAGACAACCACTTCAGATGAAGGAGTCCCGAGAGTCACAACGAAGGAAGCATGTTTAGGCGGTCTGCAAGCTCTGTTGCAGGTCAACTACCATGAGCCGTATAGTTATCGCATCTTGGCGATGTGCTTAGGAGTGCAAAAGGGCTCGTGGCAACCTTGAAGCTTTCCGTTTTGGTAGCCTCAAGATCCACCGGGAATCGCCAAGCATCCATGACGATCTCTGGTATTGTTGGTCGATAGAAGAGAATGTGATATGAGGGGGTCGATGCCGCTGCTCAAACGCGGCCGCCGCGAACCTCACCTTTTTGGTGTTACCAACGCGGCTAAACAACCAACGAGAGAAAGGAATGAGGATGAATGAGTAAAGATTGGTAGAGCGCATTGTAGTAGTTGGGATGAACGGGATCGAAGCTCCCCTGGCCCCTCGCAACGGTTGGTATGAGAGCCAATGGTCATCGAGCCTGTGGGATGCACATCTTGCAACGATGACCCGATTCAGACAATAGGATCAAGATACATGGTCGCGGTAGTGCAAGGCCTGCCCTGTTCGGATAAAGTATGGATGGATTGGGACAACGAGAGGTGAAGGGCTAGTAAAGATACGAAAGATTAGGTGAGCGACGACAAGGTCTTGCACTGCTGGAGTCTAGCGATGCTTACCTAAAACTCTGGTGCTCAGCCCCATCCAGTGAGATCTTCAGGGGATGACAGCCGGCTAACTCGATCCTTGTTGAATCCTGATTGGGGCTGAATACTTTAATTCAACATTCAATAAATTCCCTCTGGAACAAAATCCTCGATGGAGTCGTCCTCCAATTCTTCGCGTTGGCTGCCTTTGCCGGCTATCTCAGTGTGTGGAGCTGGACCTTGAGCTGTCTTCAATTCCAACTAGCCAGAATGTTTGCTGTTTGCCCCGTGCATCTGATGCATGATAGACGAAACGGCAACCCTATCAATTCTTTTCCCCTTGGAGTGCTGCTGGTATCTTGCTTGCCCGATATGTGTGATAGGTCTACAAGATGTACGGACTGCACGTATGCAAGCCAACTTTCCCTCAATTGTTTGCACGTGACATTTCTTGGCGTGGTAGCCGACTTGGCTTTTGACGATTTTCCCTTCACATCCACATTTTCCTTGTTCATCACTCAAACAGCAAGTAATGAGTCCTCACTATCACATTCTCATGTCCTTTCTCCGCAAAGATTTCATATCGCACGCAAAATTTTCCATTATTTTCATGATGCCTATGAGTCATATGCTTTGGCACGAATGGCCATTGGGTAATCCAAGCTCATCGAATGGAGTTCTTCGCCCCATATTGTTGCTCACGATTGGGCCGGGCAACATTCGGGCGCTTAGAAGCTGCAGCCGCGATTCTCTGCACCTCCAATTGTCGAGCTATCATGAGAAGCACGACCGAGCGCCATTCGTTATTGAAGTATATGTAGCCTTTCTCTGCCTCTTGTTTTCCTCATGCACGTTGAAATACTTTGACATTCTATCTGATAATCAAACCTGTCAGCTTCGACTTTGAAGAGACACCTTACCAACTAACTGGAACAACACAATCCAAGAACTGATCTTCTTAAATGGACAGTGAACCAACAAAAGAGAAAACATCTCTCTCTGTGATTCTTTAAGAGATAAATTTGCCCGCCATGGGCGAATTTCACGACGCAGTAAACTCGCTGCTTGAAGCATTCTCTCGCGGTCTGACCGTCCTCAAATGCAAACGGAAACAGACTTCTCCTCAATCCACTTCCGTGAAAGGTCTCGAAGCTCGTCTCGGCAATTCTCTCAAGAAAAGTCGATCAGATGTGAGAAAGGCATACAAGGAGGACCTCGCACGCATTGGTCCAGGTTTCGCGCATGGAGATGGTAGATTCACTTCCCAATATCTTAAAGGTATATCTGACATCTCCACAGCGGAAGCGCACTCTTCTCTTGCTGCCATCCTCTTTCGTTTAAACGCAGGGTTTGTTTCGGTCATCGAGCGCTTCACAAAAGGGCATAGCACAAAGACTGACTACGCGGCGCTGCTCAACCTCTCCAACGCCTCGCGCATGGAAGCTATCTATACCTTTGACCGCCTCTCTAAACGGCTTTCACACTCTACGCTTACACTTGTGCCTGCGTCCCCAAAGCAACCTTCAAAAACCTCACAAGCACATAAAAAGAGATCTAAGGCGGCTTCCACAAGATCCAAGAAGCCAACCCGCTCAAAGAGTGCCCCCGCCCTTCTCGTAACACCTGAAGGACTTGTCCGCCGCCCCAAACACAGTCGATCATCATCTGCCTCATCATCTGCTTATTCCCCCACGTCCAAACCCTCTTCCCGCGCGCCGCCTCACGTCACAAAACACCGTCTTCCCATGCCGCCTCCGCCAGCAGAGAAGGCCGCAGCACAAATTCTTTCTCATCATCCCACAAACCGCCGCTCTATAATGTCCATCGCATCCGATAGCACCAAGCTAGGCGAGATCCCATCTCATAAATGGATACGGCCATATAATTTAGAAAATGGAGAAATGGCTGTGTTTCCGATTCAAACATATTACCCCTTGGAACCATATCGAGAGCCTGAGAAGCAGAAGTCGAGGCTGCGGCGGTTGTTTAGACTTTAGCCTTTTGGTTTTCCGAGCCTTGTAGTATGGTGGTATTCTAGATTCTTTATGACTTTGATGACTAATGATTTTGATGATGATGACGAAGAGCGTATACCCATAAGTTAGGTCTCTTTTTGGAATACTCGAGATGAGCTTTATTAGTTGTAGTTCTTTTAGCCTGTTTATTTACTTCAAATGCATTAAACTTAGCTTAAGGCTGTGCTGCTCGTTACATTTGCTAGGAATTTATGAGGAGGATAGGGCAGTAGTTCCTACGCCGTACTCCCTAGATTCTCATCTGTATATTGAATATGTACTAAAGGTTTGGGAGACATGTTTTTTGCTATTCCTGCCAACAAAACCCATGGGTTAAGTAGTTTGCGTGTGTAAAAAAGCTCTTGAGTAGTTAGATCAAGCTTCGTCTCCATGAGAGTAGAGAGGTCAGCTGAAGCCCAAGCATTGCAAGGCTCAAGTAAATGAATATCTCCCCTGGCAAATGTTCAGGGTTATCATAGGTACTACCTCGCATCTTGCCTTTAACTTAGTCGCCATGTTAATCTGCCATCGTGCCTTCCTTTACATGAAATCGCCGACCACTTCCTTACAAGAACCACCTCCCAGGCAAATGGAGTATTATGCGAATATATTTTACTTCCCGAACAATTCTCAAAAGGAAATCGAAAGGGAGGCCTTTTTAGACCAAGCTTACGATCCTCGCGATATGGATAGCTGGTTGCGTCCTGTGTTTTCGCGCAGGTCAATGTCAACAGCTGTCGCCCCCATTAACACATCATTCGATGGCCGAGCAGCAAGCTTCATCTCTGAAGAACGCGCTGACAACAGCCCAAATGGTCGCGATCGCGCAAACTCACGCGCCTCGTCATTTCTCAACTCTCCCACTACCACTTCCCCTGACCTCTTCCCAAACATCAGTAAAGCAGACACGGTATGGAATAAGCCTTCCGTGGACCAGATGGTTGAAATGTTGAAAGTGGCAATGATGACACAAAGTTCTATGGAGCCGCTGCCTATACACTACAACTCATGCATTCTGCATATTTTGGAGGCGTATTACGATCAGAAGATTCAGATTCAAGCGAATGAGGATATTGTCGAAGGTTTGAAAGAGAGCCATACAAAGGATATTAAAGAGTTTGAGGATATTGCTGGGAGATGGGAGGCAAAAGAAAAAGATTATCAAGCTGAGGTCAGAAGATTGGAGATTTTGCTTTCAAGGACAGCAGGAGGAATGGAGAGCGTGACTTTGGCCCGGACGAAAAGCGTGGTTCACGGATCAAAGAAAGCGTCTGACATCATTCGAAGTGAAATTGGGTCAATCAAGGAGAGAAATTATGGTGATGATGATGGCCTTCATTTTAATATATCTCTAGAGGATGTTCGGGCCAACCGTCTCAAAGCTGAGAATCGACACCTTGAGCCGTATCAGCTCAAAGATAATCGCGAGCTAGCTGCACTCATCTCTCTTCCAAGGGCAGACGCGACCAAAAATTCGGAGAAGGCAAATCGTGTGCTAGGCATTCCAGACGAGCAACCTGGTTCGGCATCTCCAAGAACCACTCAGGCCAGGCTAGTAGCACACGAAGAAGAGGAAGAGGGTCTAGATGCTATGCAATCATCCACGGATTCTTCCTCGGATGGAGTTCCGGACTATTCCTCAGATGAGGATGGGAAATTACCTTTAATGGCATTTAAAGCTTCTGACCTTCTTACCGGAGAATCCGACAAGTCATCTGCCACAGTTACTGGATCTGCAACTAGAGGACAGGCAACGCTTGACAAATATCCTGGCTCTACAACCATTTCGCCGGAAGATGTGCCAGGTCCCTTGAGGAAAGAAATTCTATATACTTTGCTGTCAGAATGTGCTAACACTGTGGATTTTAGCCTACGACAAATGTCCTTCTCCTTCAAACCTGGTGACGATACAGCACTAGATATAGTGGCACATCGTGGATCACTTGATACAAGTAATAAACGTAAGACAATGGATGAAATTCTCAAGAAGAAGAAGAAGGATATTCTTGACTCTCTCAGCAGCACACTTTTACTACAATCACCATCTGAGTTTAGCAGTGTTACTCATAAGCCCGCTCCACTTCTTAACAAAGTCGAAAAGGCATCCTCCACGATCACGTTGTCACAGCCTCAAGCTTCTCGAATAAATTTTCCATTAGAGCGTGGTGATTCAGGTAGCAGTATCGTAACGGCAGTAAGGGATAACTCTGGCCGTAGTAGTGTCACAAGTGGAACCCGTCCTACTCTACGTGCCAGCGGCAGAGGAAGCAGTAGTGGTGGAAGGGAGAGTAGCAGTGAAGCTGTGGTTGCAGCCACACGAGCCATTGCTTCTGCACAAAAGAAGTATGAGCTTTCAATGCCTCTGATAAGCTCGGAGAACATATTGCTGACAACTTACTTCGCAGATCAAGGTTGAGCTCCAGCTCGCACGAGGAGTTGCCATCCACTGAAACAAGGTCTGCGTCCAACAAAAAGAATCTATCTCTGCCCAGCAACGGTAAGTCGAGCAGTGAGACTCGCCATAAAGACGCCGACAACTACGCTTCAACTTCCAGCCAGCATACTAGCAACGAGCTGCAACCCAACGGATCCGAGGAATCTGCTTCAACAACTTACAAAACAACAATGAGTCAAACCATACGCCAGGTAAAGACCTCGCCTGCTACAGAGAGATCACAGCCATCCATTTCGTCAAGTCAAATCTCAGCTACCGGCACAAACGACTTAGATGATATCAAGAGTCCCGTACCAAGAAAACATCCTCGCTACGCACATGGGAGAAATGGCATTTTTCTAGATTCGTATGCTCTCCGTATTCGTGGCTGTTTAGTGAGGAAATGCTTATCTATTATGTAGGGGCATTGAAAGTCCAGGTGCTGGGGCTTTTGACAGAACTATGCCGAAGAGTGATGGAGGGGTTGGCAGGGAGAAGCGATGGGCTGGGCGGGACAAGGGATGGGTTGACCGGGATATTTGATGATGAAGGAAAAAAGAGAGTTTCATGAATACTACAACTAGAGAGAAGAGATAATTCATAGGCAACGCTCTTCGTCAAAATTTGTAGGAGAAACCCAAGGACTATGCTGTATGAATAGTTACAACATGAGATTTACCCTCGGACAGTACACTCAAACACCGAATAAAATTTGTTAAGCATGATAGCTGGACTGATTCTGCTGCTTTGAAGGTATCGATGTCAAACAGAACGGAGAAGGGGACCTCAGTGACAAGCATAACAAGATGAATAAGTGTTTAGGAACGGAGGTATCACAATACAAAAGATGTAGGTGAGAGGAGAGGATAGGATAGGATAGGTCAGCCCATGCCCCACTTCTCGGTGCTACCCCGGAAAGCTTGGCATTCTTAGTGCTTCAGCAACCAGCGAGAACCAATAATCCCCGAGGGGAAGCGTCATTGCACATCCCCGCCCATGTCACCAGTGAGGAGCTGGATTTCGTACATCTTGTCCTCTTTCTCCTCTCCCCTTCTCCTCCACCATCATATTTACACACAATTGACATCACGAACATAATATACGTTTTGCTGAAAAATCAAAAGGCACAAATCAAGATTATCAGCTAACTCTCTGCCACCACGCTCTTCAATCATCACCGAGCTTCAGCACTACAAACTGATCAAACGGCCGCCAGGAGCCAAGTACACTGTTGAGGATCAGCAAATTGACTGCAAAGATCTACACAGAGAACGTCAGCAAACAGATCAGCAACCCAAAATGCCACTCAAGGACCGTTTCCGAAAAGCCCTCTCCCGCTCCACCACCACAACACGCTCTAACTCCTCCGCATCCTCCGACCACCCATCCCTCACCACCTCGGCGACAAACCCCATATCGATCAAAGCCACCACGACAAACACATCCGCCAACACCTCCCCCCTATCAGCGACATCCTCGCGGCTCTCGAAACGCCTCACCTGGCGCTCCGACCGCTCGTCGCCGTCCAAGTCGAAAAGCAAGGAGAACGCCAACTGGGAAGACGACAAGAAGTGGGAGGTCAAACCGCATAAGAGGGAGGCGCACGACCTGCTGAAGGGGTTCGAGTGGAAGTGGAGGAGCAGCATGGATGGCGGGCGGGCCGCCGACCCGAGGAGGAGCAGTGGGTATAGTGGGGTGAGTCCCGGGTGCAGCCGGGTCGCGAGCGTAGACGATGCTGCCGGGTTGGGCAGGAGCGGGAGCTTGAATGGGAGGAGGGGGACCGCCGGGGAGAGGAGGAAGAGCGGGAAGGATGTCGGGGTTGTGGTTGAGGAGTGAAATTTATCGGGTTGTGCCTGGGTGATGGTGATGTGCATATTGGGTGTAAGATAGGATCGCGAACTTGGACTTCGCCTCGGGAAGGGGTACGAACACGAATGATGACGGTATGGTTGATAAGTTAGTGGCTTTGCGGCTTGAGTGCTTGCCAGTTGGGTATGAGATATAGATTGCATGTATGACTTCATGATCAAATTAAAGCCTTTTCCAGTCAGTCAGAAGTCTTATATCAGACCAATTGGTCCAGCGCAAGATATACATGCGTCCTACGTATCGCATAGGCATTCAGCGCCTTCCGATTCAATATCAGCCTCCCCAGAGAGGCCAAAACCAGCAAAAACTCCGGGGTTACCATTTCAGGGGGACCACCTTTAGAAAAAAACCCAATTCGGATTTTTTTTCAAGTCGTACGGCTTATCCATCAACCCCGTTCCTCATCGAAGGGACCGCGATTCCCGCTCCCCAATTACCCTTCATATTCAAATCCTTATTCCCCCCCCCCTCCCAGAGCGAAGGACGGGGCGGTTCTCCTACCCTGTCGCGCGCTCAAACCCGTGGTTCCTACGATGGAAACATCGTGTCTCCCGTTTAAGGAGTTTACCTTCACGTGCTCCCATCTCGGATTATGCGGCGGCGGCAACGGCAGCGGCTTGACCCGTAGCTTGGTTTGGCGCGAGACTGCGATCTGGGGAGCGCTTCAAGAGGGGCCATCATCCCAATGTCTAGTTCCCCAAGGTGGGCAGGTTTTGATTTCCCTTGTTTGGGGGAAGGGCCGGATCTCTTTGGTCGGTTTGGGTTCCAGAGGGGGGGGGGGGGAAGGTCGGGTGTTCGTTTGTCTGGGAGATGAACTTGTTTGTTTTGGTTGTTGATTTGGATTTACTCAAAAAGAAATATGTATATGGTAGGTAGGAATTTTGCTGAAAATTTGTGGGGCGCTTGTCTAAGCGAGCCCCTTTTTGGGTGTGCAACATCAGCTTTGAGGTGAGGCTACTTTGAAATCCTGTTCTGAAGGGGGGAACCCACGCCTTTACGCTAAGGGATTGGATGGTTTCTACCCGCTCGAATATGCTTCGTGATGCTCAGCATCCGCTCTTCCATCTGTGAATGATCCTTACTATTGGCGACCTCACGAAAGCTGCGCCGCCTGGGTAAGGCACCGAATGGCCTCTGAGCAGCAGGCATATATCTCGATAGATTCTCATCTGTAGGTACTGTTCCAGGCACAGGGAGACATTGAGGGCTTGAAATAAGAGCACCTGCTTCCCAGATAGACCGTCGTACTCGATGTACTCACCATCTACCATCTCGCCTGCCGCCCAGTATTGAAATTCCCGCACATAGGACATCTAGACAGCTCTTGGGACCCTATTGTCGACAACGGTGGCTATGAGGACCTTCGCCATGGGCAAGATTCCCCGGTCGATTTCTGCACAAGCTCTAGACACCGCGCAAAACTGCCGTTTCCGAATGCGAGCGCGGAATAAACCATATATTGGCATACGAACGCTGCCTATAATATGCATGAGCGTGAGGAGCCTTCTTCAAGCCACTCCTGGACAGGGATAGTATACCGTCCTCCCGATCCTGAAAAGCGTATTCCCCGCTACAAACTCGGCCTTTTGTACAGTGCAAGTATGCGACGCGTGATTGATCTCATAACCAAGCTTTCCCTTTCACGGAAGTTCAAGCTTTTGAGGGTGCTTCGGCGACCAACCCGCAAATCTCGATTCCCCCCTCCCGCTTATCGTCTGTGAGGTTTCCACGCTGCGAAAACTCGCATCTCATCGGGAGAAAGGAGCTATTTTGATGCCGCGTCGAGCCCGGTACCATGGGCGAATGCAGGAGCAGTTCAAGAGCCGGCTTGACAGGTCCCTGCTGGTAGCGATAGTGATGCAAGCCATCTTTATTTCATTTGAATAGGTGAGAAAACGGGTTGTTTTTTTTTGTTGTTTTTTTGGAGAGAGAAAGAAGAGGGGGCTTAATCAGGTATGAGACACATTTCAGGAGGCCAAGGACTAGACTTATTATTTCGGCTCAGTTAAGCTATCTTAATATAACTTCTATTTATTTCTGCATTCATAAGAGGACCCAGATATTCCTCTGCAATGTTATCGACGCTCGGCCTGGAACGATGGCTGTATTCCACTTTGGCTTAGTTTCGAAGTGAACATAGCTTGCAAATCTTGCCCTATTAAGGACCGATATTTACTGTATTTGGTGTTTCAAGAGTGATGAAAGTATCTCATATTTCGAGTTGCGACCAGAAGCATCACTCGTGTTGGTCAATTGCAGGATTCTGGTCTACATTTACTGTTTCGTGTTTTGTTTATGAAGTCTTGCCTATGCTGATTCTTTCCGCTTGGCTTTCTCACCACAAGTCCTTTCTGCTTCCAATGATTCATGCTCCGCAAATATCAGGAAGGTTGGCATGGCATACCATGACCTCTTCTTTTAGTTAGTGGGGAAGTGTCTCGAGTAAGTGCAATACAGCACCAACTACAACTAGTGCCTCACCGCTTCCACCGTGGCACGATGTCTACGGCGAAGCCATCAAACCGTCAGGCTAAATATTGAATAAACACATGATGTGGAGTGGATATTGTTGGCGAAAGAGCCAATCGCAGATCACCATGGTAAAAATGCATCATAGTGGGCCATTACAAGTCATACGCGGACAGGGCGTCGTGATATCAGATCCAGCCCCTTTCCAGTGATATAGCGTCAAAATTTTGAATTCGGATTCTTTGAGAAATATGGTGATATCTTATAACGGAATTCCCCGGAGGTGGTCCTCACATCGATCAGACGCATACTAGAGATATGTTGATAGAATCTCACAGTGAGTGGTGGCCGAAGAAAACCTACGAGCCTGGCTTGGACCTCTTTCTTTAGCTATAATTACCTTGATGGCGTCTTTCAACGTGATACTAACCTCGTATCAGATAACGAAGCTAAGATGTGTTAGAGTTGAAAGGAACAGCTCATCCTTCTTAGTTACGGTCAACTTTTCTGTATTTCCTCAAACTGATCTAAGGGCCGAAGTGCCAATGGGGTGTGGGATGCCTTTAACATTACTGTACCCAACGCTCCAGTCCCGGCTTTCAGATGGTGGCAATAGGTAGCTTATTGAACAGGCGATGTTTAATTCGAGAGATAAGAAAAAAGGTGATGCTCTGGCGGTCCTGCTAGAGGAATGTCTTTAGTCGCCGTCGAGAGGATGCCCCGTGCCATTTCGAAAAGCAAGTTGGTTCTCAAGAGAATGGGCCATTTAGATCACTCCTACTTGGAATTAAAATGATGGCATAACAGAAGGAGGAACTCTTGAGGACGATAAAATTTAGAATTAAGTTGAAGTATCTTTAGGAGGTCGTATTCATATTTCATACATGAGCTGTTGGTACCACTTGGCAATTGAGGCTAAGAAATGTACGGATGAGGCAACAAACTTGAAATTGTGCGATGAGCAGATTAACATTTAATTTCGTGGTAATTGTATGTGCTGCTTCATTAAGTTGTGAAGAAACATTGGTAAGTGCAGCCTCATCTCCCAAGCAATATCTGAACTATGAATTGTTTTTTTTTGGTGAACGAAGAGCTGGCATAGACAGAAAGCAAGCAGTGAGACTCACGTCGCATATGTAGACTTGGCCTCGAGCTGCATAGAGCAATGTTACATCATGCTTGCTTTTTTCTCCGTATGGTTCGTGTTATCTTATCCCACCTCTCGTCCGACACCACTTAGTGCCGGCCGTTTGAATTGGATATTAAGCAGGAAGATTGATACCATGAAGTATTTACGACTTCGTCATCTCTGCAGCTTCATCGTCTTTTCGTAGGCGATTGGGATCTTGAATGTTAGGGTTGGCGAGTAATGACTTGCATGGAACAAACTGCGAGGGCTTTCTCAAGGCGTACGAGACTCACATCGCAAACGATGCCTGATTAAGCATGATCCATTATCATCATAAAGTGCAAAATAGCAACAGAGTGTTATGTAGTAGTCTGTATCCTCCACCACCTTTCTTTTTTCGCCTAAGATATTGGCCCAAGGTTGAGGTAGCCGTACACTATGATGATCTTTTTGTTTTTAAATCTTACGACCATTCCAGACGCCTTTCCAACTTACCAAAATTCGCCAAAGCATTTTAAATGGCTCATGAAAAAGAAGCTATCTCAAATCCGTCTCGATAGCGCTCATTGCTGCATACTGAAATCAATCTAGTGAATGTACCAGGTATAAATTTCAACGCAAATGGAGGCGCAACCATCAACTTGAGTGCAGTAGGTACATCGTCAGCCGTGCACCTGAAACTTTAGGTCTCGAGCAGCCGTTGGACGAGGGTTGTTTCTCCCAGTTTACAAATGCATGTCGCTGGCGCAGAACTCTCTGTCACCAGCCAACCTTAGTTTGGCCTTGATAAGATATACTCTTGGTACAGGCTGAATTCCAGTCTGCACCAACAAGGGGTAACAGAGAATGAAAGTTGGTACTACGAACCATCGGCACATCAACCATATCTATCTAGGACGGCCAGACTGCTGGACCTGGAGATATCCCGTTCGGAGCCGTCTATGATCGACCAGGCACACGTGATGGACGGTTGATATCTTTGCTCCCCATCATTTCGGAAAACTTGAGGCTCTCACACTTGCGTCCGAATTGAGCTGTCCTTTTCCTAGATAAGTTTTGCCTCTTCTGCCTCTTCTACCTCTTCTCGAAAGATGATTATCGCTAAAACCAGGTTGGGCGGAGGGCTACGTCCGGCTAGGGGGGTAAGAAAACAACAGAAACGTGGGGGGTGCCCACCCAACCGCATCTGGCCCTCGAAAGAAGAGTGGGTGTCTGGCCACGATTATTTGACATCCTTTCAAGGGTCGAGTCAGACACCATCAGGGTTATGGGAAAATGAGCAGGCATCTGGCTCCCGGAGGCTCACGGAGGACCACAAGATGTCCCGTTCGGCTCGCAAATAATTCGGCATGATGCGATTTGTTGTAAGGGAGATGGCGGGATTTCAGGCCAGTATAACACCATAAAGGCAAGCTACAGCTACGCGCCCGGTGAAGAAGAAGTGAGATCTGTGTCGGAACTGCCGCCGCCTTCGATGGAACGAGTGGAAACTTCCTGCCGAGGAAGAAGCAGGAGATTTGTATAAAGTAAAGTAATGCCCATCTTTAAGCGAATTGCCACCGTGGGAGGCGCCATCTGGGCTGGACGGGCGGCGGTCGTACAAGTATAAAAAATGGTCAATGGTGACTTTCCTCCCGCGGGATGGGGTGGCTGAAGGGTGACCATGGGCCTTTGTGCTCCGAGCTTTTTCCCTACGGTATGAAAGTCTCAGGAATAGGCCCGACATAACCGGATCGTCTATCATTCTGCCGGATGAATGAATCGAGGAATCGAGGAATCGCTCTCAAACGCCCTGACCCCCTTTGTAGATGCCCAAGGACGACTTGGAGGTGGTCATTCTCTGATGCGTAGGGCACGTTTGCGTGATTCGCGTGAGAGATTGGCAAGAGATACGGTGTCGTGTCTTGGCTCCAGTACGGCAATGGGTAGAGATGTATGTCGCACAGAACAGCGTTGGTTGAAATGGTATCATATTGCACTCAGCACCAGATCCCTTGAGATACCAAACAGGCGGTATGAGTACCGGAACTCGCTTCTCGGTGGTCATACATTAGCATGTTGTACACCGTTGTACACGTTGGTAGTTTTGCTCATCCTGTAATATTCTTGCCCCTTGGCTCTTCACATGCCCGGATAAGGTGCTTTCCCCTGGTAATACCGTGCTATCGCACCTGTCTTATATGCTATGATGCGACTGGATCTTCACTGAGTACGGACCATGATGATGCTTCACCATGCCGAATGATGCTGAGGGTCAGAGAGCCAGTGATACAGCGCCACCTCTATCTAAACGGTGTGCAGATGGCGAAACTACAGAGAGATTACGCTCCTGATCACGCCTTCGTGAGGTACTGTTGATTTGCTCATCCTTGGATGACGAAAAAGCCAAAGCTGGGGCTCCGTAAACGACTTGTCTTGATATGGTTCCCTCCGCAGTCGCACTCAGGATCTTGTAGATCATTTTAGGGTTAGGGCTCAGCGTCAAGGGAAAAACCCCTCCTCCCACCAACAAAATCGACTCACCATTTTACGAAGGTAAATTGCAACAACCAAGAGAGTGCCCCAAAAAATAAAAATAAAGAAAAAAAAGGGGGGGGAGGGAGAAGTTCACTCAATGAAGCAAATATGAAGCCGTTGATATATCACTAGAGATAGAAAGAATATTAACATGAAAAGGAAGAGGGTCTGGCCAGGCTAGAGCCTAAAGCTAACAGAACGGTTCGTCCCGCAGGAACGACCCTTAAGCCGGATCTAGACTTTCTTTTTTCGGGGGGGGAGGGGGACGAGTAAGTAAGTACTGGATTGCAAATAATTAATAGCTGCAAGTGTGAGATATGCGATAACCTGTAACTAAAATTCGTACACTGTCCAGTCAGAATGCTTGTACAATACGACATGAGCCTAATAATACAAACATAGGTTATTTTGACAACGTGGGTGCCCTGAGTGGCGAGGAAAGCATTGTTGTTCGCGGTAGACATTTTAAATCCGGGTAGGGCTAAAATCGTCATGGCCCCCCGGGGGTTATATGAGATTTGAGGGTCGATGGTACCTTTCTTTACCTCATCCCCAACTGGATGAGACTTGGCTCGTCTTCAGAGATTTGCCTTTGATCCACCACGATGGCTTCATTTTGAACAATGTGGATGTTTGAATGAATTCTTTAGTGGGATGTATGTAAGTATGTAAATAAGTAAGCATGTATATATGTATGTAGGTATGCATGATGGTGTGGTGCATCTTTCATTAGCATTTCAGTTATAATGCCCTGTAATTTATTGTACTGTCACTGTACTGTTATGTTATTGTGCTGTAACTGTCCCTCCTATGAGCGAACTGTGCCTACCCCCTCCCCCCCCCTCCGCCCCCCCGTCCCGCAACGATAATGCCTGTCACGCCTGCTTATCTCTGCCCACTCACCCATTATCCCACACTCTCTAGGGGGGGCCACCCATCCCCCTGTAACCCCCTTTGCTTTTCCATCACTGATAAACTTGCAGTCACATAAACGCAGCCATGCCCCGTTTGCACGCCATGGACCCCCGATATCGACAAAGAGTGCCCGTACCTCCAAATCCCCTCACACCTAAAACCCTCTCTCTTGTACTTCTGTCACGACTGACCAAAGTATACCAGCTTCTTCCTCCGTCATCTCATCAATATTGACGGGTATATGAACGCAAAGAAGGGACTTACCGCACAATCAACGAGGAAGCGGATAGATAACACCCCACGACCCAAAAGTGGCTACCGGATTTGAGCTCTATGCCTCCCTTTACCCCGTGGAGCCACCGAATTGCAACAAGTCGACATGACGAGCATGTTTTCTCCTCCTCGACGTGAAAAGGCACGAGACGATTCACATCTCCCCAAAGGCGATTGTCGCTATATTCTGCTGCACCCGGAACTGAACGGTCTGCGTTGCGCTTGCGTTTGTTTTTCGCTGAATCACGCCATACCTGGGAGCACTTGCGACTGCGGGCATAACGCGTGCTATCATACAAGGGAGCAGGAATCCTCCACGGAACGGCAGGAGATGGAGGCTTTAAGAGAAAGGCTCAGTCAACTTGAAGAAAGACTGGGGGAGCAGGAGAGCCATGTTGGACAGGCTGAGCTTGTCGAGCGTCTGGGACGCCTAGAAGAGTCAACTGAGAAGAACAAAGCGGACAACGACACGGAGATGAAGTCCATGTATCGAGGTATCGGAGGCCTGTGGCATCACGTCGGGCAGTTGCAAAAGAAGACGACGGCTCACGACGACAATATCGAAGGGTTGACAGACGATGTGCAAAGAATGCGAAATCGTCTGATTGAAGTGGACGATGCCTCGATGGGGTTGGAGGTTAGGGTGGAATCTCTGGAGCGAGCCTCCTCGCCAACTGGTATCAGATGCCGTCGAAGAAAAGCCTCGACACCGCCCAGCTTACCTGATGATAGTTCAGACGATCCAATGAAGTCAGAGCAATCCCTTTCAAGGTCGCCATCGCGTATTATTCTTTTCGAAGAGCCCTCGCATGTAAAAGACTTTCGCGCAAGAGTCTCTTCTGTTGGGTCTGGATCTCAGTCCTGGACGGTGCATGTATCTTTGCTGCCAACGCCAGCTCAGCCATTCCCCTTCGAGAAAGATACCGCCGCATATAAGCGATGCTTATCCCGTGGTCTTCACAGAGTTGTAGCTATCCCAGACTCTAATAGTTCGGCTTTCATCAGTGCCGTCAGTAATGCTTTTTCCGAGATTCTCCAGGGTCGGCCGTGGGATCCTCTTGTTGCACGAATCTGTGATGCTAAAAACCTCCGAGGTCTGCCTATGCTCCGTCAACTTGACGCTGGTCTTGTCGGTTCGGACTACAACGAAAAATTTCTCCAGGAGAATTGTGCGGTCACGGATGACAGTGGGAAGATCCTCGATCTCTATGTCGCCATGTCTAATGACACCATCTCGTGGGCTGAGTTGAAAAAGGCTAGTCAGTACATAAGCGGCTTAGAGGCTGCCTGGAATTTCGATCATTATCTAGACGGCCCTTCTATGGAATCAGATCACGATGGACGAGATCCGGGATCGGCAAGACCCGCTGCAGGTGATATTCTTCCGACTTGGTCTCCTACTTCTGCGAGATCAAAACGAAAAGAGTCGGAGCTATCTCGAGCTGGGAGCTTTGGCTCGTCGACTGAGAGCGACAACTCGAGAGCAAAATTAAGGCGTACTCGGCCGTACACTGGTAATATCGTGGAGGTGGTTGAGCGACGTGCCGAGGCGGTATAATAATGACATTTTTCTATAACCCACATAACTCTTCTGGAGGATGAAATATGCTTGTTGTTTCTTTTCTTAGGATTTGGGCGTAAAGGAGACAGGCTCGGTAGAAGGAAGACACGATACCTAAGACATGGGTGAGTGGGAGTTCAGGACATGTACAGCGTACACTTCTTATTATAGATCTCTTATGTTCTAGCTCTCAAGTTCCTTGAGAATTCTATACCCACCCAATATATGCCTCTTAGATGTTTGTGAGATACAACATTAATGGCGGCGCCACTTCCAACCTTCTGTTACGAAGATATGATACACTTTTTAAAAACAATGCAATGTGGCCTTCCCAGGTGTGGAAAGTTTCTCGGGCTTGTCACTGAAAGTTTTCCCTCCAACAACGCTTGTTTGTCTCGAGGGAGGAGAACAGCTATAGACTATGAGATGGCTCATTATGGAAATTTTGCATCCTTCCTTTATTTTGAAACAGCATGAAAGCCCTCTACGTTCAAGAAGCGTTCGTATACTGAATTCTACGGAGAGATGCAATCACTACTAGCCAAGTTAGCAAATGCATTATCTTATCAAATATAGACTAATACGGGAGAGGACTCCAAAGCATTCACTGTGTCGTGTAATTCAACAATGAGGGAAACAGTGAATAAAGAATCTGTCATTGTCCCTAGAACCGGTATAACATGGCAAAAGGAAAACATTACAAAAAAGCACAGAAGGCTGAAGCTTGCTTACTTTGGCAGTGTTTCAGGTTAAGTATGACGGGCAGAATAAACTTCACCGGCAAACTTGGGATGCTCCTTTACTCATTATATTTATTCGGTTCCACACCTGTGGAGATAAAAATAAATTTACCTGCTCTGCATACCCAGATGTCCATCTTTCTCATTAAATGATAATAGAAAAGGAGGTGATTGAGGAAGGCAAAGAAAGATGTGATCACGTGAGAAGGCGAGTGGATTAGACTACGCTTGCTCGAAGGGGTTAGAGCGACACTACCCCGCCAGTCCATGCCCGTGCCTGGAATCTTGTTTTATTCTACATGTACAAAAAGATATTAAGAGCCTCAAAAAGCATACATCTGCAAGTTGCGAAGTGAATCCGAAACTTGATTTACTCTCCTTTCCTTCGGATATTCGCCTACATGTTATACTAATTGGTTCCTTTGTTTCTATTCACTCTTATCTAACTAATTTGTTCACAACTACCCTAATCTCGTCGCCTACTCCTCAGCTCCTAACTCTCGATGTACGACTAGTATCTGCAACTTCTCTACTTGAGATTGTCTACCTATATAAGGGAATATCAGGCTCAGCATAATAGCCCTATTCGATCCAGCTGTGACGAACAAGCGCTTTCCAGAACGAATGGGAAGAAATAAGAGACCGAATAGTGCAGTCATGCCTCCAGCAACATCTTTATCGCCAACGAAACGCAGGAAAACGAGCGGTGTTGCGAGGTCCAAAATGAATTCCAGAAGAGGTCAGTGGATAGCCAAAGAAATGCTGTCATTGCATACAGGAGAGAGCCCTCAAGATTGCATGTTAAGGAGTTTGTACGGAACAGGCTTGTGGTGCCAGAACAGCCTGTGCGTACTTAAATAACAATCCGCAGGCTCTCGGACGAGGCTCTTTCTTACATCTCCATAGTGTGGCAGCTGTTTTAGTAGAAAGAAACGTTTGATCTAACAATATTTGTAGCAAAACCGCCCATTTGGCCCCCTGGCGCGCTCCCTATCGAGCTCTTCGACCTCATCTGCTCTTACCTTCCTCGTTCCAACATCCAGAATATGCGACTGGTTAATAGGGAGTTTGAAAGATTTGTGTCTCCATATCTATTTAGATGGGTTGTCGTGCCATTCAAACCTGAGATTTATGGTATCTCGCCGGAACCTTCACTTTCCAGGAGAGACGAATCCGTAAATGATCTACCCCAAGGAGCAGTCATGTTACAAGATAAAGGCATGAGGGTCTTCCAGGGATATGGGGAAAGGATTCTCAAATTTGCTATGACCTTTGAGTACGATGAGAACAAGTTATCAACTCCACCGATAAAGAGCGATCAAGAAGCTATAACGTCGTTCTGGGGGATCTACCGATGGCCATTCAAGAATTACAACAGATATACGCAACTTGAGGGTCTTGAGCAGACTGCTGATGAGACTAGGTCCATGTCGAAAGCATTAAGATTCATCACCAAAGCAAATGAGCTTGGTCTATCAATCGATGGAGGCTTGGGGTGGCTATCAGGCCCTGATATCAACATAAAACTAATGGAGCGTGCTGGCAAGGTCAAAGTATTTGGCAAATCAAGGTTTGTTTCGGAACCTCAATCCAAGTTGTCTTTCAGGGGAGGACGATTGGCAAGGTCCACTTCGACCTTTACTTCGATTGATCCTGACTCACGACATACCTCTTATGAGAGAATGCTCCAGTTCGCCGGCATTCCAGGTGAAGAACTCAGCTCGGCAGTAGCCATGATGATTGAAACGGAGCTTTCTTCTGAACGACTCGAAGCACTTCAGGGTCAATCTACCTTGCCGCCGGCAAGTCAGAGTGTGGTCCCAGGTTTTGGTGGCGGAAATCCAGGTATCCCACATATTGCTGGGCTTACTCATGGCGAATCATTCCATGTCAATGTCGACGATGCTAGTCCTACGCCTTTAGAAGAATCCGACGAAGAAGAGGATGCCCTTGAGGGAGCAGCTTTGGCGCCCAACCGCCGACCAGTGAAGACCAAGGTTGAATCTTACTCACTAAAACCCAATGATCTTACTAGCGGGCAGAGAGAGATGTTGCTTGAGATAGAATGGGCTCAGCGTGCCTTCATTCAGTCATATGTTATTGCAATCATCGACAATTCGACCACCTTCCGTAAAATTGAAACCCTCACACTAGCTCGAATTCCAGGTCGATTTATACCTGTTCTCAATCGCGAGGACTTTTGGGAAGCTCTGCCACAGCTAGGAAAGCTGCATATGGCCGTCATTCCTGACTGGAGGGAGGTAGTGAAGCTACCCACAAGCTATGTCCAGGATAACAAGGTTCCTCCCTCGCAGACAATATCTGCTGTTTACAAGCTCCTTCAGGACCAGATCTCTCGTCGAAGGAATATCACCACTTTGCATTTTGAGTGGTTGTGCGGAGGAGAACAAGCTCCAGGTTTGTTCGCTCGGAATCATCATGTGCTTGGAGCCCCGATTGTATCTAGGGCGATAGAGCTACTCGATAGACAAGGTTCGCCGCAGGTGCTATCACTCCCATATATCAAGCACTTGTCTTTTAAGAACTGTTGGTTCACTCCTCACATTCTGCAATCATTTTGCTCAACCTTAAAAAGAACTGGCTTGGAGACGCTTGCCTTTGACTCTGTTTCTCTGACCGCACCTGTCCCACCGAACGTGTTGCCAAACCCCGTCATCCTGCCGAATGCGGCTCAGAATGCTCAGAACGCTCAGAACGGTGTCCAGATCCAGCCAGGAATTAATTTTCCAAATATGGTGGCTCAGGCTGGAGCTGCGGGACCTGTAGGTGCGCCAGCTGGGATGTTACAACAAGCGATGGCGGCGCAGGCGATGATGGCAGCTGGAGCAGCAGGAGTAGCAGGAGCAGCAGTGCCATTAGGCCCATTTCCAGTACCTGTAGGTCTGCCTGTGAATCAGAATGCATCCGACCTCACCGATTATGAAAAGTTCAATCCTCGGAATGGATCGTGGGCGAGCGTTATTGAAGCCTTGACACCATGTCGATATAAATCCTTAGCTTTCCGACACGAAGAAGTCGATGAACCTGACGCACAACCTTCGAGTCACAATCCCTCTCACATACCTTCTCTTCAGAAGCTTGAGTTTAACTCATGCGGATACGTGATGCTTTCTCTGGATATCAACCAGTCAATGATTGAGGCTCCTCCAGCGCCTCCACAACCTACCGCTCAAAGTCATGCTATTTTGAAGAGAACCACCGAGCTTGAAAGCATTATGATGAAGCCTAGTCCTACTGAATATACTTTAGGCGATGTGGTGAATCACATGGGGGATATTGAGCAGTGGCAGCTAGTGAATGGGTTCTTTTTCTCTGTGGGTTGGCCGGAGACTGAGGAGTACCAGACACTACGTGTAGAGTGTGCGGCCGATGGAGTGACATGCGCTGGTGAGGGCCGATTTAGTGGCGTCATTCGCCATACGGATCGCAAGCCATCTATATAATATCGACGCTGCGATATCTTTCTTTAAGCGGCGTGATATTGGAGATACCTACGTACAGACCCATCTGTATTCGTGGGGAACATCTACCTTTATGAGCTTCTTTATATGTATTTATGGTTCATTTGTGCATTTTGAAGAGCATAGCGAGGTTTGGGTCGAATCTGTGATTCGAAAGGTTAGGCGATTTAGAAACTGATTCACATCTGCGGCGTGGTCGTCACGAAGAAGACTTTCCAGATCTTCAGCGGTTAGAGTATAGGGATTGATTGCCATGAATAGCAATTGTGGAGAAGCACTTGCTTGATAGAGTAGTTTCGAGATCGAATGCTACAGCAATGAGACACCAAAACAGACGTGCTGTATATGTATTCGTGTACACTCAAGTTCAGAACAAAAGGTGTTTCAACTCCATATCTCGCAACATATTTCACCAACAAAAGCACATTAAAATCGTAGTTTGGAATCGTTATTTTTATGAAGTGATCAGCAAAATAATGCCACTCGCAATACATCTTGGAGAATCACAACCCGTAATGCTCCCCATATGCTAAGCCCCCATTCATAGTATTCCCAAACCAGCAAAACGCAAAGACCTAAGCAGCAGTGATGGCAAGGCGCTGGCGGCGGCCTCGTTGTCTGCTGTTCAGGCGGGCGGACTCACGGTCTACAACGGACTCGGACTTTTGGACGACCTCCTCGCCTTCAGTAAGGATGAGCTCGATGTGGCAGGGGTTGGACATGTATGGGTTGATCTGTTTGACTTATCAGCGGTTTCACAGGCCAACGAGACGGGGAAAGACATACACGACCATGGGCACGATATGTTCGGCGGCGTTGCTTGGGGGCTTGGTTGACTTGGATGTGCTTCACGATGAGATTACCGGTATCGAGACCTTTGGTATCGGCGTTCGCCTCGGCGTTCTTGAGGAGACCAAGCAAAAACTCGGCGGACTTGACTGGCCATCTGGCGCGGGAGACACCGAATTGCTTTCCTTGGGCAGCGCGACCGGTTCCTCCTGCGTATCTTCTCATTGGGACAGCCTCCTTGTGCTCTTGGACGTTCTCAAGGAACTTAACCGCCCGTTGTAGCTTCCATCCGTTGATTGCTTGTGCAGTCTCTCTGTTAACCTTGATGTCAGTTTGTGTAATTCAAGCAATATCCTAAGTCGCAAAGCAGATTGTAGCTAGAGCCGATATCTAAAATGGAGAGTGCACGAACCTAGTATTCTGTGGTCGTGGTTAGCATTCATGCTGTCTGTCTATGGTGGCGGGGAAAACGTACCTTGAAGCTCACACGGAGGTAAGCACCACGAGCTCTGGCGCTCTTCGTCGGCGCAATCTCAGTCGCGGCGTAGCGTACCTATTGCCAAATTAGTACGAGGCTTCAGTGTTGATGTAGATATATTGTTATTGAAGCTCTAGGATGCTGCTTGGATTGGGTGTCGAAAATTCATCTTCCACGGTAGGTAGCGCCAAAAAAAACTGGCAGGGACTCATTCTCCAATCCTGCGTTCCAAATACTGTCATAGACCTTTGTTCCAGTCTTGTTCTTGTCTTGGTATGTGTTGTAGGAAGTTGTATAGTATTTCGCAATTAGTTTTTGGGCGCTTCGTCGATCGTAGGGCAATGATATAATTTCAGCCGGTTCCAGCAGCATCCTAGAGATATCGGTCTGGTAAAGTATTGGAAATTCAGCACACACCATTTTGACTGTTGGTTGTCGAAGTTGTCGTTGTTCATGAAAATGATTGAATTTCCCGAATGTCAGAGTTTGGTGGGAAAAAAGTGGGTGCCCCAAGCAAGCGACAAATCCGGCGCACGTGATATGGCCAAGCCTTCCCTCCCCATTAATACATCTCGACCTGAATAGATTCTCTAACTAGACCAGCCTCCATCTGGCTTCATTATCTTCATCCTTGATTGATCATGCTTCAATCTGTATGTTTCAATCAAGTCCTCTCCAATACGACAGCTTGCTTATCGCCTCACATGAATACTTTCAGCATGTGCTTTCTAGATGGGATATTTGTTATTCTTGCTTTTTGTCAAGGTGATCTATTCGCTGCACCCATATACTATCTTTCTTCAACAATACAAGCAAGCATGCGGCGCCAGTTTTGTACAATATTTAACAGGAATGGTGTACTGCTTCACGGCGTACAGCAACCAAGCTGCTTTTAGTTTTGTCTTGGGATAATTACATGGAATCGCTGGGGTTATACTCCTCAAGGAGCTAATCACATCATGACTCGCCATGAGTTGATAGTTTCATCGTTTGATAAAAGGCCCACAAGAGGTAATAAACAATGGTTTGAAGAGTCAATATTGCTGGTCGTCTCACTTATAATGAGGTTCTGCTAGACATGTTACCCGATTTCATGCCTGAGGCGCAGAATTTCTGAGTGGGCTTGTCAATATCACGTGGTCGCTTAGCTCCCACACCAGAACTGCAAAATCTTGAACTCACATCTCGAACTCCTCCAAGACGACAAATATCGACAACGTCAACGATCGCGAAATACCGCAATCATGTCGCTTGTCAGTGGCGAGAAATCGAACTGTATGCCTATTCCCTTCTTCGGCTTTGTCTTGATATCTCCAATCTCGAGGCATGCGTCTGTGAAATTGAAGCTAACTTTCCAAAAGTTCAGTTCATTCTGCGTCTCCTCAACACCAATGTTGAGGGAAAGCAGAAGGTGATGTACGCGCTCACGAAGATCAAGGGTGTCGGCCGTCGTTACTCCAACTTAGTCTGCAAGAAGGCTGATGTTGACCTCAACAAGCGGTATGGAAATATTTCTAGAAGGCGAATCACAATCTAACATATGCCAGTGCTGGTGAACTTACCTCCGAAGAGCTAGAGCGAATTGTTACCATTATTCAAAACCCAACTCAATACAAGATCCCAACCTGGTTCCTCAATCGTCAACGCGATATCGTCGATGGCAAAGACAGCCAGATCCTCGCCAACGGTGTCGACTCCAAGCTTCGTGATGACTTGGAACGCCTGAAGAAGATCCGCGCTCACCGTGGTCTTCGTCACTACTGGGGACTCCGTGTGCGTGGACAGCACTCGAAGACGACTGGACGCAGAGGTCGTACTGTCGGTGTTTCCAAGAAGAAGGGAGGATAAACGTCTGGCGCTTTATGGGTTCTTACGGCTGGCTGGATTGTTGCTGGTCATGGGTACGATGGTATGCGTTTGGCTTTATTTGCATCATTCGGCATGAAGCTCTCCTTAGGTGTACAGTGGTTCAGCTGGGGAAAAATAAGAAATCATCAAACCTAGATCTTGCTTTAGTGTGAAGCGGCACCGTGATACAATCATGCCAAGTGGTTGTGACAAGAAAATGGCCATTCAATATTTCTATACCTCGACGCCTTTTAATGCTCGCTCAGGTATGCAGGTCAACAGAAATCTATTAGTCATCGCTGGTGGTGACTGCCATATCAAGCACCTCCACCCGTCCTTGACCTTTCGTCTCACCTCCAATAAAGTCACTCAAGCCCTTGAAAGCACCAGGTTCCACGAACCCAATGACCTCCCACTCCGAGCCCATAGTGTCCTGACTGTCCACCTGCTCAACATAACTCAAAATCCTATCCTTAACTGTAGCTTTTTTCTCCTCCCCATCGCCTTCTTCACCATCTACCTTGGGCAGAGGCTTCGCATTCTGTTTCAGCACCGCCAACGAGCATGTAACTCTCAACTTCATCCTCGCCCGCATAACCGGGATTGGTTGATGCAGAATCAGGGCCTTCATGGCCTCCAAGGCCTGTGACTTTGCACTCTTCGTAGCCACGACTCCCGTCCAGGTATGTTCCTTGGGCTTCGCCTTGCCTTCCTCATCCCCGCCCTTCTCTTCCGCCTTAGCTTGTGACCCTCCCGAACTCAGCATATCCAACGCCTTCTCGATCATGCCCGTCGTATACACCCTCTTCGTCTTCGGGTCCACCAGCCTGCTCGCCACAATGCCCACAACCTCATTGTGCACTCGTTCCAGCTGCGCCGCCCTCTCCTTCTCGCCCACTTGTAGCTCTCCTTTCCCAAGTATCTCAAGTATGATATCTCTCGTGCTGGCTTCCTTGCCAAATGCCTTCTGTAGATCAGCCGTCGGAGCCGTCTGGCCTTTCGAGACGTTCAGGAAGACACCTTCGATCTGTAGGACGTTGTCAAGGTCGGTCTCGATGCCGGAGCGCCACTCTAAGACCTTGTTCTTGTAGCAGGCAATCTCGAAACGCTTTTTTGCTTTTTTGAGACGCACGAGCGAGACGTTTGTCAGTTTAATTTGGTTGGAGGGTTGATTGACTCTCATTTTGAGAAATTTAAAGAGGCGTTGAAAGGTTTGTGGTAATGCTGGGTTTTTTGGGCTGGAGGGGTAGTTTGAAATGGAAATCTTTATCTTAGTGGGGAAGACCCTTGCCAATTAGTTCACCTCAGAATAATGGTCGAGTACTGGGTTAGAGCTAAAGAACTTGGGCCGTTTTACATATACAGAGGCTTGGTGATGATGATGATGAATCTCTGTATCCCCAAATCCAACCTTCCATCTAATTCATTTCTTGACTCATCTCGCTCCGAGCAACGGAATCAGGCCGGTTTGTGGCAACTGCACTACCTTGAGTGAAGCAATGAGGAACCTGCTGTTCAGTGTTCCCATCATATCAAAGGCGATCCGGAAATTCGCTAACTATTCAAACTCGTACTTAGTGACACCTAAACAATCTAATACCTCTTCTCCTCCATGTTTGATGTTATCGTCGTCGCACACACTCCAGCCAAGGCATCTTGTCCACGTGAGCTAATGTCAACAGGGATGTGGGTGCAGCCTGGCCTTATCGGGGAGGTTGGCCAGGCACAAGTGACGCACGCCCGGGTGAGCTGCTGCATGAAACAAGCTCCCATCCTCTCTCTTCCTCTTCCTTCTTCATCATCACCACCATCATAACAAACACCCAGTGCTTGATCATTACATCCAAGTATCTAAGCTGATCACTTGACTTCTATCAATTATCACTCTTTATTGCCGATTTTGGTCTGGTAATCAAATCATAATAACACCATCGAACCATGAAGCTCCTCGCCTCAACAGTCCTGTTAGGCGCAGCTTCGGCCGCTGTCCCTCAGCAACATGTTCTGAAGAACCCTTTCATCGAGCACATGCCGTCGGTGGAAGATGTTGCGAAGCCGGTGTCCGCAGCATGGTCGAAGTCTATGGATTCATTGAGTCATCTCACCGAGTCGATGAAGGAGATGACGGCGGATGCGAAGGCCATCTGGGATGAAGTCGCCATGATGTTCCCCGAGGCGATGGACGCAGCTACCTTCTTCTCAGCACCAAAGCCTCATGTGCGAAAGCCCGATAGCAAGTGGGATCACATTGTCAGCGGTGCCGAGGTCCAGAACGTTTGGGTCAAGAACTCGGCAGGAGAGAATGAGAGAGAGGTTGGCGGTGACTTGGCTTCATACAATATGAGAATCAAGAAGGTTGATCCTTCGAAGCTTGGCATCGATAAGGTTAAGCAATACAGCGGTTACTTGGATGATGATGCGAACGACAAGCACCTGTTCTATTGTAAGCATACCTTGATGGCCAGCAGTAGCAACGATTGCTAACTTGCTTTAGGGTTCTTTGAGTCTCGAAATGATCCTAAGAACGACCCGGTTGTGCTATGGCTGGTAAGTGAGACGGATTCTCTCTCTATTCCAATGTTTCATGGATGGCGACACGTTGGATTATTGAAATGCTTCATTATTACCGAAATCGGCGGCGGTCTCCCGCCACCCCCGCATGCATTAACTGACTCGTGCTTTATAGAACGGTGGCCCTGGCTGCTCATCCCTCACTGGGCTCTTCCTCGAACTTGGCCCAGCATCTATTGACAAGAACCTCAAGATCGTCCACAACCCCTACTCATGGAATGCTAACGCTTCCGTCATCTTCCTTGATCAACCAGTCAATGTTGGTTACTCATATAGTGGCAGCTCCGTGAGCAACACAGTTGCTGCCGGAAAAGATGTCTATGCCCTCCTCACCTTATTCTTTAAGCAATTCCCAGAATATGCCACGCAGGACTTCCACATTGCTGGAGAGTCGTACGCCGGTCACTACATTCCAGTCTTCACCTCTGAAATTCTGTCTCACAAGAAGCGCAACATCAACCTTAAGTCAGTCCTTATCGGAAACGGCCTCACTGATGGCTTGACCCAGTACGAGAAGTACAGACCAATGGCTTGTGGTGAGGGAGGATATAAGGCTGTTCTCGACTCCGGTGAATGCCAAGCTATGGACAACGCACTGCCACGTTGCCAGAGCCTGATCCAGAACTGCTATGATAGCGAGAGTATCTGGTCCTGCGTTCCGGCTTCCATCTACTGCAACAACGCCTTGATTGGTCCATACCAAAGGACAGGTCAGAACGTCTACGACATCCGTGGCAAATGCGAGGATTCTAACAACCTCTGCTACTCTGCTCTTGGATGGATCAGCGACTATCTGAATAAGCCAGAAGTTATCGAGGCTCTCGGCGCCGAGGTCAGCAGCTACGACTCTTGCAATTTTGACATCAACCGCAACTTCCTCTTCCAAGGCGACTGGATGCAGCCATACCACCGTCTCGTCCCCGGCATTCTTGAGCAAATTCCAGTTTTGATCTATGCTGGAGATGCTGACTATATCTGCAACTGGCTCGGAAATCAAGCCTGGACCGATGCTCTGGAGTGGCCCGGACAGAAGGCGTTCAACAAGGCTGAGACCAAGGCTTTGAAGTTGAATGATGGCACTAAGTATGGTGAGGGTAAAGGCTCCGGTAATTTGACCTTTGCTCGTATCTACCAGGCAGGCCACATGGTTCCCATGGACCAGCCAGTGGCATCACTTGACTTCCTCAACCGATGGATCTCTGGCAACTGGTAACGGGCAGAAGAGTTTTGTGGTGTTGATAAGTGAGAATGTTTACATGCGGTGTTTGAGATTGGCTTCACGCCTGGATATCGGCATCTTTATAGAGTGCTTGCCCCAAGGTCTTTCTCGGGGTTTGTATAAGAATATAGCATGGATAATCATATGAATACATTTCATCTCTACCAGTTTTATACTACAATAAAGTGGGAGCTACCAAGGGCCAGTGACATGATGCATCACTGACTTGTCTAACATCTCTCGGCTCAAAAATTTTATGAATGAGGAGGAAAGCCCCTGGGTTATACACTCTATGAAGTCCATAGATAAAGTGTTTGAAGTGTCAGAACGACTCACCTTGCGATTAGCTATTGCCTAAATATAAAACTGTATACAGGAAAATGTCCGCCCAAATATTTTGCAAACATGTTGACAGTCAAAGAAGCAATGTCCTACACGCCGACCTACTATACCGCAAAAGGCTAGAATATATCTAATTCGATTCTCGTTGCCAACCAAATACTTGCCGTCGTTTCCTCTTCGCCAACCACGTATCATAAGAGCCTATCTTACCCGCACAAACCTTCTTGCTCTCCCCACCTAGCGAAAAGGAAGGAGCCGTGATAGCTGAATGGGAATCAAAAAAGAGCTTCGGGTCGGAGAGAAGAAAAACGCATACCTTCCCGCTCACCGATAATCAATTCTCCAATCGAGATTTCCTTCCTACTCTGAAGCTTCTGGCGGTGAAAAATTCCAAGGGGCTTATATACACCTTTTTTTTTCCCGATTGCTGAAAGCTGTGCTTTTATTTGATACGGTTTATCGCGGAGGCTGTTATGGGGAGCTAAGAATCCTCGAGATGTGCGTATGCGTGGCTCTCTCTCTCTCTCTCTCTCTACCCTGAACCATACCAGAGCAAGAGCTCCCACATGTCGGGTCGCCAAAAGACGAGCCTGCAATGCAAGTTCGAATTTCGTTGTCTGCTAGGTGGCCGTTGTCAAAATATCGCAATTATCCCCCCCCCCAAGCCGCTTTCATTTACCCGGTGGAGAAGCCTACCCTCTCATCCCATCTTTCGTGCAGATCATCCTAAGAGGAAATCTATCACGAGCAGGAGCCGGTTTGGCTGGTTGGTTGATTGGTTGCAAGCATGCACGAGCGTTTTGCTAAATAGAGCGAAACGGTTGGAGATGCGTCTGAGGAGGGGGGATCCAGCAGGTGTTGAAGGCATTTATAGATTTTCCAGCTGGCTGGTCGCAAGGGGGGTTTTTTTGCTTGCTAGATGGTATTGCTTGCTCCAACGGTCAACGTTGAATTGAGCTTCACCACGCGCTCTTGCCTTTATTAGGTGGTCGCTCACGATGCGAAGGCAAATGGTACGGGTTCCCTTCTTTCTATAAAGTTCTGGCAGCAGGAGGAGAGATTGGCACTGAAGGAAACATTGTTGAAATTGTGACTGAGTCCGTAATCTCACGTGCAGCGTTTACACACAGATAATTCAAGGCAGCGGATGCTGCGAAGGCTGTCTTACGCATGATTCTTTCCTATACATGTAAAGCGCGAAAAATGACAGCTTCAAAAGTTGTTGATGCGAGGGTTGTTGTTACCCAAGATTTTATGCCATCTATACTTAATTTGTTAAAGAGTACATTTTCACCGAGGTTGGCTTCAGCAGCAACACGAAGACCGCTTCTAGTGACAGTGGGATATTATCGGCTTCAGAAGTCAACCAACAAGAGCGACGACAATATATTTATGCGAGCGTGAGCTTCATGCAGCACATCGTGAGAGACCTTACATGCTCTGCAAACACCATCATCGAAACACTTCCCTCTCAGGCAGTGTGTGCTACGTGATAGTATCCCCCTGTAGCAGTCAAATGCCTGATATTTTAAAACCTCAACAATTTCCCCCAGCAATATTGTCACCTCATATCATTGTATGCGAAGCCAACATATGAAAATGTGCCTTTATACAAAGAGAATTCTTCAAGTTATGAAGGGATCCATTTAGTGTTCAGGGTTGTATCAGAGCCATAGGAACAAAGCAGTAAGCTTTGCTTCAACTATAAATATGCAATACTCTGTTATTGGAGTTCGTATTACGAATTTTAGCATGTGAATAGGATCAGAGCTGCGGGAACCCTTGAGGAAACTGCCGAACTGCATATATTGAATATCACCAAAGAAATTTGTCCATCCCAATCTAGGAGCACTTTCTCTAAAAAGAGATGTCAGAAAGGAGAAGAGGGCAGATACGTAACTTGCTCAGGACAAGGTTGATATCATCAACTGCAGTGCCACAAAAACCACCACCCATGTTGTGAAATGTGTTGGGGTCTTCTTACATCCATTCAAATGGGGCGGATCCGATGTATGTCTTATGCCTTGCAGTTCGCCGACCCGATCAATGAAAATTCCGCTAGCCAAGAATGCGTACACTAAAATGTTGACTAAACGTACAGAATAGATGCGATACATTTATTACGACCATGGATCACGAGGAACAACTTGGACGAAAGTTCACTGCAAGAAATCAAATCAGTGAACCTTGTCCCTGCCAGTTCTTTAATGGTTCCGCCGATTGGTAAAGTCTGGCAAGTACGTATTGTATGCTCCTCGCGCATTTTGGCACGTGCCGATTTTGACTTTGAATGTGATATCAGCAAGCAGATCTACCAACTAGATCGTCTCTGGATGTGAGCTTGCAAGCTCGCTTACATGAAAGTCGCCTCGATCCCCGCTCGTAGTCAGAGAATGTGTTGTGAATTTAAAGGCCGATATAAGCAGGCTAACAGTCCCCAACACCGAATCAAGATTATTTAATCTTTCAAGTACAGCTTGACTGAAGGGGGCAAGTACAGGTCTAGCCATCAATGAGCATATTTTACGAGGATACTCTAGAGCATATGCGGGCCTGTGAGTTTCCTGGACTACCAATGAAGATTGTCATGACCTATAAAGAGTACTTTATCACTTGCAAAGTTTCAAGGTGCGAAAGAGCCACACTGCTTTCCATGTTGCTAGCACGATGTCATTACATTGCCATGCCCAGAATCAAAAGAAAACAGGAAATGGAAGGGCGAACTAAAAACCATGAAAAAGAAATATGATTTCGCTAACTGGTACTGCAATGTACCAATCTGTTGGGTATTAAAGAACCCGCGCAACTGGAACCGACCAGGGTCATTTCAAGGGACTAGAGCCGGCCCGTGCTCACATTTGATTTCGGCATCCCGAGACACAAGATGGGAAAGCTGAGATGAGCCGAACCTCGGAGTTCCTGGCGGACGAGTACGTAAAGCGCCTCCTTCCAAAGTCAAAATGGTTCAGAATACGCTTTTCTGCAACCGGAATAGGAAACACTGAACACAAAGAATGGATGTGAATATATCATGCAGGGACTCGGCTAGCTGGGGGCGGGAGAGACTAGCATGATTGCATCTCACGTGCTGGGCTCGGTGTTGCCCATAGCAAATGGTTTTGCGTGTGCGAGCTGTGGCTGGTCGCGTGGTGAGAGCCACAATGAAATGATAACAAAATTGTAAAGTGCTGGCATTGCATTTGAAGTTTATATTGTAAACCGAGATAAATGCAGACTAGATCTCGATGACATTCTGAGCGCCGATGAGACCGGATATGTGTGAGACGTTATACTGGCCGTCAATGTTCCAGATGATTGTGTGCCGTTCGCCCCGAATGAGCATTCGTCAACGAGTCTCCGATAGTCAATACAGGAGAGTATGTTCCGTAAAGAGCGCCTCGCACGAACTGGTCAGACAAGCAGGAAGCCGTGTACATGTGAGCAGCTGTCAACTGTGCCATATCCGGTTCTGATACCTGCCGGATCAGTGCACTGGGTTGTTCAAAAGCTCAGTCTCGTGGGCGGTTTTCATACGAATGCGTCCTTCCCTTTATGGCGCCTCGAAGAAGTATTCTGTAAGGTTTACTTGTTGCGCTCATAATCGGCTCCAATTTTGTATCAACTTATGGTTTCTGCTGTGTAGGTGCATGGACAATGCACCCAAAATCTGCGAGGGTTCTTAATGGGTAATGTATAAGGAGCCAATTAAATTAGTAGAGCCATCGCCACACCCACGGCTAATATCAATTTTGACCCGAGAGACCGTTGAGGCGTGGAAACAAGCATATTTAGTGAAGTGAAAGCTGACCGATCATATTCTCCCCTGCGTGACGTTTCCGAACGTATCGCTTTGTATTTCTTGCTCACACACTCTCTCGCCTACGCCTCTCCAAAAGGTCTGAGGGTTAAAAGGTGAAGGCCGAGTCGGGAGACACAACAAGTAGACTTTTCGGCAAGTGGGTACTTAAAATGTACATGTCATGGTTTCCATTTCGCAGCTCCTTTGTCTTTTTTTTATTTTTATTTTTATTTTAGCTTCCGGGTAAATGAGGATCGAGAGCCGGATGGTCTCATGAGCGGTATATGACGGTGAACGCAGCGGTGAACAGGGCCAACAACACGCCATTACGAGCCGTGACGGTAAGGGGGGGTCTTGGGTACATGCTCTGGGACGGATGAAAGCAGGAGTTTCTCGGAGAAACTTGAGGCCAGCGATATCAAGGGCTTGGTCGAGGAAAGAGACTGAAATGGCTATATCCGCAGAACTTAGCCAAGGGTATCTGCCCATATCATAGGTGTGACCTTGATATCGTGATGGGATGTGATGGCCAAGCAGATCTGAATTTGATCAGCCGGATCATCCGTGAGTCGGTGAGTGAGTGGTATTGGCTGAACTGTCCGAATTATCTGGCTAGATAATGCGGATTGTGTCTAAGCCTCGGTATGGAAAATATACCACGAACAGCAACTCACCATGGGGACGGAGCGCTAGCTGTAAGTACAGCACACCGGGGAATGAATGGCCATGGGCAAATATAGTAGACGGGTCTGGAGGATGGGTCTAGATGGCTGATCTGACTCGAGTTCTCAAGTTCTAACAAGGACTATCCACAGTCCTTCCGAGCGCCTCTGTGCCATGAATGCGGAGGAGGCTCCGTTTGGTAAAATCATGGGGAGATAGAGAGGAAGTGGCGGAAGCAACTGCGAGTAGAATGATGCATGCTGCGGCTAATGATTTGCTGGATTTGAGTAGATGTATTATTATTATTTCTTTATTCAGGAAGCGAGTTGAGTGTTTATGTGCATTGCAGTGCAGGGCAGTGCTGGAAGCAAGTACCGATAGGCTAGGGGCTCTCAGGGTTAGGGTCAGGCAGGGGGGGGGGGGGGGGGGGTTACTGTACTGTAGGGTACTGTAGGTTACTGTAGGTTACTATAGGTTAAGGGATGTAATAGAATCCCGCAAGCGACAATTCCAAACTAGAGGCCCCGACAAGTTTAGCGGCGTCGCCGTCGCGGGGAACTTCATTGGACCCTGCAACTGCAACCTGTAACTGCATTCTTGACCCTGACTTTCACACAGTGCAGTGCAGTGCAGTGCAGTACGGTACGGTACGGGTACGATTTGATACGGGCATGTTGTGACCGTGGTGATCGTAATGGCCACTACACTACACTACAACTCATCTCCTCCACTACTTCCATTATTATTATTATCATCATCATCATCATCATATCATCATCACCACCGCCACCACCTCCACCACCACCATCACCAACGCCCGCCCGCCCAAAACAAACAAAACATGAAAAGTAAAGAAAAGCAAAGAAGTGATAACCACCCTTTCCCTAATCCGCCTCCCGACCCAAGTCATGCTTTTCCTTGATCCTGCCGAACCCACCACTAGACGCAAATGTACCTTACTCGAACCTTGGTCAAACCTTGGTCATAAACGCCCCTCCTCCAAACTACGGTCCCCACCTAGGGATCCATATGCCGTAGGAATTCCGATGTTGTCCATTATGACATCCGACATGCTTATCTCGGTCTGGTCAGTGTTGTGGGAACCAGCGAGCGAGCGAGGCGAGCAAGCAAGCAAGCAAACAAGCGAGCGAGCCTCGAAATCTTGCTCTAGACATTGTCACCCGTCTGCCAGCAGCCGTTAATTATTCCCTCTCATATATCCCCTTGGTTTCTCCTCTTCCGGTGCGCCATCCTTCAAAACACAAAGCTGTGACCTGCCTTTCTTATTGCAGATTGCGGGGAATTCTTGGTACACTTCATGTCATATATCAATGCTCATATTTCTCTCGAAAAGACTTCTTCCACGCTTTGTTCTGTTCTTTGAGTAACTTCTTGGCTCACCCTCTTCCAAATATTCTTTACTTCTCCTACTATGTCACCTTCTGCAATCACGGAAGTGGTTGTTCAAGACCCATGGACTGTGCCCGCGTCAAGTTGCAGTGCTTCCGTTCTCATCACCCGGGAAGCCCAGCCCGGTCAGAAACTTGACAAGAACGACCGGAGGCGCTCTGTCTTCCTCCTAGACCGGCATCTTCATAAGGAGTATCCAGTTGTTGTTGGAGGGAATGGTAATTATTTGTACACTAGTGATGGGCGGGTTGTCTTTGATGCTTCATGTGGCGCCGCTGTCTCCTGTCTGGGCCATGGAAATGAGAGAGTCATAGAAGCCGTGTGCAGGCAGATGAAGACGGGGACGCCATACCTTGCTTCAGCGTTCTGGAGAAACAAGGTTGTGGATGACCTTTGCAAAGAGCTTATTGATGGAACGGAGAATATGATGTCGAGGGCCTATTTGACTGGCTCAGGTTAGTGAATTAAAGCACTGCAAGTTGATCATGGTTAATAGTTTTAGGTTCGGAAGCAATGGAAGCTGCTATCAAGCTTGCCAGGCAGTTTTTTTATGAGGGTGACAGGAACACACGCCGTGTTAACTTCATCACTCGGGAAGGTTCTTATCATGGCAGTACCATAGGTGCGTTGGGTATATCGGGGCATGTCGCGCGTAAAGCTCCTTATTTACCGTTTCTTATGGACAAGGCCCACCAAATTCCAGCCTGTAACGCTTACCGGCAGCGCAAAGAAGGTGAATCCGACGCTTCTTTCGTTGCACGCAAAGCAGATGAGCTTGAAAAGAAGTTCCAAGAGTTAGGGCCGAATACCGTGATAGGGTTCATTGCGGAGCCGATCGTGGGTGCGGCATTAGGTTGTGTCACCGCTGTTCCTGGGTACTTGCAAGCTATGCAAGACGTTTGCCATAAGCATGGTGCACTATTCATTCTTGACGAAATAATGTGCGGCATGGGCCGCACTGGTACCCTACACGCATGGCAACAGGAAGGCGTTATTCCAGACATACAAGCGGTTGGAAAAGGCCTAAGTGGTGGATACCAGCCCATCGCAGCTGTTCTAATCTCGCATAAGGTTGTCCAGGCCCTCATGAACGGCACTGGGGCCTTTATGCATGGTCACACTTACCAAGGAATGCCTGTTCAAGCTGCTGCCGCGCTCGAGGTGCAGAAGATCTTGAGAGAGGACGGACTTTTGAAAAATGTAAAGAAGCAGGGAGCATATCTCGAGAGGCGTCTCAAAGCAGCTCTAGGAGATCATCCGAACGTCGGCGATATACGTGGCAGGGGCCTTTTCTGGGGCTTGGAGTTTGTCAAGGACAAAGCCACCAAGGAGCCATTCGAGCCGAAGCTACAAGTTGCGCAAATGATCCACGAACTTGGCATATCTTCGCCATACAACATGACGATTTATCCAGGAACGGGAACTGTTGATGGCGACAAAGGTGATCATGTGCTCATTGCTCCGGCGTTTATTGTCACGGAAGCAGATATCGATCGTGTGGTCAAGACACTCACTGAAGTGGTCACTCAGGTTTTCCAGAGTCATTGCAGCCTTTAACTTCTTAAGCTGTATTTCAAGAATTTTCTTCTTAGGCTATATATATATTCTTTTGCGAAAAACGAGAGGGAGTTATATCATCACACTTGGAAAACCTGTCACTTGAAAATAGACCTTCAAAGGCACAAATGCACCGCCTTGCTAAATAGACCTTTTGTTTAGAGAGCAATGCAATATGGCACCCGCAATCTCTCCAACACGTCTGCATGAGTTAGATTCTTTGAATTGCTTACATCAAAACAAACCCCTTTATTGCTCGCATAACTGCAACCCTAGCCATCAGCGACCGGAAGCCTGCTCCGTGCCACTCTTCTGTTGCAGCCTGCAGCTAGCAACTCCAATCCCACCTCACTGTCTCCCTCCATCACCTGCAACACCTCGCCCCCAACAATCCACCAGCAAACCTAGGTACTCGACCCCAGACATATCCCACGCCAAGACTCATACACCGTCTCAATGGGGGCCGGATCAGGCTTGCATATCGGTACGGTGCGGTGCGGTGCGGTGCGGTGCGGTACGTTGTACCCTCATAGGCCTTGATTTTTGCTGCATATAGAAGTCGATGCAGATTCCCATCTGCTGACCCGATTTGCGTCGCGACAACTGGTGAATCTGCATTTTGACACGGGCTGGCCCCCTTCCCTTTACTTCGGCCGGGCTCACCCGTTTGTAGATATGGGATCGGCGACCGTTTGTTTCGCCCGTTTCTCCTCCCCCCCGCCCCTGGCCTCTTTCGCTTCCTCTCCTTCGGCATCGAATCATATCGCAAGGGGAAAGGGTTTTTTTTTCTGCGCGCACGCGCACACACACACACACACACACACACAAAAAAAAGAAAAGCGGTATAGAAGGGAGGGAAATTGCGGTGTCCCGGGCGTATCCAACAGTGCAGAAGTGTGGCCACGACGCGTGGACGCGCATGTACATACATTACATGTTATGCCATAACCCACTAAGATAAAGTTCGCGCGCGGTGTAAACTTTTTTTGGTGAGGCGGTGATCCTTGAAATCTCCTCCAGCTCTTTGTCTGCATATATCTCCCTTTAAAAGCAAATTTTTTTGACGGCCCGTCCCCCCCTCCCCCTGGTACATATGACCCCAGGTGACCTTTGATCAACTGAATACGAGGCCGAGATGGGCTGTTTTTTTTTTTTTTGGCCCTCGGGAGCCAAGGGGCAAAAAGTAAAAAGGTAATCGGTATGTTGTGAGACCTGGCTTGCGGCCTTGCAAACCAGACTCCTATCTCAAAGAATAGGATCGACATGGACATGGACATGGACATGGACGTCGAAATCGACGTACAGCTTCGAAACGAGGCGTTGATGCTGTACCACTCGCGCGCTTTCCAGTCCAAAAAATGAAGACCAATGGAATCATAATCTCCGGAGCAATGCCCGCTTTCTCTGAATGCAGAGATTCTTTTTTGTGTACCTAGGCGAGGGAGGCACTCTCATTTCATTGCTTCTTTAAGCGTGTTCCATAGAGGCGGAACCTTGGTAAGAAGACTCAAAGTATCTGTGCTTGCCGTTTCATCTTTCCCATGCAAGTTGAGACCTTTAACTGGTGACATTTGGATAGTAGGTTTTTGCTCCAAATTCTTTTGGCTAGCCGTAGATTTTCTGGGAATGGGTAGCATAGTGTACAGTCTGAGAGGGTAAAGAAAAGTTCTACAGCTTGGGGAACTTATGTGTCATTGAGTAATTTTAAAACAGTATGCTCATAAATCTCCTTTCCATAGCTTCATGGATCGAGTTTATTGACGGTTTTGTAGACTGATTAATACTTTAATCTGAAAGAGTAAAAAAAAAAAAAAGAATACATGATACCTTCCTAAAGAAAAATAGGCTGCGGAAACTTCCTTGTTTGGTATCATTGAATTCTATCTATACTACATATGGTTTTATCAATATCATAGCACTAGACGTCCTGGCTCGACCTCAAGAACAGTCTTGACCCGCTCAAGGAAGATCTTGGCTGTCTTCTCGTCGCCCTTAGGTACTTTCACGCTGAAGACGTTAACTGTTGATGATAACCCTGGCGTAGGTCTGGCGCGAGCAACCTGTGATGGGAAGCCGCCTTTCCCGGAGAGGAGATCGATGATATCGAGCTTCTTTGCTGACTTCGCAGCAGGTTTCGAGCTCAGTGATGGAGTTGGAAGGGCAGACACTTGAGGTAGGAAGGTACCTCGGAAGCCTTTCACTGAAGAAACGTTGTCGAGACCAAGGACTTGGTTGAAGAGCTCGTCAGCACTTGGCTGGTATGATTTTGGACGGGGTAGGCCGTCATTCGCGACATCGGTTGCTCGAGCAATGAAGGTAGATAGTGGCATGAAGACGCCTAGTGCGCTCTCGATTCGTTTTTGAACCTCTACAACAGCCTTCAATGATATCGGGACCGCGACCTCGAGATCTTCAATGACCTGTTTTGGTTGGGGTGAAGCAGCTGTTGGTTTCTTAGCCGGAGGAATATATTCTCCTTGTATGACAAATTCGGGGAGTGTGCTGCGCTTGTCGAAACTTGTTGCTACGGCCGCAGGACTCTCGGAGGAAATGGATTTTAGGTATGCCAGGACGTCTCCTTTTAGAACACGTCCTTGAGGACCTGTAGCAGTGATTTTCTCAAGAGCAGATGCATCTAGACCATTGGCAGATAAGAGAGATGCCACAGCGGGTGTTGCAGGATAGGCAGTCTTCTTTGATGAGCCAGAAGACTTCTTCTTTGCGGGCTGCTCGGTAGATGGTGAGCTCGGAGACTCAGAGGCCTTCTTCGGCTCTGGCTTTGACTCCTTCTCAGGTTCTGCTTTCTTCTCTTCCTTCGGTGGAGATGGAGCTGATTCTTCAGGTGGGATCTCTAAACTGCTCAAGTCGTCACCAGTCTCTGCAATGACACCAATTCTTGTGCCGACCTTAATCCCCTTAGACCCATCACCCTGGATAATCTTTGCTAGGACTCCGTCATCCTGAGCCTCCACATCCATTGAAGCCTTATCGGTTTCAATCTCTAGTAGAACATCGCCAGCTATGAAGGAATCTCCTTCCTTGACCTTCCAGCTCGCAATATTTCCCTCTGTCATAGTAGGTGATAAAGCTGGCATAGAAAAGTTCTGCGCAGCAAGTGAGGCGCTGGATGTACGAAAACCTATCCATCATCAGCGATAATCTTCATCGGATCTCTCAACAAGCTTACCTCGAGTCGCGGTATCTTGTCGCAATTGCCTGACCGTGAGCCTAGCCGACAGGCGGCAGGCTGAGACAAGAGAGGCCATAGGACACTGTACTCTCTTCAATTAATTGACCTGTGTAGAATGGAGCGGAGGGTGGCTCAAGAGCTTAAGATGTTGAGGAGTACCAAATAATTCCGACACAGGGATGTTGAAAGTGGGTCCCCGACTTTCCGTGGTGATTTTTTGCAGCTCCGACATCAAGACAATTGAGACTTCGGGAGCGCAGTTGCTCTCCTTTTCTTAAGGTATGCTTGAATTCTCCCGTGACTCTATTATGTGAAACTTTAGTTAATCATAACTTATTGTAGATGGCTGCATTTTCCAGAGGGCTCCTCATATGGCCGCGATGCTCTGCGAAGCCACCTGGTCCTGCATTCGAGCATTCTCTAAATACAATTGAAAGCCAATTCCTAGGAATACGATTTATTGGACGCAGTAATAACTCTGTAAATTTACGATCTTTCTCTTCTGCCAGCCATTTGCGGGCAAAAAAGCTCCAGAAATCATCCAAAACTCCCCAAACACCTCTTGCTGCAAAGCCGTCTCCTACAAAACCAATCACAACTCTTAGAGCTTCCCAAGCAAATCCTGGGAAGACGAACTCTGCAAAACCGAACCTCAACCTATTGGCCCCTTACACACCCAATTCATATATCTCAACACTAGCCGCGAAACCACATCCGACCCTACTTTATCAGGCGCCATCGCATACAATGTTCATGCTAGCTTGTTACAGCACCGCGACCTTTTGTATATCTTACGCAGGTGTGGTCCACATAGCCAACTTCATCCAAGGCAATGAAGGCCTACCAGTTTGGGTCCCATATGCATACAGCGGTATAGCTGTTGTCATGGCAGGATTTGGTGCATATGTAGGATTCAGCCCAGCGCGGATAGTGAAGTCCATAACTGCTATACCTTCCAAGCTTGTGCAGTCACCATATGCTAAGAAGGGCACGCCGAATCCGAATGCGAAGGCGACGGGTCTACAAGTAGAGGTTGAGCTACGGAAGATGTTGCCCGTGCCATTCTTTCCCGCGAGGAAGCTGATTGTAAGGCCAGATGAGATCGTGTTGCCTCAACGCTTGTTTGTGGCGGAAGCACAAGAGAGCTCCGCTCAGATTGCGGCCAGAGAGCGTGCAGAGAAGATAAGGGTCGAGAAACTTTTGGAGTATGATCGAAATCATATCATGACACGCCCATTTAGAGACTTTGGCAGAGCTATAAGTCAAGCGTCGTTCAATTTCGTGCAGGCTATACAGAGAATGTATACGAGAGAGGGCTTCCTCAAGCTGAAGGTCAAAAAGCAGAGGTACAAGTTGGACGTTACTGGAGGCTGGGCATTGGACAAGGGAAAGGCTATGGACCGGCTCTTTACCATAAAACCTGAAGCCTGATGTAAGATCTATAGTGTAATATTACGTATGTACATAAATTCCATCGCTAATGAGAACGGGACGAAGCCTTCCAGAATGGCATTCTTGTTTTGATTTACTGCAAGAATATTCCCAACATTTTTATTGCAGACTGCAGCGTATGAAACATTGTGATGGGTGAGAGATGCGCTTGGACCTGGCTCTACATTTCTCTCCCACCGTGAATCTTGTTAACAAGCAATTGCAGATAGAAACGCTTTAAATATGTTTATGGCATGATGGTATTGATGCAAGGCTCAGATAACCAGTTACATTAGTACCAATAAGTGACAGGAGTTTAGATAACACAAGCATATATGTATTCCTATCCTAGTCATACATGATAACTCATTTTCCAACCCATTGCTTCTTATTAAAAGTCTGTGTTGAAACACAGGGAATGAAGAAATCATTCTATGCATATCGCATGCAACAAATGCATTGGCGGGACAGTTAGCCAACTAGTTCATCATACTACGCATGACTAGATCTCATATCCACTGGAGACCATCTAATCTTTACATCTTATCCGAATCTTACTTTTTTTGTTGTTTTTGATATTTATTGATGAGATTTATTGACTGCTTGGAATTTCAAGTGTCATGCAAGCTTGCCTTCTGCCTTCGCTTCTGCGGGAAAGTATTAGCTACGTACTGATCTCGACTATCATGGCATCACATACCTTTCACTTGGTCAAACACCTTCAACATCTTTCTTCTTGCCCCAACGGCCAGAACACCTCTCGCTTCTAAAGCAGCCTCGTCCAGCTCAACGAGTTCGGTCCAGTTCAGATCTTTCAAGTTATCCGTATATTTGTGCAACCTCAAACTTCTCAACCAACTTGGTATATCTTGAAGAAGGCTAGGGTCTGTCGGATCCTCAGGTGGCTTAGAGCTTCCTCTTCTACCACGTGGCGATCGCCCTCTGTTCATTTCACTATGATCAGAAAGATAGCCCTCATGTTGACCCATACCAAATTGTCCAAGATTTAGCTGACCCATGCCATTAAGTAGCGGAGATGAACCACCATAAGCGTTCAAAAATCCATTGTTTTGCGGAGAGGTGAATCCCATCTGACTAAAGCCTCCAGCTCCGCCTTGCATAGCAAGTCCCGGCGAATTTGGCCGAGATCTACCACCAAATTGTGAAGCGTTCTGTTGAGCCTGCATGTGAAGGACTTGATCTCTGCTTAAAACTTGCCCATGCTCGTTGATCATTACAACATTGGCGCCAGGAATATTTTGTGGCAGCCCAGGTGAGAGAGGCCCTTGTCCGCCATCATTTGATCGTGCTCGCCGAAATTTACGTACATCATCTAGGGCAAAACGATTGTTGACCGTTGAAAGAGCAGCGAGTTTCATAGCTGTAGCATTTGCAACCATGTCAGCTTGACTTGAGGTTTGGTTGAAGTTGGCGACCATAGGTGTATTGACCATAGATGCCCAGTTTCCGCTTCCAGTATTGTAGGGTGACAATAATGGCATATCAGAGCCTTGGTTATCAGGAGCGTTTATGGTAGTGCTTTGTAGATTACTGTTTCCTTGAATTAGAGGGGAGCGTAGCCCGGCAGATGGCGGAGGCTGTATGAATTGACCCATCGGGGGTTGCCCCGAGGACGATTTTGGTCGAGCATTCTCGTTGTTGCTGCGAGTCCCTTGGCCCCAAGGTGATGTTGGACCCTGACCATTATTTTCTGAAGAATTAGTCGGTCCGGATATTGTTGGAGCTGCAAGAGAGTTGCGAGTAGATGGTGGATTACCCGTCTGCTGAGTAAACTTAGCTTTTTCGGTGGCGATTGCGGCGGCTGCGTCAGGAAACATAGCATTGATTGTAGAGGGGTCGAGTCCTGAGTGTCTCTTGGCTCCAGGAGTTCCAGGTGGCCGGGTAAGAGAGTTCCTGGAACCTTCAACATTGAGCTTGCCCATAGCATCACTTAGGCGGTTCGACATTGGATCTTGGGTCATTGTCAGCATTTAAACAAGGCATTGTATAGAATCCTCACCTTTGTCAAAATTGGCAGGAGATAAAACACCAGACATCGGGTGGTTTTTACCCATCTGCTGGAGAACCTGAATGAAGAATCGAATTTGTACCTGCGTTGTCTGCTGGAGAAGAGCATATAAGGCAGCTGTGCGTTCAGCCTCGCTAAGAACGCGGAACCACTGCTCGATAGCACTTAGCTCATCTTTGAAGTCTTGATCAAGCGTGGCAGCTGCCATTTCCTCCAGCGTGGTCTCATATTGGTCAATGTCTGCTATCCATTGTTGAGCGATTGTGTCCGAGGCATCAAGTGCACCATCTTGTCCTTGACCTTGTTGTCCACCGTAGAAGTCCGAAGCAGGTCGAATGCGGCTCGTGGCAGCCGAGTTCGAGATAGCTGCCATGTCCGCAGACGCACGCAAATGGTGGCCTGAGCCTATAGCACGAGATGATGGAGGTCGAAGAGAGGATGTGTTTTCGACAGGAGTGCTGTTTCTATTACCGATCACAGACATATTGTTCATCATGACAGCTGGCTTGACGATGAAGACGGAAAGTCTGGTGACGGTAATTTTTGGTTGATAATTCGGGAGTTGGGAATCTGAAACAAACTTTTAGACCTACTGCCCCGTCTCAGGTGTACGCACCTGGTAACAGATTAACACGGACTGTATCCACCGACTGGTCAGTGGCGGAAAGAAGCGTTTCGGTACGTGTAATCCAGGAGACCGATTAATGCTCTGTGAATTGTTCAGACGAAACAGGATTTTTAGTCCCAGCGAAAGAGCTAGGAATTCAAAAGTTGGCTTCCTTCGTCGTGGATAAATCTGTCTTGTAAAGACGGTGGATTGATGTACGGATCAGGCGAGTCCAAAAGAGCTCCTGCAGTTCAACTGGCCTCAAAGGAGTTTGGCTCGGTCTGTGAAGGTGAGAAGGATCAGTAGGGAGAACAGGTATTCTAGTTGCCAGCCGTGCGAATTTCCATTTTGCCTATGGTGTGTGGAGAATGACAGGGGGGATCTTGATAGAATATATCAACTTACAACTATAGAAGCGACCAGCGATGATACCCAGATGAGGATGAAGTGTCTCCTTGTGCTGCAATATGAAATGTTAGGAGAAGTGTTCAACAGACCAAGAAAGCCTCGTCTATTGAAGCCTTCAGCTCGGAAGTAAGCGCCGCCGCGCTTCCGCTCCTCAGCTAACAAAGAAAATATTCGACTTTCGATCACGCATTCATTCACTTCACAGCTATGGCATATATATCAAGGGTGCTAAATAATTATGTACTTTTATCTAATATATCAAGAATCCTGGTGAATAAACCTATCTTCCATATCTTATAATGTTCTTTTATATATTCACGTAGCTGGGTGATTTGAAATACTCATTCTCTGCATTTCCTTGAGCATGCAGGCTCAGCAGGTTATCCTCGATGTTAATTATATCAAAACATGACATATTGGCAGCGAGCTTGTGCAAGAGACTTCATGGTTATGTGGTAAAATCGTACTGCCAAGAGGCATGTCTGGAGCTTCTTGCTAGAAGGATATAAATATCCAGTAGTCTTAAAAAACACGTCTAGCATCCTCATGGACTGTACTATATCTTTTGATCGACTTAGCGTGTCGACAACAGAATCCTATTCATATATTAGATAGATAGCTTTGGTAGTCCTCCACAGATCATAATAAGTTAGCCTTCCTACAAGACTCTATTTAATCAAGAGTACCTTTCATCTTGACCTTGGCTTGCTTTGTTGATGTGACCCCAAACTTCATGCACCATAAACTCATAGGGTATAGAGAAAAGGTGTTTGGTAATGAAGAGGTCTGAGATTTGATCTTGGCACGAAGATATAAACCTTCAGCTGATGAGCATAGAAAATGGCTCGTAAAGCTGTACACACAAATGCCTGTTTCTGAAATCGTCACAATATCATCAACCCACCTGTTTGGCAAAGGCATATGGGACGACGAAGTGGTATTTGGTCGTGTTGATTGAGACACTCGAACTATCGTTTCAAGCCCCAACCCTGATGTAAGAGCCGATATGTCCTCAATTCGCCCCTACAATGCAAGCCAATGCAACAATCACAGCCCAAACCCCTTGTGAAAGAAACCGTATAATGCCCTTCATGCCGACTCCCGCTTGCCCTCCTTGAACTCCTTCTACGAGACCACCTCCGTTAGCATTTCTCCAAGCTAGCGCCGACTGGGTATACGAACCAAAGCCTTTGTTGTACCGTGGAGAGCATGTCTGTGGTTTCTGCGGAACTTGGGGTCGGTACCATTTAGGGATGGATATCTTGAGGTCTTTGGCTTTTTGATACTGAACATCGAATGTCAGCAAGCGTCTCTCAACAGCAATGTCTCCTTTATATAATCGAATAGATATGGGAGAATCGGAGAAGAGCCGTACCCGTTGCGGTGAGCCTTCTTGGACCTGCAGATGTAAATTAGTATTTAAAGATAGGTTTGCAGGAACGGACGGCCATACTGATTATGTTGAGAACCTATACATCACATATTCTGGTTAGTTTGCCAATTATTATTTCCAGGTCATCTGCTCTCATGATAGACTGACTGTTCTTAGATTTCGCCATCTGAAATAAAGTAAACGTTAGCTGTGGCCATTCTTGAAGATTTGAGGTTGAAGCGCTTTGCTCCCTCAGGATGCTGCTGTGCTGCAGAGCGCGCAAGAGAAGAGAGCTGGACACGTATAAAGCAAGAACTCACTGCGCCGGTATTCTTTGACTCGTGATGAGAAGATTCGACGAAACTTGGTGTATTCTTGAGGAAGCGAGCAAGATCTGGCCGCCGCCTTTGATATCCTGAATGTCACCTTTCTGTGTGGGAGCGACCCACCACAATTTTTAGCCGAACTACACGTGACCGTCAACTCATCTCGCTCTCCTCTACGGCATTCAGAATCGGCGAAAGTCTTTTAGCCAAAAAAAACCTCTACTAACACCACATATTTGAAATGAAGAATAAGTATAATCTTAGATCCAAAGTCAATATCAAATTATATAATGTCAATTTGTCAGCTAATTATGGTTACTTTAAATGTGAGCTTTTAAGCTAGGTCAAGATATGTGTATACACAGTTTCACGCACGCCAGCGAGTTTTCAACTGCGCACTCTATAAAACTTCATTGGGTTCATTGGGTTCCTTGTTTTTCATTTATTCCAATTCTTTCCTCAACTGTTAATACACTTCCTAAACCAGTCATTAAACTCGAGAGAAGGCTGAAATAATGTAAGGACTAGATTTAACGAAGATCACACAGTAATGCAATATTACCTCACCATGCCCATATCACGAAAGATTGGCCACTTTGAATTGTTTCCACAGACTCTTTATGTACCGATTATTGTCTTCGATGCTATTTACAGGATTGGGGCAACTAACGCCACGCCGATCTACCAATAAAATCACAAAATCCAAACCTCATATACCAAAAGTAAGCATGAATCTGTCTTCGTCGGATCGTTTTCTATTTCTATCATTTATTTTATGACTACTGGCGCAACATCTTTTGCCTTGGCTGCAGCGATCTCAGCAAGCTTCTGTAGCTGTTTAGACCTCAGTTGTTTGAGATATCGGAAGAGAAGGATGAAGAGGAGCTCCAATCTAGTTTGTCATCAGCATGTTTGTGGCAATAAATTGGTAGAGAAACCCACCTTTCTTTGGTCATCATGAGAAGACCTTGAACAAGAAGACCTTTCGAAATCTGAGGACCAATGCCCTTGAACAGACCCAATAGACCTTCATTCTTGACGATGAATTCCATGACTTCAATGAAGCTCTTGAATGGCTTTCCTTGCCGGGATGGAGGCGGCTTAGATTGTAATCCGACCTTTGCAACAATGAGGGGTTGTGTTGCGATTGTTGCCAATGATTTTGACAATGCACCCAAAACTAAAATTATTAGCAAGATGCGCCTATTGTGACGGACACCCACTTACGGAATGCCTCTAATGGTTTTAGATTTGTCTTCCCTGGATATATGACCTCTCTTAATCTTTGGTATGCCCCATACGTGATCGCAGGATTCACAACAAGCACCAAACTAGCTTTCAATCCTCTCCACAACCCCGACCAACCATCTTCACTGTCAATCACATCCCTCGCAGTATCCAACATCCCCTTCTTCTCGCCCTTTGTTTGCGTCTGCTGGCGTGTGGTAATGACAGCAACGGGAATCGTGAAGACCTGAGCAACAGCTCCGGCAACCGCTCCTAGCGACAACTCAGCCACTGTTCCGGGTGGTGTAGGAACTCTCTTGAGGTATAACGTCCGTACGACTGAGTACCAATAAAAGTATGCGAAATTCGTAGATGCAACACCTATCAGAGCTCCATTTATGCCGGCATATAAACCTAGAACTCCGTCTTCTTCTGTTATCTTGGTGATTGCGTCCCATGTTGACGTGTAGTGGGGTGAGTCTTCCGCACCGCTATGTGCGACATCGGTGACTTTTCGCTTTTCCTGAACTTGTAAACGTGTTTTAACACTGGAGAGAAGACTTTATTAGCAAGTACACATGAAAGAACTGCCTGTCCATTGCGTTCGACCTGTAGAGCGCTAGCCGGAAATCGGAATAAGGAAGCTCACATGTCTAAAGGATAGACCATTGCATTCGCGATCACGGCTCCAGTAGCTCCAGCGACCGCCAGACCCCATGGCGAAATTGCGTCCTGCTTTCCTGACATGACTATACCGACCTCTGCAAGCACAAACCGGCGTCTAATTCCTTTAGATTCAGAGAGAGCGTAAGCAGCCGAGGCTAAGGATAAACGGTGGAGGGGAGTTTTCGGGATATGCTTATGACATCAGGGTGCGAAAAAGAAAAAGATAGAAATCAATTGGCAAGCAGAAAGAATACAACCCAAGCCGACAATAATATCAGAAATTGCGAATGTTGAGGAGAAAGATAAGTAGAAATAAAACGGGTTAAGCATCGGCATATCCAAGCGCTACCTCGGTATTGCATTATCCAGAAATCTCTTGGCGACAGGTGGGTCGAGCTTGAGATCCCGACATGTGGCCGAACCGAACACTGCTAGGCTGGCCGGAGCTAATTCTGGGGACGACAGCTGGACCAAACACGAGAGCCTCGTCGTCGTGGCCTTGCGAGCATCCTCTCAGCCTCGTCATCATCCAGGCTCTTTGGCTTCTCCTTCATACGCGGTAGTTGGAGGAGATTGGGCGAGCTTTGATGTCTCGTGGGTATTCTCGAACTATACTCCCATGCTCCTGCTTCCCCCCTAGGTGGATTTATATAGCTATAGCGCTTCACAAGAAATCATAGCGATGGAGACAGCGGCCCTGGTATGTTGTCTCTTTATATCCAAGATATTTACTCATACATCCTAGGCGGCTGAGTCTAGCATTGACAAAAGTCCGACCAAAGACGACGCCTTGAAGAATGCTATCCTTGCCACTGAGTTGTACATGAAAGCAGTGCGGCTCGCAAGCAGCGATCAAGAAAGAACAAGACTACGCAACAAATGCAAAGATTTGCTCTCTCGAGCCGAGCAAATCAAGAAAGCTGCAATCTGGCCACCAGCAAAATTTCTTGGAGCTGTTCTCCAAGCGCCCGTTTCCGAAAGAGCAGTGACCAGAACTGAGGAGATCATCTTGCTTGAAGATTCAAAGCTCCATGGTTTCAAATTTCCGCCATGGAGATCAGACCCTGAAGATGAGCTTTTTGATGGAGAATTGTACACGTATGTCTTGAGTTTTTATAAGGAGCCCGCCTACTAAATTTTGTTAGAGAAGAAAATGATTTAGAACTCTCAGAAGCCCAGAGAGAGATCTTTACGGGATGGAAGAGACCGAGTGATATATTTGGTCGTCATGATGATAGCCAAAATGGCGCTGATAGTAAGATCACTATGTCTGCTCTAAACAAGATCGACCTTGTCCAGGATATTACAACCGATTGTTCAGTAGTAGCTAGTCTGTGTGCGGTTGTAGCACGTGCTCTCAAAGGTCATGGAAAGGTATTTTATATTCTCGGATTTTGACTCTACGCTCTCTAAAAATTTCAAGCTGTTAGCGTCCATTATCTATCCTTTTGATAGATCAAGCTTACGGCCCCGACTTTCTCCAAACGGAAAATACATCTTCCGGCTTAACTTTAATGGATGCTTTAGAAGAGTTATCATCGATGATAGACTCCCGGTCTCTAGCTCTAGCCGCAGTCTCCATGTTATAGATCGACAAAACCCAAAGTTGCTTTGGCCAGCGTTGATTGAGAAAGCATATCTCAAGGTTCGCGGCGGATATGACTTCCCCGGATCGAACTCTGGCACAGACCTATGGGTGATGACAGGATGGATTCCAGAACAAGAATTTCTGCAAAGGTAGATGCCGAAAGAATCATTCAAAGAACTATACTAACGTTTCTCAGCGACGAACTACAGCCAGAACACTTATGGCACCGTGTATTCAGATCATTTGGGTTCGGAGATGCAATGATTACTCTTGGCACTGGCAAGCTATCGCGAAAAGAAGAGAGAGAGCTTGGCTTGGCTGGCGAGCATGACTATGCGGTGCTAGATATGAAGGAAGTCGGTTTGCAACGGTTGTTACTAATCAAGAACCCATGGTGTGACGGCATGGTGTGGAAAGGTGCGCGGATTGCAACAGAAGACACAGCACCACAAGATTGGGCAGGAGAACTACACCAGGCCCTTCCATCAACAGATTTTACTTCTCCTGGAACTTTTTGGATGAATTTTGAGGCAGTAGTACAAAATTTCGAGTCTTTGTACCTCAATTGGAATCCGGGCCTCTTCACTAAGCGTCAAGATCATCATTTCTCTTGGAAAATCCCGACAATAACCACACCAGGCTCCTTCACATACAACCCACAGTACGCTGTCAATTCTTTGAGTAAAGGCACAGTGTGGGTGTTGCTTAGCCGTCACTTCGCAAATGGCGAGCTGGAAATCGCCAAGCAGAGATCTAAGGCATTTGCCGGGACTTCAAGTTCACTTGGGTTCATCAGTCTGTATGTATTCGAAGCTAATGGCCAAAGAGTTCATCTCAGCGACGATGCCATACATCGTGGCGCTTTTGTTGACTCTCCACAAACGTTGGCCAGGCTTGAGTTATCTCCAGCAACACCTCTTACCATTGTAGTAGCTCACCATGATCTCCCTCTTCCAAAATACTCATTCACGCTTTCATTCTTTTCCCGATCTTCGCTTACAGTAAGCCCCGCTGTAGACGCTCTTCTTCACTGCACAACTCATCTCGGCTCCTGGACATCACGAACAGCTGGCGGGAACGCAAGCGCTGCGTCTTATCCGCTAAATCCACAATTCAGCATATCCATTCCCTCCAACACCGATATCAGCCTTCTCCTCGAAACTGATGCCAGCGACCTCGCTGTCCATGTGAAAATGGTCTGGGGAAATGGTGAGCGGATAACTACCGTAACCTCCAAAGACATCCTCGGCGGCTCCGGTGATTACAGGCGTGGCTGCGCTCTTGCATCTTTGCGGAACGTTCAGCCGGGCAAGTACACCATTGTCTGCTCTACATTCGAACCAGGTCAACTAGGAAGCTTCACCTTGCGTATTGGTTCTTCCATTCCCTGCGTCGTGCGACCAGTGCCTTCCGAGTCCGCAGGACGACTTTCGCTACAACTCCCACGTCTCACTTTCCACGCGCCTACCGACCGTATGCTCGCACCAATATCTGCAAATCGCCTCACAAAGCTGCGTTTTGTCGCCCGCTCTCCGCCACCATCACGTACTATGCTCAAGATCTCAATTGAGCGTGGGCAAGGACCCAACAAGACCATTCTTGCCGTATCTGGCACCCCGAATGCAGAGTTTAGTGATGCGCCCATGGGTATCCGGACGCCAGACCTGGATATCGGACCAGACACAGGGAGAAATGGAGGATTATGGCTCGTGCTAGAAAGGCTTGGAGGGCGTAATGGTCCTGATGAGGCAGATGTCGAGGTACTGAGCGAGGCACCTGTAAGCATTGGGGTTTGGGGCTCCGGAACTGGATAAATGGATAGGCGATCATTTTTCCAAGAGCTAGAGAGTATCTTGTACGGAAAGCGATTGGTGTGTTGAATTCAGAGGTAGCCAAGTCCTCATTTTCTACCACTATCATATTTCTCTCGCTAGGACATCGACTAAGCTGGCCGGACAGAAGGCCCAACTTCACCTACAAGCACGAGCAGGCTCCAAATGTCTGTTCATAAGACTTTATTTATGACAGAACCAGAATCCGGTAGCGGCAGCAATTTTAGCGAAGAGTACCATATTCGCGTTCCAAACATGATGAAGAAGCCCAAACCATCTTCGGGCTTTGTTATAACATCTACACACTCAGAGATGAAGCATTAATTCCTTTCAGCATAGTTTGCGTCTGAGTCAACCCAAAACAGTATCCAGGCTCCAGGCAAACTGAATTGTGAGACTTCCAATTCGAGGCCAACAAAGCAAATCGTAGGGGCTTCCCATGATGAACAGAGCTGGTTTATAAAAGGCCCTGTTCCCTTCTTCACTCAGCATCTCTGTATCAATTCTCGGGAAAGTTGTCTTTACGTAAGGTCAAACAAAGCCTATTCCAATGCAGAAAGCCTATCTGAAGATGTACCTACAAAAATTGACCGACCGTCCTAAATTGCGTTCTTCTCCTCCACCTACCCTACCTCAAAACTTTGACATACCGACAAGGGACACGGACGTCAAGGGCCTCATAAAAAGGCATCCTCGAGGAAATGCAAGCTACGAGGCGTATACACGGTTGGAGAGTTCTGAAGATCGAGGTGATGAGGAAAGGAAGAAAGTCCGAGTAGGACAGAAGCAGAAGCAGGATTGAAGAATAGATTTGCAGCCTAAGATTCTACGAAATATCAGTTACTATTTGCACTAGGAATGAGACCACATTACTTATATGAACCTTTAGAAGCAGCTTCGGCTTACGTGACATAAAAGACTAAGGACTACTGACAACACTTGCAGTGTAGTTCATTGGAGGGTCAACTGACGCTGTCCGCCTTTGACGACAGGTGATTGAGAGGAAGTTGTGAGAGAAGTAGCTTCGACGAAATTCCAGCTTCTATCGTGGGCGCTAATTTCTCAAATAAAAGATTCTCAATATCATATTAAATCGTCAGCTTTGTTGACTAAATCAGCCAGCTTAGTGTTTCCCTCCCGTCCTTGTTGATCTGATTATCAAAGCCTGGAACCCCACCATTCACTCCCCACCCCTTATCACCAGCTGACCAGATACCTTACCACACCATACAACTTACGCAAACCAAAACCTACAACCCGTGGAAACACAGAATACATACATTCGACTTATCCAACAAACTTTCAACTATCCAGCGTACGTCTCTTTGAGGGCAAGCTCCAGGCAACCCCTCCGTGGGCAAAAAGCTGAACAGTCAACAACTGCCTTCAGTCGGCATAGGACGCGGGAGAACCTCGCAAACGTGGAGAAACAGACAAAATGGGTCTCGCATACAATGTGTATCTGAACAGCGCCGAGATCTACGGCTGCAAGAACTGCAAAGCCCATCTCAGCAACCACGAAGACATCATCTCTCGAGTACGTTTCCTACCTCGCTGTCTCCTTCTCCCTCCCCTCTCCACAAGTCCTGACACCTCCTTTTTTTTTCTTATCCCTCTCCTCATCTAACGTTATGGTTTCTATTTGCTTATACCTAGGCGCTTGCTAACGCTGGTAGAACTTTCGCGGTCAACACGGCAAAGCTTACCTCTTCGGCAGCGTCGTCAACGTCACCGAAGGCGAAGCCTCAGAACGAAATATGACTACGGGCAGACATGTCGTGCGAGACATATCATGTAGACAGTGCAAGGAGACCGTGGGCTGGAAATATGATAAGGCATACGAGGCCAGCGAGAAATATAAGGAGGGAAAGTTTATCTTGGAGGCCGAGTTGCTGTGTAAGGTTACTTGAGGTATACGTGGAATGATGGGAAGGGAGCGTGGAAATAGGTGATAGCGGAGGATCATGGGTTCGCAAGGGATTGTTAATATTGCGGGTGTTTTTGGGATATTTCTGCGGAGGAGTTCATGGGATGGGACTTGGATGGGATAGCATACATGGAGCGACGGTTTTCGGAACTGAGGATTGCGATGATTACGCGCAGAGATTGGGATCGACTTCTAGACGAGATTCTCTTGGAATGAATAAGGCATTTCTCCTCTCGATATCGTGGATGATTCGCGCTATCCCTCCTTGCACAGGGTGACCCGGCTGTATGTGAGATAACACTAATCTCAGGCCGAGGTATATACTCAGCATCAAAGAACGAAATGCATTTTCCTAACCTTCTAAAGATAAACGTCTCCTCATTTGTGACTTTCCAAGCGTCATCTCAAGATTTCAGCATCATCACCAGATCAACATCTTCCCAAGCTCATCAGCATTTGTTTCCTGTAATCGACTCTTAAGTCATCAAATCAACCCCGCAATCACCCCACCATCAAGCCAAGCTTCATATAGAACATATTTCCTGACCTCTTCTCCTTTACCCTTGTTCAAATATCTCAACCCACTCTGTGCATACTCAAGATGGCGACCATGAAAGCGGTAATATTCGACGGACCAGGAAAAGTCTCTTTGCAGGATCGTCCCATCCCAACTCTACAAGCAGAGACTGACATCATTGGTATGTGCAAGAAGACTATTTTTGTGCCTAGCCGATGCACGGGTTATCCGTATATCGATATATTAAAGGACATGCAATGTATAAGGACGACTTGCTGATGGTGGTCTAAAGTCAAAGTGACACTGACAGCACTCTGTGGTTCCGAGCTCCATGTTTTTAGAGGTCACCAACCTGTATGTTCTATCCCTTTCCTCTGGGGAGCTCAGTTGAACGATGGTAAAGAATGAGACTGATGGAATGAAAAGAGCCCGACGGGGTTCGTGATGGGCCATGAGTTCACAGGTATTGTGCATGACGCTGGGACTGCGGTGAAAACTGTGAGGGTCGGGGATAAGGTTGTTAGTCCATTTACTGTTAGCTGGTATGTTTCACTCTATCTTCTTCCTACTCGGTGAGCATTAAATAATAGTTTGGGACGCGGAAAGAGAGAGATATTAGGCGAAGAGAAGGCTGATGAGAATAGTGCGGAGTGCTTCTACTGCAAAAACGGATACACCTCGAGGTGTGTGAAGAGCCTGCTTTTTGGAAGTGAGAAGTTAGATGGCGCCCGTAAGTATTTCTCTTTGAGAGAGTAGGGAATGCAGACTAATTGGAGGCAGAGGCGGAGTATGTGAGGGTTCCTTTGGCGGATGGCACGGTTGGTAGGTCTGTTTCTGGCACTAGTTTGGATGGCGATTTCTGAACAGAAATATGGATGCTGATAGGAAATATGTATTGGTTAATGATACCTTGCAGTGAAAGCACCACCGCAAGTCAAGGATAACGCTCTGTGAGTTTCAAGGAGATCAGGAAATTCGGGGTAACACTAATAAAACGATAGGGTCTTGATGGCTGATATATTTCCCACTGGGTATTTTGGCGCGACCAACGCATTCAAGTATGTGTTTCAGGGTCCTGTCCCTCAAGACGGTTACAATGGATGACTTTGGCTCTGACATAAACATAGACTTCTCACGCCAGAGCAAAGTTCAGAGTCAACAGCTGTAGTAGTAGGCTGTGGTCCCGTAGGTCTATGCGCGATAATTGCAGCCCTTGACTACAAACCGAAACACCTATTCGCAATCGACAGCGTCGACAGCAGATTAGAACTCGCACAAAAGCTGGGAGCTGAGCCCTTAAACTTCCTGAAAGATAAAGAAGGAATGCAGAAGAGGATAAAAGAGGTCACGGATGGAAGAGGAGCAGATGTTGTGATCGAGGTTGTTGGATTGAGTCCTGCGCTGAGAACTGCTTTTGATCTTATCCGCCCTTGGGGAATTATCAGCTCAATCGGAGTACATAACGCAGAGGTAAGTTCTTTCAGCCATACCCCATAGTCAGAACTAATGGATTTCAGATTCCGTGGAATGGGAATGAAGCTTATGGGAAGAATTTGAGACTACAGATGGGCAGATGCCCCGTTCGAGCAGTGTTTCCAGATGCGCTAAAGCTTCTTGAAAAGAAACAAGATCTACTTGAGTAAGTTTATTTTCGCATATTATTGTCGTAGGGAATTACTAACCAGGCTAGTTTTATGTTTGATAAAGTCTTGCCTCTTGAAGACGCCGTGGAAGGCTATGAGATTTTCAACAATATGCAAGCCCAGAAAGTAATATTCAAGATCAAAGCATAGTCGAATGAAACAATGTCCCTCCGGTGCCCCTCAAGGTTGATTTTCAATCTATCAAAATCGTTTATACATCGTCAGAAACCCCAGAGCGACTCTTCATACCCAACGCTTCAAGTTGAAGTTACAAATCATCGTGCATTGGAAGTGATCAGCGAGAACTTGGATTTCTCTGCAAAGTATATGCGAGCGATGTACCTCAGAATTGGAATAGATTTATGCATCAATTCTGTCTAGGTTTGGCGAGCCCATCGTGCATAATATAGTAGACAACAGTGCTGTCATCATGCACCGTAGAAAGAAACAACCTCTTCTGTCTGTTTTCACCTCGCCACTGATGCCCAACGCCAGACTCTTCCTCCTTATCTAGCTGTTCATTCCTACTTGGCGGGACAACTTCAATGGCATCAAAGACTTCAGAGAATCTTGCGATACTCCACTTTTCTTCCCAGTGCGTTGGTAGAACCCATTCCAGCTCTGGCACCTGTTTGATGGTATCTCCGGTCTCGTGCTCGGCTTTAAGGATCTCTACTTGCTCATCTGGATGGATATAAACTCGTCGGGGCGGTAATCCTGACACCATGGGTCGTGGGAGTACCTTGTTCCTATTCGAGCGTGTATGAATGCACAATGATGACCAAGCATGCTGATACTGCAAGTTGTGCCGCACGACTTCGGCTAGGTGGTGTAGGTGCGGTTCGTGCTGTGAATCTTTTACTCTTGAGGCTGATGCGTTGATCTGTTCCTGTATGGCTGAGTACGGAGCCAGATCGCTAGATACCGCAGACGGTTCCATGTTTCCAAGTGGTTCTTGAAGCCTTCGTATTTGAATTCAAGTTTGGCGACGTTTGCGAAGTTTGGGGCCAAAATAAACTTTTGGACGCTCGGATAACTATATCTTTTCGGGGCACATCTCGGATAGCATAGGGCCTTGGCGGCCCTTAAGCCAATCTGATCAGACGAATGTACAGGGAAGGTGAAGGTCGGAAACGTTGGCGTACGGATGTGTATTAACCTACTTCTACGTTTCTCATAGTCTATCTTAGCTCCATGCCTCTTACTTTTCTTTTCGCTCAGTACTACCAAGACCTTAATAATTTTTTTGGTTATCACTCTGTTGCAATAGGCATACCTTTCAGCTAAAACGTTCTATTCCAAACCAAAAACTACTATATCATTTTTGACTCAGTATGGCCATGCAAGGAGATTCTCCTCCCGCAGCGAGCCATGACCTGAATAATGAAGCTCCAGGTATTGGAGCCCAACAGCCTGGCTCGGCGACTCCATTCCCGGCTCTAAATGAGCCATCGTCGCTATCCAGCCCACACGGATCTCTTAACAATGCAACTCGAAATAGGGGCACGTCGAGTACGTCAACTCTAAAGACTCGGCTTCGAGCGGTGTCAGATAGCTTCCAACAGTCTGCGCCGCCACCCGGATTCTCGGTAGCGACTGGTCAGATAGCCAATGCTATGCCATCAATGGCTGATATAAGGAGAGGAAGTTATAGTAGTGATGGGTGGTCGGGGGAGGGACAGGTTATAGAAAAGGAGCGCAGAGCGAGTCTTTCGAGAGGGCAAAGTTCGCAGGGAGAAGCGCCCCTTCAGAGCCATACAAATGTGCGCCATGAAATTGTGCCGGAGGTCGATGAAGAACATGCGAATTCAGATACCACCTCTGGTGCAAAGGGCACAAATGACGAGACTATAGAAAGCATAACGAGTGGAGGGAGCACCAAGCATGACACGACTACGGATACAGCCAAGGGCTACAAGCTAGAGGCTAGAACCACTCCTTTCGAGAACGGATACCAATTTCCTCCTAAGCATACCTGGGGCGAGTCCACTAAGATCTTCCTAATCGCTTCTTGGAAATTCTTTATTACGCCAGTCGGGTTTTTGGTCGTCATTTATGGGCTCAACATTGTGGCCTGGGGCGGAATGTTGTTCTTACTGCTATGTAACGCCTCGCCAGCGATGTGCAAACCAACGTGCAATGATATTAACAGTCCTCGGCGAATATGGATTGAAATCGATTCTCAGATTCTTAATGCACTCTTTTGCGTAACTGGCTTTGGAACTATACCTTGGAGATTTCGTGATCTCTACTACTTGCTTCAATACCGAATTCAAAAAAAGGACATAGGACTTCGAAGATTAGCAGGTATCAACCGCGGCTGGTTCAGGCTTGCAGGGTCCGAGCAGTTACCAATCCGTATTGGCCCATCCAATATCGAAGCCGAACTTGCCAACGTACCAGAAACCAGCATCGCATTCCCACCGAGTAAAACTGCTGATGCGCCTTTGACTGGAATCAGAGCCCCACCCACAAAATTGTGGAAGCTTGACTTTGTCATCTGGGCAATGGTTTGGAACACCTTCCTTCAAGCAGTTCTCTCGGGCTTCATGTGGGGCCTGAATCGCTACGATCGACCATCCTGGAGCACTGGACTATTTGTGGCACTTGCCTGTATTGTAGCAGCCGCTGGCGGTATCATGTCCTTTATCGAAGGCAAACATGTCAAAGCGATTGAGGGTGTGCCTGTCAGCGAGGAGGATCAGGAGAGACTCAAAAGGGATAATGAGTTGGGCATCACGCATTGGAATAACATTAAAGGAGAAAAACCGAAAGAGCCCAAAGAAAAAAGTACAGATTCAGGGTTCTTCAGGAGGAAGAATAATATTGCCGGAGGGACAGCCTAAGAGCCAGTACGAGCAGATGGAAAGGCATTGGAAGGTGATGCTACTTCACTAGTGAAATGAGCTTGATCTTTTAGTCTTAACATGCGTTCTAGCATTTGAAGGAGGAGTTGCGTTGAAAATAAGTTATGAATACTTGTAATTATCTAGCCAGTACATATGTCACAGCCTAGCTCATAGTAACACCAGTCTTCCTTTTCATTTCAAAGCCGCCTTTCTGTAAATTTCCTAAATAGGTAGGCAATAAGGGGTAGCGAGGCTCAGAATCAACGTAAAGCCCATCGACCTTCATACATGGGAATCATAAATCATATGCACAACATTAAGCGCTATCTGCAAGTTAACCAAATATATATTCTCGCGTTGATGTTCTTCTGAACATCCGAAGCTATCTAGGTAGTCATACCATGTTAAAATGTCATTTGACCATTATCACGAGTCAGCGAAACCAACTAAGACCTAGCCCATCAATCAAATAATGGAGCCTTTCCTTCTCGAACGTAATCAAAGCTCGTTTCTCATTCCGAATCTCCAGAACATAAGTATATGCTTTCCTACTCTTGATGTTGGTTTTGAGGCTCAGACACCAGCCTCAAAGGAAGAACTTAAATTTAGCGCACGGCTGTGAAGGGTGGTCTCGGCAAGCCTCACAACAAAGGCCGACTTACCAGCTTTGAACAGCTTCATGCTCACCGTTCTGTAACAACACTTCAGCGCAACCGATTGTCGCTTGAGAACTATTGTGGACTCTGTCGTGTATCTATACATGACTTACAATTACATAGACTCCTAAGAGATACCTACTTGACCAGCCATCATGGCGGTCAAGGCCGTCATCCCCTTCCTCGTCACCATGATGCTGGTGACGGGTGTCTGCAATACGCTTCTTACGAAGTATCAAGTCAGTCATTTGCCTTGTCCTTCTCCTCCTCCTTCCACTCTCTAACATACCCGCAGGACAATATATGCGTGCGCGACTGTGACGCTCCAAACCCCAAAGATAGACGGCACTTCGAGCAGCCCGTTATCCAAACAGCACAGATGTTCGTCGGCGAATCCGGGTGCTGGATCATCGTAGGGCTCATCTCGCTATTCCGCCGTTACTTTAGCAAAGATCAAGGTTATAAGCCCGTGAACAGCGTGGATCCCGAGTCCGACGACGCATCGTCCGTCCGCTCACATACGCCTATAAACCCGGCCACGGCCGCTCTAGTTGTCAAGGAAGACCGTATACCATTGAAAGGATGGAAAATTCTCTTGCTAGCACTGCCGGCAATTTGCGACATCTGCGGAACAACGCTCATGAATGTCGGTCTGCTTTTCGTGGTAGCGAGTATCTACCAGATGACACGGGGTGCCTTAGTCCTCTTTGTCGGGCTCTTCAGCGTGCTCTTCTTAAAGAGGAGACTACATTTCTATCAATGGTTCGCGCTGGCGACCGTCGTAATCGGCGTCGCTATCGTTGGTCTCGCAGGAGCGATATACAAAGACCACAAGGCGGTACCCACCTCCGCCTCCGCCGCGATGTTACTCATCCGCGACGCCGCCATTACGGCAAGCAACAAAGCACGAAGTCCAGAGGCGTTGCGGACAATCATTGGAATTCTGTTGATTGCCGGTGCGCAGATCTTCACAGCCAGCCAGTTCGTGCTCGAGGAATTTATCCTTGAGAAGTACGCGCTTGAACCACTGAAGGTGGTAGGCTGGGAAGGCGTCTTCGGCTTCTCAGTCACGGTGATAGGCATGTTGATCCTGCACGCCGCGATCGGGAGGACACCAAGTGGGAGGTATGGATATTTTGATCTGGTGGAAGGGTGGAAGGAGATCACGCATTATAGAGCGATTGGGGTCTCGAGTATTGCGATTATGTTTAGTATTGGGTATGCCTCTATCACTTACTCAACCCCTCCCTCCCCATAATTTCAAGCATACAAACTAATATCTGGGTATAGAGGATTCAACTTCTTCGGCCTCTCTGTAACTCGCACCGTATCCGCAACATCCCGCTCGACAATCGACACCTGCAGAACGCTCTTCATCTGGATCGTCTCCCTCTTCCTCGGTTGGGAAACCTTCAAGTGGCTCCAGGTCCTCGGTTTCGCGCTCTTGGTCTACGGAACTTTCCTTTTCAACGGCCTTGTGCGACCCCCATTGCGAGCGTGTATTGTGGGAGACGAGAGAGAGGAATTACTAGAGGAGCAGCCAATCGAGCATCAATAAGGGTTATTTTTCAGTCAAGATTCAGTTTTGGGAAGTCTTTCTGGAGGAGCATAGGATTGGCGCTTAGAGGCATTGTAGGTGATTTGCCTGAGATAGTTATACATATATGAAAGGACCATACAGTACAAGTCCGCATAAAATGCTTGCAGCTATTGTTTCAGATTTTCTACGTCTTTGGAATTTCCAACCCGCTAGTCTGACAAAATTCCAGCCCATATCTTCACAATCAAGCGTCGTCCCCGAACCATATCCTTCATCACATCAAGAGGAAGGCGAACAACGTTCCTTCATCCTGATATTGCGTCTCAACCTACCTATTCCGTTTTCGGGTTGATATGCCAATCCCGTCGTTTTGCTCGGAAAAAAAAAAGTCTCGATATCCTTGTTTACTGGGTTATTCGGGATGGTGTGGCATCCAATACATGCACATGCATGTTTGACTTTCGGCTCTTTCATGTAAAACATTGGCGCAGCCGTATCTATCCTGACCATCTATTCGTACGACGACAGGAAGAAAGTATAAAAACCGTAAAAATTTTGTTTCTTGCTCCGGCGTCAAAGGAGGGGGGGGAGGGGATGATGATCTTCCCTCGGCTTTGTCGTGGGCGTGTAAGGGTGAGGCTGCTTACCTGTTTTGGTGGTCCTGGAGCTCGAAGAAGATATCTATCTATTGGTGCGGACATGCGTTGACATGAAACACTGGGGTTTTTTTCGGATCATTTCTCTTGTGGGTGCCGGATGGTCGGACAGAATTATCGTGTAGCTGTGTATCCAGGAGGATGGGGCAATTTTGTTGGCCGGTTCATCCTTTTTTTGGGGGGGGGGGGGGGAATGACTTGTCTTGTAGCTGTAGGTACTGTTGTCCTGCGTATCAGGTACACTTACTTTGCTGCCTAGATATAGAGATGATGAAAAAAAATGGATATTGCATAGTTTGCACGTATGCCTCTGGAACATGTAAGGTCCCCATTCGCTGGGGCAGGTCCGGAACTGATGCTGTCCGCGTGTCTTTTCCAGGGAAGTGCTCAAACTGCACGTTCCGAGTAAATAGGTCTAATTATACGTTGAATCTTGGTAATGCTCCAGAAGGGGTCATACATTTTAGTAAGCCAGTAAGGCTGCACGTTGGGGCTGATGCCTCAACTCATCCTGTATTCCCGAGGCTGTTGATGCAGGTCAGATTCAGTTGGTAGTATATTTCCTGGGCTTTGATTGTCGTGCTACAGCCGTATATTCCAAACCAGCAATTTTAGGCCAGAGCCTAAGCGATGCTTCGCAAAAAAAAAGATATATATCACTTACTTCCACTTACGAGGCTCACTTCCTTTTGTGATATGGAGACGAAGCTGAGCCTCTCGGTGGCATAGGGTACTCCCGCTGGATCCTCGACAAGGTACAAGGTTCAGAATGATAAGCAAGATGAGGTGTGTAAGTCCCATCGCTGTGTAACCATAAACTGGGATAACTCCGGCACAAGGAGAAGAGATTATCACGTGGAGCTAGCATAGTGCTTACATTGTACACGCGTTTCATGTTCCAGCAAACGGTTGTTAAATAGAATAAATGCCCGAGGATTCTAATTCTAGACCAAGAAAGCAATCATCAAATAGCCGCACTTGTAAGTAGAGTGGAGAAAAAGACATATGATAGTGAATCACGGGGAAGTCACGGGGACGATGTAGGGCAAATTACGCATCAAGGCTGCTTGTATCCAGCTCTTGCTTTTTGAGGCATCTTTTCATGCAATACAAACCGATTATACCCGTTCAATTCTCCATAATACCCAGCTCTCTGGAGCGATCTCTATTGCCAGGCAGCATTTCTGTCGGTCTTGGGATCCCTATCATTGCTATGATCACCGCACGTCTGAAGGTGTTGGCACTTGATACTACTGTACCTCGGAATGATGATATCTCGACGACTGAGGTTTCAACAAGATATCTTGTCCCGCGACAAATACTTTGTGCAGGCAGATTACCCTCCGGTTCTACGATTTGTGTGTCGTGGTAAAAAAGGTCACCAGATGCAAGGAAATTGAGCATTCGCCCGGGTGGCAGCGGTTTTGGGACTAGCGACTTCGATACGGTCGAATTATGATCTTGCAGATGCGGCTCCACGCCTCAAAGCTTTCCTAACGATGCGGCGACAGCTTGAGCCTAATCAAGTCGTATGCAACTCTGATTGGGCGGCGGTTGGGTGAGAAATTTAAAGATCTCGTTGCTGATTCGGACACGCACGCGGAAGCTGGCACGGTGACGGAATTTTGAGGCTGGCTATCGTTCGGGCTTTGGCTGGTAGATAGTCATTGCGGCTGGAACAGGAAAAAAAAGAAGAAAATCAACCCAACCACATGTCTTCCTGCTGAATTATTTCCGACGCCGCAAGGATGACAGCAGGTAGGTAGGGCTGGAAAAGGAAGAAGGATGAGAGCAATAGTCACTGCTGACAGCATTACCCGAAAGTGTAAAGTGTCGGTGTTGCGTGGTTTTCCTTTGGGACATTGCAACTTACGATGGATGGATGCACCGATTCATTCAACAATGCATGCGCCGCATGCTGGGCATCACACGTTCATTGGACAGGCGATATTATTGCTTAAAAAATGCTAGCCATAGTGGTGGTGAATATGGAGGGGGAAGTGCGGCTGTTTTGGCTGTGTGTTATGTGAACGGATGACTTGACTATACTTCGTTGGGCTCTGCTGCGCTGCTGAACTGTACGGGGTATGTGTAAACTGTCATCCTTGATGCTACTGGCTGGCTCATTGTATGATCAGTTGGCAGACAATTGAATTCTGCCTCCACGTACTCGGGACTTGAAGGAAAGGGGGGGGAGGGGGTTGGCCAATTTTTTTTTTTCATGGGTAGTTGCAAATAGATGGTGTTGATTTAGATGGTGATACGGTGTGGACATGCAGGGTGAACTACGAGGCGATACTATTAGTTCTGCCGTGTTCACACCACAGTCTGGCTTTGCTACAGTACTCACTGTAGATCCCTGGAGCCCTGGAGAGCCTCCTCCCGCCATTGAATGAGGCGCAGCCTGAAGGCCCCTCATCACTCCCCCTGTAGCAAACCCCCCCTAGCAATCAAACGGTGGGATTGGGCCCTCTCCGTAGTAGTTAACATCCAATGATAAAGAGCGGCTGATGCTGGATGGAGAGGCTCCAGTGTTACCAAACTTAATCTCCTCCTTCTCCTCCTTAGAGGGGATCACTCCTGTGCCCGGGCTTCCACAATTCAGTCTATCTGTTGGCCTAATGCCTGGCCCCCCTTCCTTCTTCTCGCGCTCTCTCTCTCTCACACACAAGCCAGGAAAGTAAAGGTGTCCATCATCCACTATCAAGGAGGCCACAGTAACTACTCCAGTACTACTACAACTACTACAACTACTATTACAACTACTACTATACTAACTACCATGATGAAGCACGCTGTGACGGAAGTTACCTTATTACTGTAGTTATCTGAGTAGAGTTAGTATTTGCGGTCTATCTGCTCGTAATTTGCGCACCTTAGAAAGGTTTAAGTCGGTTTCTCTTATACCCTAGATTGGATTAGATTTGGATCGATGCCCGCCCAACCCCCCCCCCCCCCCCCCCCCCCCCCCCTCCCCATCTTCCCCCCTCCTTTCGTTCTGTCAATTTGTTCTCAGCTCACGATACCCGTTGTCTTCTTACGAGACCCTACTCCATCCCATTGCATCCCATCGCATCTCGTCCCATCGCAACTAGAAAAGTGGCTCGTCTAGCAGCCAGCTCAACCTACTCCTCCCTCCCCACCTTTTACGGAGAAGTACAGTAATACAGCACAATAAGCACCCCATACAGACAGCACACAGTTCAGGACAGGACAGGTCAGGTCGACCCTAGCTTAATCAGTTAAAAAGGTACTGTAGTAGTAGACAAGGCCCCCTCATACTCCTCATTAACAAGCCCCCCCAGCCGAGTTTTCGCCGCATCTTATTATTATTTTGTCACGTTCGACCCCAAGCCTGAAACCCTCTTTTACTTTCGTCCAACCTTAATACTAACCTGCACAAGTCGCATGGTCCTTCTAGCTTGATATGTGGTGAATTAGCCGCATTCTCCATATTTTTTTTTGGCAAGCCTGCTGCAACTGCACTGCACCGCACAGCACCGTTGCGCTCTCCCATGGACTTCTGACATAAAGGATGAGTGCAGTCGACCATCCTTCCTCCGCTAACGACGTCTATGGCTCGGACGATGATCGACCTCGCGACAGTCCATTGCTTAAACCCATGAAAATCAATTATAACCTTGAGCCGAGTCCTCCGCCGGCCGTTGCCTTGTACGTGTTGTCGTCCATGTTCATGTTCCCACTTGCTGGCGCGCGATCAATGTCATTTCCCCATAACATATACCCCGCTAACCAAATCCTCAACAACACAGACCTCAAGTCAGTCCAGACTCCAGTCCTTCACCCAGTCCTAGCCCTGGCCCCGAGTCTTCTATTAAAAAGCGCAAGAGTTCTAATCATCGATCAAAGACAAAGCCAACAGTAGGGGATGCAGTATTAGTCTCCTTCATGGACGGTGGAAGGAGACCTGAAATCGCCCAAGAAGCTGGCAAGGTGCCATTGGCCTCGGACGATGAATCAGAAGAGGAGCCCGCGAAAGGCACCGCGATAAATCTCGAGTCGACTAACCTGGCACAAATTGCCGCGGGCGCGTTGGCACAAGGATTATCTGAATCGGCGGAGCTTGAGAAGCCAGAGCGTGTAGGGAAAGAAGTTGCGCCAGCGTCAGGTGTACTGATCAACGATGGCGAGCCCATGGAAGATGTAAAGCCGACGCTGCCTCCCATCACTGCGCCAGTGCTAACTGAGCCGAACGGAGTATCTTCTCCAGATGCGCCAGTCAAGATGGAGAAGCCAGCCGCGCCTGGTGAGCTGCCACCAATCCTTGCAGAAACTCAGTCCGCGATTACAAGTGGCCATGGGAATCCTGTGCATTTACCATCAATAGACGAAATGGCGCTCAATCGTGTCGGCACAATTGAGCAACCTTCTGGACAAGGCTATCCCCATCCGCAATCACCCCATGCCAGACCATCTCTTCAATTTAACAGCCTGACGCATGCTTCTCCGCCCAAGTCGCCGAATGATGTATTTTCAGCGAGAGGGCGTGTAGAGCTACCATCCCCGGCTAGTTCTACTATGGGCCATTCATATTATGGTTTTGGGAGTAGTGCTAGGAGACCATCTACCGTTGATACACCCACAACTATCTATACAAGCGCGAGTGAGTACAACAGCAATAACACAGAAACCCCGAGCACGGATGATTCGGCATCCACCCCTGCAACGACATTGGGCATGGATCGCATGAGAATAGATAATCAGTTAAATCCCCAGATTGGGTTATTCAAATGTCAAAATGCTGGCTGTAACGCAGCACCATTTCAAACACAGGTCAGTTTTTTGCTTCTTCGGTAATGCTACAGTTCTGACATGATGAAGTATCTATTAAATTCTCATGCAAACGTACACTCTTCGGCCCGACCTCATTACTGCAGCGTGAAGGGCTGTCCTCGGAGTGAAGGAGGAAAGGGATTCAAGAGGAAGAATGAGATGATCAGACACGGTCTTGTCCATGATTCTCCAGGATATGTTTGTCCATTCTGCCCGGATAGAGAACACAAGTATCCAAGACCAGACAACCTGCAGAGGTAAGTTCTCTAGAATATGTTTAGGAACAAAGCGACTAACACAAATTCAAGACATGTCCGTGTCCATCACACCGACAAAGACAAAGATGATCCCATGCTCCGAGAAGTGCTCTCCCAGAGACCAGAAGGACCAAGCAGAGGTCGGAGACGCAGAGGCGGAACCTCATGACAACATGTCACGTTGCTTGGCGACCCAGCATATTCTTGATGTCGCCAGCAGCAACCTATATTTCACCTTATCATGAATTTGGAGCAATAGGGAATACCACGGAGATAGGTGTAGTAGGAGGTTTTATAATTTTCAAGGCGTTTGTCGTGTGACGAAGCGATATTAAATATCCAGGCGTACGGCGCAAATGCGGGTTATACCAAGAGACAACACGTTTTTCATCAAGCTTTCATTAGCTAACTTCCTCTTTCCAACATGATTGGCTTCGGGTGGGAGGATGACTGATTATGAACTTTACTTGATACGGGCCTTCGGCAGAGCTGAGGCAGGAATGGAACGTGGGTGACTGAGAATTTTGCTATTATCTAAGAACAGTCGCTTTCGAGAGTTATGAACCCAGCTGAAATGAGAACAAGGGTATGAAATAAGATTCAGCTGTGGTAGCGAGACCTTTCTTCTTCTCACGCATTAGTCGTGTGTATACAATTCCCATGCCTCCGATTCGTGCCTATGTTGGTTGCGTTATTGCCTGCTTTATTTGAAGCAGTCGATCTTCTTTCAAAGCATTTTATCCCTCAGCACATTCTCACCAAGTTTAGTCGACCGAAGAATAGACCACCTCCAGCCTCTTTCGCAATCCCACCTACCTACTCATAACAGGAAAGCGTCTCACAGCTACGATACTTTCTCTAGCCCTACGCCCCATGCTTCAAAGCTAGAAGGGAAAACAATCACCGAACATTAACTACCCGCTCGTGAAACCCACGCATATCCAGCCTCGTCCCGACCTTCTTCTGACTCGCAAGGAATATCAACACACCCCTTCCTTCCTCCCATCCGCCTATCCGCTACCCCCCCCCCCCCCCTCCTCCCCCCTGCCTCGCCAGCACAATAAATCCCATCCCCGAAACAGATGGCGAAATAAATAAATAAATAAATGGTTGGGTTGAGTGGATGGGGTTCACGTCTAAAGGAAGAAGTAATAACGCGCGCGCCCACCAAGAGTCGAGCCATCAATCTCGCGATGGCGACGGAGAAGAACCGACGCGCCTCGCGGCCTATGGAACAGAGGCGTAGCGCGGGCGATATCTTCTTCTTCTTCTTCTTCTTCTTCTTCTCTCTCGCTGCCAAAAAAAACCCCCGGTGGTTAATCACTCTTGCGAGATATATCCCGTTTTGAGCCGCCGCGACGCGCTTAGGTAGGCTTGATATCGAATATGTCGTGGGGTGGAAGGCTGTTTGCGGATGTTGGGGGCTGGAGGATTGGGGTTGTGCCGTCTTGGTGCTGAGGCTGTGGATGTTTTATTATTATTATTTTCGATGTGTATTTTTTTTTTTTTTTCACCGAGTATGTATGGGGTTGGGAGTATGTTGTGGGAGGTGTTGATGTGTGGTGGGCTGCTTGGGTTGGGCTGCTTGGGTTAGGCCGTGTTTAGTGGGGGTTTGGATGTTGGTTTCTGCTATAATGGTTTCAATTCAAAGCATGGTTTTGGTATATTAGTGCCGCAGCAGGGCAGGATGGTCTGGTTATATTTGGTGTGAAGAGATGACGGATTATCGGAGGCTATGAGGGATTCCGTCATCAAGAGGAATGGATGAGCTGGTATCACACTTAAGTCATGAAATGGTAAATTCATGTTGTGATGGTTTGGAGCATTGCATTAGATATCTAATCATCTCACATGCGGCGCGTATGCTCCCCCCTTATTCTACCCGTCCTCTCGCCATGGTTGCCTCACGATCCACCCCATTAACCCTAGAATGTACAAAGAAAACTTAAACATAGCGCTGCTGCCAGCTGCCTCTCTATTCCGGACCCGCTGGACGATCTCTCACCAAGAGAAGGCCTCCTCGACGAAATCAATATTACCAGCATGTTGTCGATCCCTTACCGCCCTCCGAACATCGTCGCTCAGCCCGCCACTTCCGCAAACCGAGACACCCATTGCGCCAACTTGGTTCTCCATCTCCATATCGATGAGAGTCGGGATGTTAGGTCTGCCAGGGAACATCTGCACCGTGGCGCTCGGGCTATGGATCTCCTTCGTGCTTCTCGGGCGACTGACAAAGAGCATGATCCGGAGCACATCACGACGCTTCTCCATGGCGAGGATAGAGGTCATCCATGGACGGATCCATTCCAGATGTTCTGGGGACTGAATGATCCAGACCAGGATGACTTTCCGTGCCGCAACTGTGCCATTCGCATACCGCGCCACCAAATCCCGAACATGCGGTACCTGGTGGGTAATCCCGACGCCACCAGCGAAGAGCATGACTGTTCCGTAGCTGTGCATCATGTGCATGCCACCATACGGACCTTCGGCGTAGCACTTGGTATAAAACTTTCCATCTGCGCTCGCCTCTGCTTTTCTGAAGAGCGTATCTGTAAAGCCCGTGCGGCCGCGGACGATGAAGGACATGGTGGTCTTCTGCATAGCCAGGACATCGTTGCGGTTCATGGCCAGCTTCTCATCCGATAGGTCTGGTTTCTCTGATTCCTCTGACCAAGCTACCGAAAATGGATGCGATGTTAGGAGGCCAACAGATGGCATGTAGAGATAAGCATGTTGGCCCGGCTTGAAGGCCCACGGTCTAGCCATATCGATGGTAATACGACAAGCGTTTCCTGGAAGAGCTTCCACGAGAGTTCGCGATCCTCCCTTACCTATGTTGCGGTATACTACCTTGGCGACTCGATTGATGCGCTCCAGCGCCCAGATTGCAATACACACGTAGATAAGTGTCACCTGATCCTGCTCTTTAAGGTGGAAGTAAAGCACCACCAGGACGACAATTGCTAAGGCGATGTGCATGTATTTGAACGTCTCGTAAAAAGCGTGCCTGAGGATAGACATAGCTTGAAGGGCCATGATGACAAAGGCAATAGTGCCCTAGATTTGTTAATAAAATCCTTTCTAATAATGGAATGGGAGCTTACAATGAAGCCATAGAATACCATGCTGCCAGGCGTGGTAACACTAGTTATGGCCGCAGCCCATCCTCTTGAGTTGGCGCTATCTAAAAGATGAGCTAGGGTATGAGCAAGGGCTTCTAAAACAACGATCCGTCCAAACCATCTATGCAGCAGGTTGAATGTGTCAAAAGACATGTTAAGCCAGGTGATCAATGGGTTGTTCCGCGTTGCCATAATGAATAAAGGAATCTAGCGACCATTATCAATAAATGTTATTTCATGGGATTAGGAATGGTAAGGACAGGCTACCCACCATATTGACGACGGCCAGTATTCCGCTTCTGTTCCTGACCTGTTTCGCAACCACCGAATAAGATTGATCCCAAGTGATTGACACAACGCAGAAGGCAACATTAGTGCCGAAGTATGCCGACAAGAACAACAACTGAAATCTAGTTGGCAACGTCCCAACGTTGACAGCAGCTGACAACTTGAACTCCCGGTTGTGCCGTTTTCTGAATATTGGTGCATATAAAAGGTTCTTCTTGAAGCTGGCCCATGAAGGTGAAGGTACTGCAAAATATCGTTGGGTATCATTGCTGAGACAGACTAATGTCCGCATATATTTGACAGATTCTAATGTAACACGCCAGATGATCATTCCCATGGTAAGCGCCCCTAAAATGATGAAGACATAGTTATAAAATTGTTCATTGAGTTCGTTGGCGGCCGCCCGGATTGCTGCTGCGTCGGCGGCAGCTGTTTTTGTGCCGTTTGATGCTGCTTGGGCGGAAACCATTTCAACCATAGACACCGCCATCAACATCGTAAATCGGAAGGAAAACATGGTGGCTTAAATCGTTCGTTACCGCAATATTTCAGAAGAGAAGTTTCGTCGTCTTGGTCCAGCGACGGATAGTAATGTATCGCCTTGGCAATTTTTCAAGAATCCAAATGAATGTGATAATCCTGTTGATGGCCAGCCGATAGCAGGATATTCGAATGTAAAGTCACCAAAGGGGCGCGATAGGCCCGTCCAGGTGCGAAAGCGAATGCCAGCTAGAGTCTGTATAACCTTGAAAGCAAAAGGTTTGCAGGTGCTCTGAATGCCGTGGTGGAAAAGTTTTCATAAACACGAGTCGTTTGCCGGCAGACGGTTTGATGTTCTCGATTTTGCTGGAAGCCGGCCGTGGAAAAGAAATTGAGAGCGTCCCAGCACCAGGGAATAATCTACTTTTGCTAAGAAGTAATCAAATGAAAATCATCAAAGGGAAACACGACATGATCATCGGGAGGGGGTGAGGAGGGGTTGAGTGGTGGGAACAGGTTTACATGAAAGGCTCTCTCAAGGGCCAAGGGGATGATGATGGGGATGCGGTTAAGATGATATGAGGGTTCGCACAAACCCACGGCCCCATATACCAGATCATGCAGGAACATTGATTGGCGTTACGCGGCACTGGGTAATGGGTGATGAACAAGATGTGGAGACACTAATCAATCTCGTCAGGTACTGGGTTCCCTTGGTTATGGTTTGTGAAAGCTTTGCAGGCGTTTACCTACCCTGCAAGGTACAGAATCTAATGCGACAGATGCTTTCTTGCATCGCCTTGCGTAATGTGATGGAGCCAAACGGGTTTGCACCTCCATCAAGTGTCTGAGCTCAACACATCAAGCAGCCCATGAAACCAAGATTGCTCAAGCAAAATGGCATGAACATGCGATGCTGCAGATCTCTGTTTTGTGCACCGAGAGCTTGGCTCAGTGTGGTCTGAGAATGAACGGTGGCTCCGAGTTATACTTTAGCCACTCTTTACGTCGTCGGCACAAGGAAAAGCCAGGAATTGACGAATGAGCTCCACCCAACTTTGTTTTTAGACATTTGTTTATTGCCCCTGATTCGCCAATTGGGGGTGGAGCTTTGTTTCAGGGTGAAAGGTGATAGATATTTACATGGATTCTCCGGGCATTGTGAAACCACCATCTCGACGCCACTCGGGACGGCCAGAATCTGCCATCTGGTTTTGGTTTTTTTTTAATTTATTCGCCTATCACACCCTTTGTCATAAATCGCGGATGGAAGAACAAATTTCCTAAATGGCGATACCGAGATTCAGAGTCATGAGATCGTAACCGGATGGGTGATTCTCAGGGCTTGCTTGTATGAAATAAAAAGGCGCTACCGGTTGTGACTTATTTGATTCATGGTGTTGGCACCATTCCTGTTCTATTTTGCTCTATGTCTGACACCGTTGACCTCTAGAGAATGATCAATTATTCATCATCAATAGTGTCCACGTACGCCTTGGAAAGTTCCGCCGTGAAACCTTGGTAAACACTGGTGGCTCTACCCGGGAAAGGAATAACTTTTGCCGTAGGTGATATCAACAGATGGTTTCAAGATCATTGCGTGTTTGTATTGTTTGGCCAGAAGTTTCTGTTGTCGTCACCAGTTTTGTGGCTCATATGCCAACCTAACGAGATAAATATGTAATGTATACAGAGCGCATATATGTGGCCACGTCCTCATTCCTCAGATGCGGAGCCATAAACCTTCTACAACTAGCTATGAGTGCTTCCAGCAATGGCTCCATCGGGGATTAGGCATGGTCTCAGAGAATGCTGTCATTTGACATTCTTCTTCGCGTTCCCTCTTAATTCTTCCGTCATTTTCAAGCCTAGAGACGATATGGCTATGTTATGGTTGACGCGTAATTAAACGCTTTGTAGATCAAGCATGACTTGAGACAAGTCTGAATGGTACGCGCTAGCGGGGCTTGGTGTAAAAGCAAAAATTCATTCACGCAATATGGATAATTTATCTCATAATCTCAAGACTTGTAGCATTTGAAACACATATTGCAAAGACGAGAAGACAAAAACAAGCCTGAGGTGATCCTCGAGTCGTGAAAATGAAGTCCCTACCGAGCCAGGATATTGATGCGACTATCCTCCACCCGAATAATCTTCTCATCAAGGATGTGTACTATGGTGGGAACCGGAAAGCTTTTGAACTATTAATAAGGAACGATTTTCTGACGAGTTTTGGATGATAATCATCGAAGATCATAAAGCCTGGAGCATAAGCTCACTACCTGGATGCATTATGTAGACATGTAACATCAGAAACAATGATATGTTTGTTATAGCTACCTCAAAATTTCCCACGAAACGTCACTCTTCCACAACACGTGCTCAACCGAAAGCTGGAACTCAGAGCCCCTTTTTCTTGGTAAGACTGTTCATTCATGAATATATTGGCCTCATGCTTCAGGCTCTATGGCATCGCATAATTAAACAAGGTAGAGTGTGGGAGAAATATGGTTACATATTCCAAGATGTATCCAAGACCAAAAATATACTGTTTATATACACAACTCATCTTCACTATCCTCTACAAAAACTCTCCTCGTGACTGCTGATACCTTATTCTTCGTAATGGGATCTGTCCCAGCATTCATTTTCAGCGAGAGTTTACTCGCCTTTCTGCAGTGTCGTCGACTTACAAACTCTCCTCTATTGGTAATGTCCCTCAGTACAAGCTCCTCTTGAGAGGAAGCCTCATAAAAACTAAGCTCATCATCACTCTGCTCGGGGGTCTCATTTTTTGACTGTGGCCTATTTCGGAAACTGCCGCGAGGTCGCATTGGAGCTCGGCTTCTTGAACGGGGGCTGGTGACGTTTGAGTGCGATGCTGATGTTGAAACAGATCTGGCTGAGGTGAAGGAATCATCACAGCTCTGACTTTCGAGGAAATTCGTTCCTGACTCATTTTCTAAAGACAAGCTGAGGCTCATTCCCTTGGACTTGATGATAATCTGGGGCTTGTTTAGGGATAACGAAAATCTAGAATCATCATACTCCTCATCACCAGCCTCGGATTTTCGTGACGGCGATCGTCCTCTAGATGACGTGCTATTTGCCAATGGCTGAGGGGATGGAGATCGAGATGGTGTTTCGCCTTCCTTGCCGTCTTTTATCTCTTGTACCCTTCTTGCCTTACCGAGTTTGCTCTTATGCGCCGCAGGGGTCGCAGTCACCCATTCACTAATGCCTTCCTCCCATCGAAACCCGCAAGCACTCTTCGGTGTTGCTCCAGTAGCGAGCTTTGTTTTGATGACATGGAACTTCGCCTCTGTCTTAGTGGCGTAGTCAAGAATTTTACTATCTGACATTTGTTGTGCAAATGCAAATGCGCTGTCAACAATTAACTCTTGTAAAACGGTTCGCTCGCTGGGTTCTCTGGCGTGCGTCGCCAATGACTCCAATATCATATGAATCTGTTCGAGATGATCGAAACCCAATGTCCGAGTGCCTCTACCACAGCATCGGGCGATGGAGCATATGAAAATGTTAGGATCAACGCCAGTAGACGAGAATTGTGACGCGTTCTTGTCGTTTCGGAGTTGGCTAACAAGAAGCTCAGCAAGATCATGACTCATGATGATGTTAGTGGTCTCGGATTGGATCGCGGCATTTGCCAGTAGTAGAAGAGTGCCTTGCGTTGTTGAGCTGCCGGAAACCTTCCAATGCAATAGACAGCTCTGTAAGAGCCGTGTTAGGTGTCTATAGTCCAGTAAATCAGTCGCGCTAGTTGCGTTCATACTTTGATTACACGCATTGTTACTCAATATCACAATAGATGATATTGTGGTGAGCAAGCCCGAAAACACCTGCTTTGCAGCTTCTATAGGCACGAGCTCACGATCCGAACCGTGGTGGTCATCGCGGTGCGGCAATATGGCGAGCCTACCAAGTGCAAGCCCGAAGAATCTGATGACTTGTGCATCGACTGCCGGCGAGGAAAGTTCTTGGATAGCCCGTGCCCATACGATACTGAATTCTTTCGTAGCCAGCCAGCCAAGAGGGAGTCGGTCTTCCGCAATCATGTCCGCTAACTGTCTATATTTGAATGATACCGAATTTTGTATCTCTGAATATCTCCACAGCATAGATAGCGGTAGAGCTGATCTATCATCATAAAAACGTGTATATATGCTTGTTGGGGCGAAGATCGCATTTGAAGAAAGCAAGGACGAGAGTAGCAATTCGGCCTCTGTCTTCGCTGATAATTCTGTGCAGAGTCTAATCAAGATACCACAGAACCCAATGTCTAACAATCCTGCGAGAATTGCATCACTGAGAACTTTGGTACCATGGGATCTAACAACGATCCTAAGTTGCTTCCAACCGTGGCCGTGGGATCCAAACGCTTCCAAATCATTATAAACTTCGGTTGATATATCTTTGTTGTCTATACTCCTCCCTACTCCCAGCAACTCCTTCTCATGAAATTCTTCTTCCAAAGAGATATATTGAGGAACAGCTCGCAGACATGTGGCGAGTAACGATTGAGGCCCGTGCATTTTCGGATTGGAATTGCATGACACTGTTGCTCGAAGCAATGCTTCTAATCCATGATATATTCCTTCATAGACGCTATACTGGCTCATCGAGAGCTTTTTCTTCAACTCCCGCATGGATCCAGCGAGTCGGTGCTGCCCATCACCTTCATTAATCTTTGGTCGTCCTCTTGGCTTTGTTGCCGCCTGTTGCTGGATACTATCAACATCCTCACCAAATGAAAGTGGCGAAGTTCTTTCCACTACAGTAATTTCACCCCATGCCCGGTTGAGAACCGGCGTGGGAACTGATATATCACCTGGAATAAACCTATCTTCAGACAACCAAGGTCTTGACCGCCGCTTAGGCTCAATCGCAGCTTTTGATGGTCGACCTGGTCTTGCCGAGTATGTCCGCTTTACACGTTTCAATTGTTTCTTTCCAGCATTCCATTCCTCGTTATCACCTTCTCCACAACCGCGTTTTCGTTCTGCTTTGGCTGTAGGATCTTGTATAGAGGTTTGTTCCTGTGTACAGTGCTGTAACTTATACAAATCTTTCTTCAGAAGCGCAACCCTTGAGGAGAGCGCCCTCAATAACCGATTACATCTCTTAGCTGTCCACTCTATTTCTGGTTCCGCCTTCAATTGGGTTGAATTTATTGTAGAGAGCCGTCGCCGCACCGGAGTAAAGCCTACTGGGTATGTAGCAAATCCACGGCTATCCATAGCAAACGTTCCTAGTAGTAGAAGTTAGCCATTGTGACACCGCAACTCATCACTACTACTAACTTTGACAACATTTACAGTAGCCTCCAAAAGAGCAAAGCAACCAGAATTTATGGAATGTTGACGCAGAACGATTTCGAATATATTTCTGATTGCAATGAGCTATGAACTATAGATAAGATAGCTGCAACTGATTCAAGTGATGTAGGTGAATGTGACTGGACTTTGTCTCTATCTATTGTTTTTGTTGATAATTGGTAGTTATGTAAACAATTAAAAGTGGGTCCACGGCTAGTCATTGGTTGCCTTCGGACCGGGTTAGGAGAGCCGGCAATTTTCCGGAAGCTCGGTGCTCCAAAAAAATTCTAACATGGATGCTCTCGTGGTCTTTTAAACTTTCTTCTCCTAATATTCTCGCCTGAACTGTACTTTTACTAAGTACTACTGTATCATACAAGTTTCCCTTCTCTCTTTCTCCATCTGGATTACCACTTGCTTTCTTTACTGGCCTTACGCTGTTTAATACTTTAATCCCAACATCTTTGAATCGTTCTGCAAAAAATGAATGACGCCGTGTCTTCAGGTACGCAACATATATGAAGCTTCAATATTTGACCCTAGATGGCCAATTGATACATAACCTCATAATACTAATGATATTGAACATTAGATTTGCAAAATGGGTCAACTGTAACTTCGAAAAAGGTGGCCGACGAGCCTCAAACGAACGGGACCAAGGACCAGGAAGATGCAGGGGAGCAAGGCGATAGTACGAACTTCTTCTATTCTAGGATATCAAGAGGGATATATGCTAACGACAGAATAGCTGTATTTCAGCTCAAGGTTCACTTACCTCGAGAGCCAAAGACAATTCAGATTACTGTTAGCATCTACAGACAATCTTTGTGTACTACGTTTCTAACCATGACAGGTTTCGACGCAAGAGCAGATGCATGATGTCCGCCAATCGATCATCGAACTCCCAGGCACCTTTCAATATTCCTGTTTCCATCTCGAACACAAAGGAGAGAGGATAAACGACTTTGTTCAATTGTCAGATGTTAAAGATCTGACTACGGACTCGGAAATACGCCTTATTGAGGACCCATACACAGAGAAGGAGGCACGGCTACATGTTATCCGTGTGCGGGAACTTATTGGGGCTGCTGGAGACCGGACCGATACTCTACACGGAATCTCCTCGGGCACATCTCTTATAGACTCTGTCACATCTGCTGCCTCTGCCTCTAACACACAAGCTTTTACTGAATACGATTTTCAATCGCCCGGAGATCTGTCAAATTTGGTACCGAAAACTCACGAGGCGGCACCTAAGACCGTAAAGTCGATAGCTGTATCACCTTGGAATCCTCCACCATACCATCTCCGACAGAAAGGTCACTTACTCTACCTCTTGGTCACTACTAATGAAGGAGAGCAGTACCAGATTACTTCTCACGTTTCGGGCTTTTATGTCAATAAATCGTCCAGTAATAAATTCGACCCATTCCCCCGAGCCGCCCCAAAAGCCCACAAAGCACATTCCCTCCTCAATCTCATTAGCGAACTCTCTACATCATTTGATGCGTCTTTTCAAAAGTATTTAGATCATCAAACTACGAAAGAGCCTTTGGCGCATTTCCAAATCACAAACGCAGCTCCTGCGAACCCATGGATAGTCCCATCCTCAGTATCTTCTTTGGCCAACCACGAATCAGATATAACTCGAACTCAGGAGAGTTACTTGGTCGGTGGTATTGAGAATGCGGAAACTCTGAGAGATTGGAACGAGGAATTCCAGTCGACTCGAGAGCTTCCGAAGGACACTGTGCAAGATCGAGTTTTCCGTGAGCGCCTAACCTCAAAGCTCTTCGCGGATTACAACGATGCTGCCGCTCGAGGTGCCATTCTGGTGGCCCGGGGAGAAGTAGCGGCATTGAACCCTACCGAAACCCGAGACGCTCAAATATTCGTGTATAACAACATATTTTTCTCATTTGGCGCTGATGGAGTAGGAACATTCGCATCTGAGGGGGGAGACGAAGCCGCAAGAGCTGCGACTGGAAAGGATGTTATGGGTGTTCGTATGGTTAATCAATTAGACATCGATGGTCTTTTCACACCAGGAACTGTTGTGGTCGATTATCTAGGAAAGCGCATTGTCGGTCAAAGTATTGTCCCAGGTATTTTCAAACAGAGAGATCCAGATGAGAATCAGATTGACTATGGGGGAGTTGACGGTAGAGATGTGGTTGCTGCAGATGAGAAGTTCGTATCTGTGTTCGAGACACTGTCTAAGGCTCTGAAGATCAAGAAGCATGCGGTCTGGGACAAGGAAGGCAAGCGATTTGAGCTTGAAGGCAGTGTAGAAACAAAGGGTCTTCTCGGAACTGATGGACGAAAATACGTTCTCGATCTGTACCGTGTGACACCTCTCGACATTTTGTGGATGGAAGAATGCGGTACTGCTGTCAACAGCCCGGAGCGAACCAATGGCGCTATTGATAATGCATATCCGCATAGAATGACCGTGTTACGGCCGGAGCTTGTGGATGCCTACTGGAAGAGTCAAATGCGTGTTTGGGTGAATGGGGAGGTGGAGAAACGGCAAGCACAAAAAGGATCCACAGAGAAGCAGATTGAAGACAAATCCAACAAAGACACGGAATCTGAATCAAAGAGCGAAGACAAGGAGGCCGAGAAGTCTACCGAGGGCGAAGACAGCGAGCAGGATAGGATAGACATCGCAAATTTCGAGTTTGCGTTGAACCCTGATGCGTTTAGTGGTCAAGAGCCGAAGACTAAGGAAGAAAAGGCAGAATGGGAGCAAGATGAGAAGGAAGTTCGACAAGCCGGCGAGTTCCTCCGGAGCAGTGTCCTGCCTGAGCTTGTCAAGGACCTGACTGAGGGTGATGTGGGATTCCCAATGGATGGACAATCCTTGACCAGACTGCTACACAAACGTGGTATCAACATCAGATATGTTGGTAAAGTGGCTGAGCTTGCTGATAGCAAGAAACTGGAATCTCTTCGTGTTCTTGCCATACAAGAGATGATATCTCGAGCTTTCAAACATGTAACAGGCAAATACTTGAAATATCTTCCGGTGCCTTTGACAAGCTCTGCGATCGTCCATCTGCTGAACTGCCTACTTGGCAGTGAACTCAACTCAAAGCCTAAGGCAGAGGTCGATGAGGACTTCGCTTTGCTTTACCCCGAAGCCGACCTCGGATTCCAGGAGGTAACACCAGAGAGTTTGAAGAAAGAGATTGAGCATCAGATCCGTTCTCGTTTTCAATACACTATTGACTCTAGATGGGTGTCAGATATTAAACACGTACAGCTGCTGAGAGAGGTGTCACTAAAACTTGGACTTCAGCTTGAGCTGAAGCAGTATCAATTTACGAAGGCAGGCCCGAGCGGCACTGCAGAATCAACAACTCCTACGAACGAATCAGCCTCCAAGGATAACGAGAAGAGCACGAGTAGCAAGAAGAAGAAGAAGGCTAGGGATGGCTCTCCAGCATCAATTGTTTCAATACGCACTGTTGCCGCTGTCACATTCTTGCCAGGTGACATCCTCAACATCACCCCAGTAGTAAAAGAGGCATCCCCACGAAGCTCGTTAGCTGAAGAAGCTCTAGAAGCAGGTCGAATCTCTATTATGCAGAATCAGAAGGAATTAGGTCGCGAACTGTTGTTAGAGTCTCTCTCTCTGCACGAACAAATCTATGGCATTATCCACCCAGAAGTTGCTCGCGTCTACAATTCACTGTCCATGATCTACTACCAGCTTGAGGAGAAAGATATTGCCGTCGAGCTCGCCAGGAAGGCCGTCATTGTCTCTGAGAGGACTCTCGGTGTAGACAACAACGAAACACTCCTCAGCTACCTCAATCTTGGTCTCTTCCTGCATGCCTTCGGCTCGACCAAGGAGGCATTAGGCTATATCTCTCACGCCCTCGAAATCTGGAAGATTATATACGGCCCCGGTCACCCTGACAGCATCACGACCCTTAATAACGCGGCCGTGATGCTTCAACATCTCAAGGAATATCACTCATCACGAATTTGGTTCGAGGCTTCACTCAGGATCTGCGAAGAATCTTACGGCAAGTCAAGCATCAATGCCGCAACCCTGCTCTTTCAGCTTGCGCAAGCCCTAGCTTTAGATAGCGACTCCCACACCGCTGTGCACCGCATGCGGGAGTCCTACAACATCTTCCTGCACGAGCTTGGCGCTGACAACAAGAATACCAAAGAAGCAGAGAACTGGCTGGAGCAACTGACCCAAAACGCCGTCTCCATTGCCAAACATAATAAAGACCTTAAAGCCCGCCAAGCACTTAAAGGCACATCGAAACTCATCGGGCAAACGCGTCCTCAACCACAGGTCGGTCAAACGGTCGAAGCTGCGAGCGGACGAAGCCCAAATAAGGCTTTAGATTCTAGGACTATCAGCGAGCTAGTGAAGTTCATTGAAGGAACAGACCAGAAGACCAAGTCGCCCGGGAAGAAGGCGCCAGGACGCAGCAATCCTAAGCGCAGGGGTGGATTGTCTGCTGCTGCGAAATAGATGTATTCTATACCATCTCATCTCATCTCATATATGGTGCTATCCTGGTATACTTAAACGGAAGGGGACGAACAGGGGAGAACAAAAGTAGACAAAAGGTACGGAAGGCATTGGGTGGAGTTAGACTCTCTGAGGTTGTACATTATGACCTGATCCACTCCCACGGCCGAGTTGATGATGCGTTTAATTTTGTTCCTGTATTGCATATACTGTATATTAGTCGGTTTGGTTGGTTAGATGTGATGCATCATTATGCTATAGTATGAAAATACAACTCTTCCCTCCAGATCATGTTAGACTCACATTTGAGGCCCATAAACACAATAGGGATCGTACTCAAGGTTTACCGTAAAAGCTACGTAATAGAGTCACGTTAAAAAGCCAACGTAATATCCGCCATAGCAAGTCCGCCATCCCAGATTGTTCTACAAAAATAAAAGCCGTCCACCTTAAATTACAGACGCCTCTTTCCGGAACACCCTGAGAAGATATATTCTCGACAATGCACCTCCGCAGAAACACCACCAGGGGTATTTGTACAATAAAATAGACCCTCCTGAGCGCTATGCAAGAAATGACTTGTAATATCCGAAAAGCAAAACTGAACAGAGAACGAGAGAAAGTGCTAAGCCGAGTGAGAAACATCCTGTGGAGGGACTAGCGTGATGAGAAATCAAGAACGACTCGAACGAGAAATTGCCGCATTGCTTCCGTGATATGAGCCAATGCTTTGAAACCCCCTGAGATAATGTTAGCTGAAACTATAAAAACTTATAATATTAACTTACTTGGTCAGATCGAACTGCTGTTCCTCTTCATCACGCTCTTCCTCTACTTTTGGAAGATCCCGCTTCGTAGGCGTACCACTTCTGGTTGGGCTTATAGCACGGTGTGGAAGAGGACTGCTACTTGGTGGAATGATGGAGGAATGTGCCTTGCTATCCTTAATAGGACTCGACTCGAACGATGCTCCTTTCATAGGAGTAACATCCGCATCTGCATACTTCCAGAAAGGTGCAGGGGAACTGGTTGGCATGACTTGGCTAGGCCTTTGGGCAGTGCTAGGTGGGACTAGACGAGGATGAACACGATGAGGAGCTGGAGTGATGAAAGAGGTATTTTCATCTTGTTGGTATGACGAAGATAGAACTGTAGGAGAGCCCGGGTTGTTGTCAGAGAGGCTGAATGCAGCGCCTAGAGCCCGGCGGGGGCGAGGTAATGGACTCCCATCACCAGGTGAGTTGTCTTGATTTGATGTCAATAGGTGCCCTCCTCGAACAGGTGTGATATGTGGTCCATGACGTGATGAATAGGAATTTAAAGGGGGTGAGCCAGGAGGCGATGAGTTCTTGATGGCCGCGCCAGGGTCACCACTTGGAATATATGTGGAAGATCGATTCACATACCCAGGAACAGCAGGAGAGCTGGGCACGGACGAGGAACGATGTCCACCACGTCCGCCTTTCTGCGAGAGCTTCAACATTTCATCACGGTGGTCGGGGCTAATCGTCCACTTCATGCCCTTGCCGGGTTCGTCGGTGGTACGAGCCACTTTAATAAAGGCCTTGTTTAGGGAGAGATTGTGTCGGATTGAGTTCTAAAAAATCAGCGCTAGACTACCACAAATATGCAAGAAATACACTTACCTGCCATCCCGCTGGGTTCTGATGCCTATAAAATGCATACTTGCTCTGGATGAATTGATAGATACCAGAAAGAGTCAACTTCTCATTTGGAGCTGAAAAGATTGCTTGAGAAATAATTGTGGCATAGCTCTTTGTGGGCTTAATGTGGCGATTTGACTCGAGACTCAGGTCAATGTTGTCGTCACTCATAACCATCGTGCCGTTAGCATAAGGTGATCTGCCGACCATTGACTGAGATGGTCTGGATTGAGCGGATCCTGGTGTTCCAGGGCGCAAATTATCTCGCTGATAATTTGGGGGAGCAGGAGCCAGTGCTTGCGGAGCAATTTGACGACGATAATTGATGAGGTCCATTCTTCCATCAGCCTCCTCATCACTTGTTGTGTCATCTCCAGCCGGAGCCTCTTGGATAAGTCCGGCCCGGCGAAGATACTGTTTGTCAAGACTAAGGTATTTCTCATTTCCTTCTGGGTCGGGAAGTACAAAGATCATTTCCACTCCACCAATTTCGAGGACATGGCCGCTAACGAGTTTCATTGCATCATCTTTTCGAAGAGTCTTGCCATTTACTTTGACACCATTTCGGCCATTGACTACTATTGTCCAGCACTGATGCTCCCTATCGAATGAGAGTAAGGCGTGAAATCTGGATACTGTCTTGTTTGGACCAAGGTCGATTTGCAGCGGGAACTTTTTGTAAGACGCAATTTCCTCATCAGTCTGATCAACAGGTTTTCGACCAATATAATTCTTGACATCTTTAATATAATACGTCCATTCCTTCCCGGCTAGCTTCGCGAAAGCTTCGACTGTATTCTTCTCCTGGTGCAGGGCGTTCGCATGTTCGGTACTGACCATGACTGGGTACTCAGGCAAGCGGAGTATCTGCGAGACTGCGACAACCAATTGGTCATCATCCATATTGATCCCGCTGCGATCGATCGGGAGGGGAGCAGATTCAACTGCTGGTGCTGCGACAGGTTCCTCAACACGCTCGGCAGCCTAGAGCTTCGTGTTAGCGATGCTTACAATCAACAAAAAAGAGGGGTGTCGACGTACGGTTCGTCTTCGTTTGGTTGGGCGAGAGGGAGAGGAGCCAACTATATCTGCATCTTTATTGAGATCTCGCCGGCTGATATTCCTTGATGAGCGCTTTGACGACATTGTTGCGCAGTGTAAGCTGCCTTTGAAGGGTCTTTCCGACTGATTAGCAGGCGCAACCGAAGGCCGGAATTCCCGCGGGGTGTAGGGTGTTATCTGGATAACTTACGGGAGAGGTATAAACTTTTCAACTCACAGTCAACGCTGATATAGGGTCTGCCGCCAATCTGCTGCGTTCCTTCTACGTTGCGATTGATTGTCGCGTCCTTTAGTGCTCGAAGTTGCCTTGTGTTGGATGAAAGGCTGAGGTGACAGGCTTCTCGTGAATGGCTGTTGAAGGTCGGAAGATAGCGAGTGAGTGTTCCAGATGATGCGATGTACGGAAAAATCTTTGCTCTGGGTGTGTTTGCGGGTACATTTAGCAACGGTTTGGTGTGGTTAAGTTGTTGGGTTCATTTGCGTGGAGCGTGGATGGTTTTCTGTAACGAACAATGATTCCGGGTATCAAGCAGCTCTCTGATTGGCCCAATCTGTTAAGCGAACAAATAAATCAATATTGACGTCCTACCAGATAAACTTTATTCGCGACTACTACAGCTGCCTTCGTCCTACTCACCCTCCCCGAAATTAAACCCTGTGGAATGTTATTATACTTAAATTGTGAAGTGGAATAGTGGCATATAAATTCTAGATTATTGCGGTACTTCGATACCTGATTCATCATGCGGAAACTCGATGCTGAATTCGGGACTCGCAGCTCGAATAGGTTCTCTTGTGAGTGCAGTTTGCTCAACGAGGCACGATATCAGTAGTCCCGTGTGTGAGCCTTATGCCGTACAATCCCTTGATTTGGTGGGGTTTTAGTGCCGGAACAGCTAAACCACTATTTAATATAGCACTAGTGCTCAACAGAAAGTATTGCTTGCTGGTGACGTTGTAATTAATGCACGCAAATCTCGACCCAGGCAGTAACTAACATTCGAAGGAACAATTGTAAATGAAGGATTAAAGTTTTGTAACTTAATATATGTACTAGCTCTCCGTTTAAGCTTGTACCTGGTCTCATAATCAAAGCTTTAGTGCAAGTAAAAGAAAACTAGACTCTGAAACGGGGCCGTACCGATTTTTGCTGCTCGTGAAGCAGTGCACCAAACTTACTGATACCTGCCAGGCTTGGTAATTTTCAACCTTTTGGGTTTACGGATATTAGCTGTTACTTTTAGGCTGATGAAATTTTCCATATTGAAGTAAGGCCTACCTTCGACGTCATCATTATCTATTCATTTATATCAGGTCTATATTCTCGTGCTTTAGCATAATACTTCCTAGCTTCTCGCACTTGTCGCACTTGTCGCACTTCGAAGCTGAATTATACACCTCATTTAATTATAGAAATGCCCAGTTGTATGTTTACTTGAGTGCCAAGCTGTAAATAGACCCCTGAAACTTGTCAAAGTCACGTGTTGCATTCATCCGAGCATGCTTATTACGGCCTTGTTATTTAGGCAGGGAGAAATGCATAATACGTTAGATGGTGGGGCATGCAAGGCTGAGGAATATCAAATATTCACCTCACTTCACCTCATTTCCCTCCCAGCCTTCACTGTCCAAGCAGTTCAGCAATCCGCAATCCGGATCTATCCGTAGCTCTCGAACCTCATTCTCAAGAATGATCAATCGTCATAAACCACCAGCCGTAGTCAGATCAAGAAGACCACCCAGTCGAACAAAGTGAGCGACAAAATGAGTGATAATCGTTTCTTGAAGCCACTTCTCCCTAGGCCACTCCTTCCCAAACCTCAAACCCAGCCTTCTAGTGGCCATGAGACAGAAGTACAATGGGATGACCAATATCATGATGCTAATTGGTCAAATACTTACAATGGGCAATCCATGGACGAGCCAAGGCACCCTTCGCAGGCAAACTACGGGTACTATAACTACAATCAGTATGCAGCAGACCCGCCCCATTCAGCATCACATTATAGCGCACAAGAAGTTATAGACTCGGTCCCACAGCCTTATTACTTCCACCATGGTCCGCCCCAAGAGCAGCTGATCGAGACGAATGAGTTTGACGGCCCTCTCAAGACGAATCAATTTTATGATCCACCACCTCAAGAACGGAGACGACGCCGAGGACGTCCTCCTAAATCGAAGTCGCCCGAGCGACTTGATGCTCAGACACAACTTCAGCATGAGCAGTATTACTCGTGGTCGAGACAAAACAGATTAGACCAAAATGGTGGCGCAGCATTTAACGCGGGAGCCTCGCAATATGCAACAAAGCAACTTGCCAAATCTACGATCGAATTTGAGCATGAAAGTCGGCAGCGCAGATTCGGTAGCAGAGCAGCATCCGACAATAGTGAGGACGAATATGAAGATGACGGATATGAAGATGAACAAGATGGGTTCGATTCCGAGGATGGAGAAGACAGTGAGGATGATGATGATGAGCTCTTTACCAGTGCCAGACTTCAGGAGTCTGTTCTGGCTCCCCTTGATGATCGCCGGCCGGACCTTGGTTTGCCCTTCAACGTCCCTGGATTTGGTCCAAGAGCTGGTTCGAAACGTCGCAAGCAACGAGGTGCGCCGAAGGGCAGTGCTGGTCCTCGAAAAGCCGCTGAGCCTACGGGAGATATCAAGCTTCGATTGAGTAAAGCCAATGAAGCTTTCATGGAGGAAGACTACCAGACCGCTATCAATGTAATATCAGAAGTCATTCGTATCAATGCGGAGACATATGAGGCTTGGACGATGTTGGCCTCAGCTTGGCAGGAACTTGGTGATGTCAAAAAGGCTAATCAAGCCTACCTGGGAGCTGCTCAACTTCGACCAAAACACGCTGATAGTTGGCTCTCCGTTGCCTTGAAATTTGAGGAGGTTCATGATTACAAGGGTGCAGAACACTGCTATAGGGTGTGTGCTAGACTTATACCCAATTGCATTGACGCCTATTACGGAAAAGCTAGAATGAATATCCAGAAATGCAATTATAAAGGTGCAGTTATAGAATACCAGAAGGTTATCAAGCAGAAACCTCATGATCTAGACGTGATTCGTGGTCTGGCAGAGGCATATGAAGGTGTCACTGCTCATGCAGAGTTGAAAGAGTTACTCAAAGATGCATTTGCATATTTCAGGCAGCCTGCAAACTATCAAGATGATATGCCTGACTGGAACGACCTTGTCACATACATATCATCTTATATTGCTCTTAATGAGTATGAAGATGGTGTACGGGAACTGAAGTATCAAGCTCGCTGGCTTGTTGGGCGGGAACCTGAGACAATATTTGAAGACGTTACTATTAATGATTGTGAATGGGATTTGGATGGTGAAAGACGTGCCAAAATATCCGGTTTCGTCGAAGACAAGTTCGATATCTCTTCATATGGTAGTAGTCTTCCAATACACCTCCGCATCCAATTGGGAGTATGTCGCTTTGGAATGGGCAATCGCGAAGAGGCGTTCAGACATTTCGAGTGGTTGGACCCCAGCGATAAAACTGGGACTGGGAAAGTTTTGGCATATACTGAGTTCTATTACGAGATTGCCGATCTCCTTTTTGAGGCCGGTCTTTTCCAGCGTGCTTTGACCTTCTATGGACCGTTGAAAAAGATCCCTGAGGAGCAGACTGTGTTCCTCTACATGAAAATGGCTCAATGCTTTCGTGGCAGCAAAATCATGTTTAAGGCGGAACAGTTCTACTTAAAGGTTCTTGAGATGGAGGAGTTCAATATTGAGGCACGTATTGAGCTCGGGGAGATGTGTTTGGAAATGGAACGAGATGATGATGCGTACCGTTTTGTAATTGAGGCTACAATGATAAAGAACGGCCCCCCTAAACCTCCCCGAATACGTCGCCGGGGTCGAATAAAGCCTTTGGATGCATCAGAATCTGCAGGAGTCGAGGCAATGTTTACACAAACAAGCGATGGCCAAGCTTTCAGAGGTCGATTGACGAACAGAGCAAAACGGAAATGGCTGCAAGAGGATGGAGCCAGAAATGAAAAGGCATTGGCTAAGGAAGCAGATGCTCATTACTCTAATTTCCTAAATGAACGAAGAGGAGTAAGCCATGGAGATAGGCAATCGATATCAAAGTGGGTCAAAGCTGTCCAAACCTTGACAGACGAGTTTCGGTCTGTCAGAAATTTCTATCCCTACAAAAAGGCCACTGATAGCAATGTCGATGGAACAGCATACCCTGCTACGCTAGCCTACTCCATGCAGAACAACCTCCCATCGGACTTTCGCGGCATTGATTTCAAGTCATGGCTGGATATATTTCTGGAGTATGCTCTGTACTTGGCCAAAATAGGAGATAGAGATGAGTCTTATGAACTGTGTGAAGCCGCTAGGGATTCAACCGTCTTCTCTCGGTCTCGGGAAGATATCTTCTTGATTCACATTGTGTGGTGTGCATGTGCGCTCTATGCTGCGGATGAACAAGCCTGCTATTTTGTCTCAAAATCCTTCATGAAGGAGTATGCATTCACCACTGATGCCTATCGTATGTTCGCCGCAGTCTCCAAGATGTGTCACTCTCCACTTTCGTGGTATATGGGTGGACCTATCAAGAAATACGTCCGCCGTCAAATCCTGGCTATGGATCAGGAAGTCAAGAAGATGAAGCCAAACGGAAAGTTGAACGACGATGCTCTTGATATCTCGCTTATGATGCTCTATGCTCATATCATGTACACGAGCGAGAGTTATGATCTTGCTTTAGAGTATATGTTTCGTTGCCATGCCCTAGATGAACATAATCCAATGGTCTGCCTCAGCATCTCACTTACCTTTTTTCACCTCATTCTTAATCGGCGCATTGAGGACCAGGCACGCTACTTGCTTCAGGGTATGACGTTCCTCCTCAAGTATTATGACAGTCGTAAATACTCCCCGAACGTGGAGGAACGACAGGAGGCACACTATAATGTAGCAAGAGCATATCATATGTTGGGACTCACGGGTCAGGCGCTACCATACTACATATTGGTACTGGAGGAGACTGAGACAGCGGAGGGTTTGGGTGTGGAGCTAAGACAGGAGCTCGTGGTTGATGCGGCTTATAACCTGCAGACGATATACTCAACGGTGGGGAATCTAGAGTTAACAAAGGCAATTACAGAGAGGTGGCTTGTTTTGTAAATAGAGAGGTCGGGTAGAGGGAGCGATAGGTGTTAGTCTACATTTTGATACCCGGAAAGCGAAGATCGTAGCATTGATCAAACTTATACGTGGGATTACTATGCTTGCTACTGCCTACGTGAGATCTGCTTGAATTGGTTTTTATTCTCAATCATTTGTTTGCTTTGGAGTCAAACCTAGATTTGCTTATCTTAGCGTCTACACAGCCACTAACTAGTTTTGTAGGCCAACCGTCGATGAAGCTCCTCCGCCTTGTCTTTATTCGTCCGTGTAGCTCGTAGTGGAGTAACTGTATATCAAGGAGCTCTGTAGGAAATATCGCAGGGTGGATGATACCCGCCTTGGAAATATGCTATATTTTCTACAAAGCGATAGGGCAGCGGGCCGGCGAAGAAAATAAGGAGAATAAGTGGCAATGGTGACGCCGCCCAACGAGGTGCATTTCGTTTAGTGTACAAGGAGAAGGATGAGATCAGCCGTCATGGTGAGGGTCAAGGTTTCACGGATTCAGAAGCTTGAAGAAAAATATCATGCAGCTCTTCATTACTAACACTGCCTCATATTCATAAATATCTAACATGCGAAAAAAAATCTCAAAAGATGACTTAGGCATGAGACATGTTGGATGAATCACGAACCAAGCTGTCTTTCAACAAACATTACTTCCCCTTATTTTTCCCCCTATTCCATACCAAGCTGTATTCCGTCTTCAAATGCTAGCGTGACCTTTAGCTTGCGCTTAGTAGTAGATCGGCTTTGCAGGATCCGTAAGATCAAATACCACAGCAGAATGCGGCTTCGCGCCGCCACGGTTCGCGAAGTCGTTGCTGAAGTTGATGCTACGGTTGAAGTGCAACGAGCCGTTGGGGTTGATGTCGATGTATAAACCCTTGTAGTCTGCTGGTGTGTTGATAACACCGATATCACCGGTCTGCACGAAGTAATCCGTGACAACAATGTGTTTCTGATCAGGCGTGACCTTGATATAGTGGGGGCCAATGGAAGGCTGCACCTCATCTGGGTCGTCGAGACGCTTGACCTCGTTGAGGTTTGAGATGTCGAGCGCGGCGATGTGGTTGGCTGTTGTGAGGGTTGCGTAGAGGAACTTTCCGTCCGCTGTGAGATCCGTGTAGATAGCAACGGTGTCGCGGGCTTTTGGTCCGAGATCGTAAAGGAGCTCTGCAACACCTTGCTTGCCGGTGGAAGGGTTGGTTCTGAAGGGGTAGATGATCCAGATTTGACCGAGATGGACGGCTGTTGCGATGGCAGCGGAGTCCTTGTTGCCGGGGATGAATTTGACGTCTTGGATTCCTCCTCCGTTGGGAATGGTAATCGTGCTGATAATGGACCGGTCCGAAAGCCTCCAGAGGCGGAGAGTATTGGCTCTCTGGATGCCCAGAGTAGGCTTGAGGATGGTGACTGGGACGACGAAGTCAGATGTAAGAATGAGATTCTTCTCCCAGTCGACACTGAGACCATGGGGAGAAAACTGCTCGCCGAGGATGTTAAGGTTGGATGGAACATCGGTGAGCTTGGGATGCTCGGCAATGATGTTGAAGTTGTTGTCTGTCTCGACAAGACGGCCCGGGCTAGTACCGGCAGCGGAGCCCATATAGGTGATCAAGAATCCTCTGCAAAGCTGTTAATTGTGGAAGAAAAAAGTTAAGAGGAGCACATACCCATCTGGTTTTGCGCGGATCTCATCTGTAATAGATGAGAGGATTGCGCGGTTGCTCTTCTTGAATGTTGGACGGTATGGGTTGGTGGTGTCAAAGTAGTATGCCGTATCCTAGATGTGTGAGCTGGCGCTAGTATATGGCATTTGTTGATCTTACCTGCGTCTTCAAGAGAGATAGAAGACCACCACCGACAAGTGTTTTACCATCCAAACTGGTGCCCAAGTGATGTGGGCTGTTTCCACTAGTAGGAACATCCGTTACCCATAGCAGCGTACCGAAGGTGTCATCATCAAGACTGTATGTGGCAAGGAAATCTGGAAGAGCAAGTGTCAATACTCCAAGAAACTTCTTTCCTTGGGGACTTAGTAGAGCTTACCAGCATGGATGTTGTCTCCTGCACCGGTCCAGAAGTACCCAATCTTCTTTGGTCTGATGTTGCTCGGGGTAAATGGCGGACTAGGTAGGGGAGGCGTCGGAAGTTGGAGGATAGGAAGAGGAGGAGCGTTACTAGCAATCGGCTCCGTGACACCAGGGATGGATGGAATCAATGGAGGCAAAGAGAGTTGTGGATCAGGGATAGGATTGGCTATGACCAAAGCCCCAAATGCCACGGCAGTAAAAAGTGAGCGGCTCATAATGATTCAGGCCAAGATTTCAGCTGCAGTGAGAAGATATGCAGTATGGATCGAATTGAGCGGATTGAGAATGTTCTGAGCAGTTTTGCGCAGGATTGCTCACTCTACTTATACACAGCTCCTCCTCTAAGCCGCAGAAAATGATAATCATTCATATTTAAGGAAAAGGAAGTGAGCTGCAGGCTTTCCCCTTCATTCATAGCACTGGCTTGATGTCGACATATGAGCAAAGAAGTACGTTCTGAACATTTGCAGATTTGAAAAGCAAGAAAAGCTGATGAAAAAGGAGAAGATCGACATTTCCCGACTACGTGCTTGCTGTCTATGAAGCTATTCAGCAACCCGTATAGCTCAAAGTAGATCGCCGACCTCTGAAGATGGTGGCTGAGGTAGTAGATTAGGAGATCTGAGCTTGAAGAGGCGCTAGCTAAGGAAGAGAGCGCATCTCTCCACATACGCACGGTAGATCATGCTCATGTAAAAGCTTTGTTATGGCGCCTGCAAGGCTTGTTCATGCAGCTTATGCCTAAGAATCCCACACACTATGACGATCTACTGCCGGTAGCCCAAAGAGCCGGATGCTCGTCAGGGCAAGCAAGCCTCGAGTCTAAGACGGCAATCGATCCGGCGACTCATGAGAAGGCAGCCATTCTGGGTATCGGTCGCGATATCGCTTCAAAGACGTTTACTTGCCAGCATCCTTCATCGAACCAAGCTTTCTAATAACTGCCACCCTTCGTCATCAAGCGCCAATATCTCTGACTTTGTTCAATCGCCATAGCAGGCTCGAATTTGCTATTTGAGGCGCGAGTTACCGCACCAAAACCGATGTTAGATTGCTTGACCTGAATGCAGGCTCCTTACGGTAATTGTGATCTACTTCTCTGATCCCAATGAAGATAACCTCCTGAGTATCTCGAAAATCCACGAATAAGGGAGTCTAGCTGATGGCGACGGTACAGATTTGGGAAAGGGACGTGCAGCTTTTGATAATGCCAAGCAGTCGCGAATATGGCTGATGTTATCACGTCACGACGATCTTTGCCCGCAACGTCAGATAAAAAGCCACTGTAGAGCTAAGATATGTCGAGGAGAATATGTCGAGATCGCATAATGTCAATTTGTATGAAAACTTGTGATGGAATTCAGGAAGCGATGAGAAAAGACGCTTTCACCGCTGAGCGAACGTCTGGAGCCCCCACGCTGGACTGGAAATCACAGCATGCTCATGTGAGCGCCAACAGCATACAGGAACTTATAAGCAATTAAATCGGATCCATGACTTCGAGAAATGGCCACCTTTTCTCGCCCTAAGGCCGATGAAGGAAGAGATGAGGTATGGGACGATGTTAGGTTAGGATCGTCCTATTAGACATTGGGCAGCGTGCGGTTATCAAGCGGCCTTCTTCCAACTTCACCTCACTACCAGTACAGTTGAGTTCCACATTCTAGGGGTGCTAGGTAGTGGGAGATAAATCATATGCACAATGGCTGCTTCTAGTTTCCGCACGAATCAGTACACTTCTTCTCAGTTTGTGGAAAGCGCGGGAGCAATCTTGTTCTCTCTCACAACCCGTAAAGTCTGCCTTGTCCGCCTAAGTAATTGGTTCTCTCCTTCTCGCAGGGCCAGGTCTTTGCCCGCTTGTACCGTCCTAGCACTAATATCATCCTCTATATAGTTACACGTGATGAATGGCTACTTGCCAAAGGTAGAAGAGCTTGCGGTGAGTCCAGACTGTCTGCAGCTTTGCGTGAGGCCACCGAGGAGACAGGATACAAATGTCGTCCTCTCCTAGTCACTATGCAAACTCGTGCAACGCCAAAGATAGAGACGGACCGTACCTCAGACATGCCTCAGACATATCAAGACATGTCGGAGCCATTTAATTTGACAATACGCACCCTGGGAGAGCAAGATGTAAAGCTGATTTGGTGGTACATCGCCACCATCGATGATGCAGCACCCATCGGTAAAGGCGAGGATGCGTTCGAGGTTGGGTTATTTACATTTGATGAAGCCATTCCAAAGCTCAAGTATGTTGGTGATCGAGAGATCTTACAACAAGCAATCGACATTGTTACATCGACTTACAAACTTGAAGTAAAGGCTATCGGCAGGAAAGACTGATTCAACCTTCCTAAGATGTGCCTTCAAGATGATTTTGCTGCATGGTATGCAACAACAGTGTCGGCATCTCGGATATGTTAGAATTACAGAAATCGAAGGTGAATCATTACTATCATGTGGGAGCCTCGTTTCGAACCATTTAGCTCAATGGGAAATATTCACGGCAATATTGATGCCTTGGAGAAGATGAAGGAATATCTCGCCTACATACAATCTATTTATTATACTTTCTCAACCAAAGGAACTAGTTTGGAACTTCAAAACAAATCACAGCTCTACTTTCCCATGTAGCTTTCGAGAAGTCCTGCAACTCAATATGCCTACGCCTAATAACTCCACTGCTATTGGTTGTGGCACGGCTGGATTGACGGGCGACGTCTCATCGAAACCTCAGCCTGTGGTCGACTCTGAAGACCAACCTCAAAGCGAAACAGGTCACGACTATCTGGGGACACCGAGCTTCGCGGGAACGCTTCCACGGAGATCGATGGATATATGTGAACTGAAGCATCCTGAGGTTAATGAGAAAAGCATAGTTGGAGAGATCAAGCATGGCCAATGTGATAAGATTGGTGGGAGCGACGTATTCGACAACAAAGTTCCAATACAGAAGAAACCTATTAGCGTGAAGATCAATAAGACGTTGAAGAGCGTGATGATATTCAGAGGAATACAGCCTATCACCATTATACCCATGGAGAAAATACGCTCTGGTCCCAGAGTCATAATACATACTGTCAGACATGCGCATGTAGGTACTCTTCGAGAAACTCTAGTGAGGATGGCATATTAATTAACTCTTAGAGTGAACATAACTTCCGCCCTGGCAGGTTTAATGTTCTGAACCCGTCCCTTACATGGTTGGGCATCAGGCAAGCAGAGCGCCTCCGACAAACATTCGAGCCGAAGAATAGGATCACGCATATCGTTGTTTCTCCCATGAAAAGAACGCTTCAGACCGCTTTTATTGCCTTTTCCGAACTGCTGGCAGATGGCCTAAAGATGGTTGCTTTTCCTGAGCTCAAAGAGCTAGGCAATTGCAAATCAAGCACTGGATATACACTTGAGGATTTACACAAGTATGTTGGAGAATGCCCTGTTGAGCTGCAGCATGTTCCAGTTGGTTGGGAAAAGCCTGTACCATCCTACCAAGCCAGCCATGAGCAGCAGGCATTAACAGCCAAAAAACGCTTGTTCGATGTGGCCTTAACAGCTGCCAGTCTTCACTATCTGAGAGAGTCTGGTAATTCAGCTGGATTAAATCTGAGTGAGTATGGGTATAGAGTAAGTGAAGGCAAGGATATTGAGATACTGGTTGTTTCCCATATGTCGATTATGAATCTGATGCATGATGATACAGAGAAATGTTGGTCAGCCTCACTTCTAAAGCTGATTTCTCTGCTGACATGCTTCAAAGGCCCTGCAAGTGAGTACGTCGGATATCGAAGCTATGAGGTTTCTTTTCCATGCGATGATGATCTGGGAGGGGAAGACTGGAACTGGCGAGAAACAAAGGGAAGTAGGCTCCGAAACGGGAGGGCTGGATTCCGTGCACGCAAAAATGTGGAGATTCTAATGAACGCAACGCATGAGCCATTCAAGCAGCACTTGCATGCATGTCCAAGCGCCTCAGATTACAAAAAGTTCGTACAGGATGCACACCAGAAGCAAAAGGAGTTAAGAGAGATAATTCCATCTGCGTGTTCATCATCCGAGCCCACAGCATGCATGGGAGCCACTCCTGAGCCGACATTATCTGAATCTACACAACTAGAGTCAACGACAAAACAAGTGCTGTCTGAGCCAACACCAGAAGACCTAGCGCAGGCTATGCGAGAATAATGCGACGCATCGCCAAGCGTACCAACAGCATCTGAACCACAACTATCAACAACATCAATGCTATCCTTATCCACCAGCACTCTTCAAGCTACCACACATCAACCTCATCAGCCGCCCAATCGTATTGTAAACCTGATGTACCATCAGACCCACAAAGACACAGCATTCAGAAGCGAAACCAAGACAAACCCAACAACCTCCAGCAGATCCCCATCTATCACGTAAAGTTCCTGACCTACCTACCTACCTCTCAGCATGGAGAAAGCATACATGGATCAGAGCAGCAAGACGATAAAATACATGCATTACCATTTAAGCAACCCCCTTTTCCATGCCCATCGTTTCCGTGAAACCGTGAAAGAAAAGCTACCCATATTCTCGTTCGTCATGAAGGCGATTGACCTCGCAGGTGTGAACGCGGCATGAAAATCACCCTTGGAAATTATATCATTTCATTCGTTTTACGGAAGAAAGAAAGGAAGGGGGGAAAGGACAAATGTCTATCCGGAGCAGGCTGAGTCTGGTCCCGCTTTTATCTACTATGTAAGACTTCGGCGAGAACCATCTAGTGGTTCGACTAATTAACCATTTCAAGCCCGTTATGTAGAGCGATGCTCCGCCCAAGATATGCTGTGTAGACCCACGCTAGAATTTCCTATGATACCAGAAGATCGCATTGATTGGTACCAGAGAGGAGGTAGAAATGATGAGTGAGCGAATCACGCGAGAGGCGGGAAGGTAGGTAGGGTATAATGTAGTGGGCTTTTTTCTTTTCCTAGATTAGGAGATGTATATGTACAACTCAACCATTTCCCTTCTCTTTTTACCTTATCATGAAATATATGCATGAATGCTGCCCTATCTCTGCCCAAATTAGGACCTTAAAAATCCATGGGTGAGACGTTCCGGATTCCCTCGGACCGGTATCAATGATAAGTAGAGATATACCATCTCGAAACGCCGTCGCAATGCAACGCCTCCCTAGAATTTACAATCAAGCAAATCAAAGAAAACCATAACAGAGGGGGGGTCAATGCTTCTTCCCCCCTAAACTCTGCAAATTGACGAGCTCCGAGTATCTCCCTCCGCGATTCATAAGCTCGTTATGATCGCCGCTCTCCACGATGACGCCTTGGTCAAACACATAAATCACGTCCGCTTTCTGAATCGTGCTCAATCTATGTGCAACTGCGATTGTCGTTCGGCCCTTTGCGGCCTTATCTAGCGCTGCTTGCACGACGTGCTCGCTCTCTGAATCCAGCGCGCTGGTCGCTTCATCCAAGAGCAGAATCTTAGGATCACGTAATAAAGCTCGCGCAATTGCGATACGTTGTTTTTGCCCACCACTCAACATAGACCCCTTAGAGCCAACGATTGTAGAGAAGCCGTCCGGCAACGACATGATGAAATCATAGATGTTAGCCTCCCGACACGCGAACTCGATCTCCGAGTCAGGTACATCCGGTCTATCGGCGCCAAGCAGGACGTTATCACGGATTGTACCCTGGTAGAGCGTTGGTTCCTGCGAGACGAGCGCTATGAATGAACGATACTGGTTAAGGTTCAACGAAGAAATCTCTTTTCCGTCCACATAGATGCCGCCAACCAACGGGTCATAGAACCGCTCAAGTAAGGCGATTGTAGTAGATTTCCCGCAGCCGGAGGCTCCAACCAGGGCGATATATTGGCCGGGCTTGACAGAGAGGCTGAGCCCACGAAGGACAGGCTGCTCAGGACGAGTGGGGTAGCGGAAGTGTACGTCACGGAACTCGACCGTTCCTTCGACGTTAGTGATGTCGGCACCTTCTTCGGACCAAGTGTCGATTGCGGGTTTGCGGTCGAAGAGGATCTTGAGTTCTTGCGCGGCTTGTTTGGCTTTGCCCATGTCTGGAGCGAAAGAGAAGATAGTTCCTGCGGATTGGGCGCCAAAGATGACAGAGGAGAATGCGACGAAGAATTGGAACATGGTGTACTCGCCAGAAGCGATACGTTTTCCTCCATACCTGGTATCGTTAGTGATTGTATACGAGACCGAGACTGCAACTTACCAAAATCCAAGAGCAACGCATGCAAACATAAGAGATTGTGATGCAGCGTATAGAAGCGAAGACTTCAAAATGGAATGTAAACTCCTCACAGCCTGTGAGTTGAGGGCGCTAGTATAGTGGGCAAGAACATCCTCCTCACGAGTCAATGAAGCCACGGTTCGAATGGCGCTAGTGGCCTCACAAGCATAACTAGCACTCTTCTCGTATGCCTTCTTTGCTCTTGCTTGGAATTGTGCTAGGAGCCAGAAACGGAAAAATCCACATGCGAGAAGTACAGGGATAGTTGAAATACAGACCAAAGACAGCTTCCATGCAATAGCAGTTGATAATATAATAGCTGCAACAAGGGTAGTGATGACGCTCAGAATCGTGCCAAGTGTAACACCAGAAAGACCAGCAACGTGAGTTGTTTGGGTGCTGAGGAAAGACGTAAGGGCCCCAGCAGTGTTTTCTTCCTTGTCGAAGAATTCGATGTCTTGTCGGAGCATAGTTCTGAAAGCTCGGTCACGAACTCGGTGGATTAGGCGCTCAGAGCAGAACGCGAAAGCAATACCCTGTCCACAGAAGGCAAGTAATTGCACGAAGGCTAGCATTAGGTACATAAGAGACCAGAAATTGACATCGCTGCGCAACTTGCCTGCTGCACCTGGGATAGGCGTGCCGTCTGGACGGGAAAGAGGAGTCGAGAGGGACAGAATTTCCTTTGCAAAGAAAACAGCTTGTACAGGATTTCCTCCACCACAGATGATAGAACAAAACAGGCCAAACAGCATGATGTGCCATTCCTTTTTGTTGAATGCGGCAATGAGCTTGGCGAGCGTCCAGAGAGAATCATGCTGTTCAGCAGTCTGCTTACGATTCTGCAAGGCGAGAGATGATTGAGACTTAGATGTGGCAGTGCGATTCAGTTTACTGGCGATATTCTTGTCATCAGGATCTTCTGAAAAATTTCCGCTCTTGTTGGATCTGGTGGTAGCGATTTTCATCAATTTTTCGTCCTCTGCATCTCGACGTGCTTCCTCTTCCGGTGTCAGTTCTCTAGTCTCGGCAATCTTTTGAGCCTCAACCAAGCCATGGTAGGCGCCTTTAGCAGCCAACAGCTCGTCGTGTGTTCCTTGCTCCACAATACGACCTTCACTCATAACGACGATATTGTCCGCCTCTTTAATAGTCGAAAGTCGATGAGCAATGGTGATAGTGGTACGTCCAGCAGCAGCAACCTCAAGTGCAGCTTGAACAACACCCTCTGACTTGGTATCGAGAGCGGATGTAGCTTCGTCGAGTAGCAGAATCTTTGGATCGCTGACCATTGCTCTGGCGATAGCAATTCGCTGCTTTTGACCTCCCGACAAAAGGAAGCCACGTTCACCAACATTGGTCTCATAACCTTCTGGGAGCGTTGAGATGAAATCATGGGCATTGGCCATTTTGGCGGCTTCGATAATCAACTCTTTGCGTTTTTCATCTTTCTCATCCTGATATTTCGTGCCTATAAGACCATGCGCAATATTCTCGAAAATCGTTGTGCCAAAAAGCGTTGGCTCCTGGCTAACCAGCGAGATCTGCTGACGCAACCATCGTAGATTTACTGTGCTGAGATCGTGGCCATCTAGGAACACTTGACCACCAACAGGGTCATAAAATCTCTCGACCAGGCCCACAATCGTACTCTTGCCAGATCCAGAAGCTCCGACCAAAGCGGTCTTTTTACCAGCAGGAATTATCAAGCTAACGTCCTGCATGACCGTAACCTCAGGCCTGGAAGGGTAAATGTGTTTGATATTTCTTAACTCAATGGTTCCCTCCACATGGTCGAGCTTGATACCCTCATCGTTCGTAGGATCTAACGGCGAGACTCGGTCGATGGTGTTGAAGATCTTAGCAGCTGCGGAAATAGCAGTCGTGAATGCTTGCGCGTTAGGTGCAACATTTCCAATTGAAAAGGCTCCAATCATGATAGACATAAGAATAGTCAAAATACTTGATAAGCTGACTTCTCCTTTGACTAGATATACGCTTCCCATCCAAAATCCCAGGCCGTAATTGAGATAAAGGATTAAGAACATGCATCCAATCATGATACCTAGCACGAATTTGTTCTTGTAACCATAAGTCTCGGCCACTTTGAGATGGTCATCATATTGTCGGGAAAGCTTGTCTTGCGTACCAAAAGCAATTGCATTTCTGATAGACGAAATGACCTCTTCTGCCACGGAGCCGCCTAGAGCATAAGACTCAATCGACTGCTTGCTGTACCTGATAATGAAGGATGAGCCTCCTCCCATGGTAAAAGCGATGGCGAACACCGTGGAAGAAAGGATCAAGGTCAATTTCCATGATTTAATGAATCCAATAACAAATGCCGTGATAAACGTGGCCGTCGCGGTCAGCGTCAGGCCCACCTTTTCTGAAATACCATCTTGCACTAAGTTTGTATCCGCTGTGATTCTTGTTGTAACCTCTCCCGAGCCCAGCTTGTCGAAGAAGCCAATGTTTTGCCTCATGCAAGCCTCCAAGTAGTGCGCGCGGATCTTGCCACTGATATGCTCTCCCACGTATATGAAGCCGACGGTTGAGATGTAGACGGTGACGAATTCAGCAATGCCGATGTAGACAAAGTAGAGGACCATATCCACGATAGTGTCGCTTAGTTCACTCTGGCTTTTGGTGCCTTGGAAGAACCCATTGAATTCGCCTGCAAGCTGTCCAAAAACAACGGTCATCAAGGGCAGCGCGGCGCCGGCTGCGATTGAGCAGATAGCGCTGATAACCATGATGATGATATCATTAGTTGTCGAGTATCGGTACAAATTGCCCCATCCTGCCTTGACCTCTGGTATTTCGACCTGCCGTTTCAATACCGTAGCTTCGTGAGCCGGAAGGTGGGCATAAATGTCTTCGTCCTTGATATCTACCTTGACAATTTTCGAATCCAGTTTCTTGATATTCTCTTTCTCGTCCTCGGACGGTGTCGGCACCTCTCCTCCATTCTGTTCTTTTATTGCTAGGTCATGCTCGTCTGTAGACTCGCGATGGCTGGATTCGCGACTTGCGCCAGTTGCTTTTTCAGGATCGCCAGCCATTGTAGGCGGCAGAGTGTTGCACCACGCTCAAGGCAGAAAGAGGACGTACACGGAGTCGAAGGTGTATATGAGCGTGCGGAGTAAATCTGCCTATCAGGTAGGTTATTTGGAGTGGGATTTGCCTGTCAATCAAGATCAAAGATGAGGTTTGGTATACAAGTATACAGCGTTCCAACGAAGCAATAGCAAGAGAGCGGCGAAATAAGTAAGGAATTAATAGAGAAATGTTATATAAAAAAAAAGGAAAGAAAATGTTATTTTTCTTGAAAGTGAAAAGTTACTTTTCTACAAGTGGGCATCATATTGGTTTTGTTTTTGGTTCTGATGCTAGTCGGAAGATTTCCCACCCGTTCTGGGGACCGCGAGCGATGTACGGGACCGAGGGCGGTTGACCCGAGGGGGAAGTGATGTCTGTCATTCAGTCTGGCGTCGCCATAAAATACGACGCTATGCTCGCTTTTGCTCGAATCTGATTGGTTATGAGGCGACGAGAGATCAGGGTCATTTTCTTTGCTTACGGTACCGCATGTCAATTGGACTGTTAACAAAGTAGGGCAGAGCCCCTTGTCTCGCGCCCCGAGGGCGTCACCACTTTGACCCCAAATATTAACCACCACCCTCTTCAGCCACATCTACCCCACCTAAGGCAACATTTTAATTTTCTGTTCTGGAAGGTCAATCTTAGTTTGATTTGTTATACGAAATACGCTTTCATTTACAACTAACACACTACTTACTGGATGGATGGATTGATTGATTGATTGATTGATTGATTGATTGATGACAAAGAATCCTCTCCACAACATATTCGGGGGAGTAGGTTGAGATTGCCTACACAATCATCATACGGGACGGTCCCGACTTTTTCCCCCTCGCCGATGACTCTTCAAGCGGCTGACTGTGTTTGCTGCAATCGCAAATTACTAACATGGGAGCTGGGAATCCCCACCTCGCATATAGCACCAAAAAAACAACAACGCTGTCAGATGGCCGCCTGGAATCTGCATACTGACGCCTCCAAGCTCTGATTGATGGGTACTGATGGGTGCCTGGCCCAGACATCCATTTTTGCCCATGTAAAAGGTGCACAACACACACTGTGTTGCCTAGAAAAAAAAAAGAGTGCTAAAAGCAAGGCATCGAGTGGCCTACCCACCTCCGCTTACCCTCGCATTTGCTTGGGGCTCATTCGAGAGTTTTATCGGGGACGGATGCTTTCCGTATCCGACGATAATCATCGTATCTCCTGTATCAATTTGTTCGGCCGCCCTTCCGCAAAGGGTTAGCATTATCGTATTCGCTTAACATTTTAGCGAAGAAGCATAACTTTTTTCATAAATCTAGCATAGCAGCTGTATAAAAGTCGCCTTTGGGTGAGAGCTATGGCCAACCTGTAGCGAGGATGTTTGGAGGCGGGTTTGGCAAAAGCTTGAATCCACATGGCTTGATTGCCCTTTCCTTTGATGTAAAAGCGATTACTTTCCTTCCTTCATTCCTTTCATGCAGGAGAAAGAACAATGGGGCTGCGTCGCCGTAAGACTGTCTCGGATCCCGAAAGTTAGCTCCACGCAATGTGATGGGGCAGGCGGAGAGACTTGAGTTCCGTAGAAGTAAGCTCACCATACTTGCAAGAATTACCTTTGAGCCTCCCTTCCTCATATCGAATTGATTAGGGATTATCTCATCACCTTCCATCGGTCTCCTTGAACGTGATACCTATGCAAAGAAATGAAGACGAAGCAAGTGTGCCTGGTATTGCTTCGTAGTATTGAAGTGAAACAGGACAACCCATCTTCGATCAGCAATTACGAATTTCCTATTTTGGATGATACCTTCATGGCTCTACAATGAAGTCTTTCGCCAAGATCTTTTTGATCAGCGTTTGGTATCCACCAACAGCGTTTTCCAGATCCGAAACGTTGAGATGCTCATGATCTGAGTGCGCAACCAGAATAGTCCCCGGCCCATACAGATACCTCTTATGCCCTCCCTTCAAACTCGGAATATCCGTTCCATAATTCTGTACCACCTTCTCAAACCCTGTTGGTTCATCAGCCTCACTCCGTGATGACAAGCCAAGAAACAAAAGTACAAACCTTCAATGTCCGAATCGATAGCTACGGGTCCGATGGCGTACGGAAACGATAATTGCACCTCGGGCGAAGCAGCCAAGATCGTCGAGTTCAAAAGATCTGTCAAGCCCTGCACATCATCAACCGCAACACGGACGGAAAGCGTGGCATTCGCATTCTCTGGAATGACATTCGCCGCTACCCCGCCTTGCAGCGTCCCAAGATTGATAGTCGTATTCCCATATCTCTCGCTCCATGGTAGCTCGATACCTGGGATGACACTCAGTGCTTTCACGAGAATGTCGAGGGCATTCTTGCCGCTCTCTGGGTAACCGGAGTGGCCTGCCTTGCCTTTGGCAGTGGCGGTGAGCCCGAGGACGCCCTTATGCCCGCTGGCCAATTTGAGCTCGGTGGGTTCCCCAAAGATCACGGCTTCCCACGACAAACCCAACGCATTGGCAGCCAGCATGCCGGCACCACCCCGCTCTTCACCTACGACATAGAGGAGCGCGACGTCACCCTCCTGAATCTCTCTGCTCTGTAATAGAGATTCTACCGCAATGATTTGCGAGGCGACGCTCCCTTTCGCGTCTACGGATCCACGGCCCCAGATCTCATCGCCCTTACGCTCGTAAGGGTAGTATGGAGGCACCGTATCGATGTGTGAGGTCACAAGAACACGAGTTTTGTTCGATTGTCCGACGTAAGCGAGGACATTCTGGCGCTCCGGCGCAACGGCTTGTGTTTGGACGGTGAAGCCTGCTTTCTGGAGATAGTCGATTAGCACGAGGGAGACGTTATATTCTGAGCCAGATATAGAGGGAGTTTCGACGAGGGCCTGGTGGAGAGACAGGAGGGAGGATTTGGAGACGGTGGGATATGTGAGACTGTTATATGAGGTTGGTGTGGCTAAAGGCGCCAATAGAGCTGCCTCAAATAGATGGAGAAACTTCATTGCTCAAGGTGAAGAGGATGAGTATCCAAACATGGAAATGCGACTAAACTTTCAGATGCAACTTGGTGACCAGGAACATGTCTCTACTTATCCTCTCTGCCAATACTTCGGGATCCGAGGCTACTTATATCGGCGTATCTGGAAGATGAAAATCAGGAAGTGCATCCTGTGGCTTTACATGTATGCAACTTCGGAACAAATACTCGAGAGGGAATCTAGCTTTCGCTATCCTGCCCAACGATAACGTGATCGCTGTACTCAGAAAATCCATCCATCACTCTTTGTCCCACTTTTGAGAGCTGCATAAGTTTAAGCGAGTTCGTAACGGGGGCACTAGCTTTCGCAATCTTCAGCAAATAACAGCGCTTGATCTTGTCAAACAGTGGGGCGTTTTCTTTCGGCCTTTCCTGCAAGTACTAATCCTCCCCTAAGCTGATGCCAGTCACCACACCGTTGAGTATATGAGGAGAGCCGCAGCTGAACCAGCTGTTTGCAACGTTAGAACTGTTTAGGGTCTAGATTATGAGGTAAAGGCGATACCTTATTTTCCCTACCCGGCTTAATCTCCGTAAGAAATCTCTAGATTTCTTAGCATTGGTTTGAATGGCATAGCTTAGTAGAGAAATGAATCAGGTACCAGTCCACTTGGGATTGCGTATGCTTGCAGACCTGGGATGGGCGGCTCCAGATAGCACTAAGGTTTGTTGTAATGTGGTTGGCTTTCTTTCTATGTTGAGTAAAGGAAGGTATTACTTAAATAAAAGAGTGTGTGCTTGGAATAGCAGGCACAAGAATGACAAGAGAACTGAAACTGAGATTAGCGGTGCTTTTGCTGCGCTGTTACCTTGGTCATAGTTTTAAGGAAAGGAAACAGACTGAGATGTATATAATCTTTGCCTAGAAGAGTGAAAGTAATAAGAGAGCGCTGCTGCTTATTCATTCTCAAAAAGAAAAATAAAGCTTCGCGATACGATTTCAACACCGAAGAACTAGTGTACGCTAAAAGAAAATGAACAAAAAGCTTCTGCTTCTATGTGCGAACTTAGGATTAGATGACTAAAAACGAGAATCAGAACTTCTAGTATCGCTCTTTTCTTCATACGCCTTTTTGAGATTGGCAATAGCAGAGTCCTGTCACTCTACAGTGGCCGAGGATGAAAATTATCATTTGGGACTATAGAAGCTTGGCGGCTGCAAGGAAATGCATAGCGAAACCGTCCGCCGCCAAATGGACCCTCTTTCATTCCTCGAGCCGTAGGGCCATGCTCAGTAAAACGATTCCACCATCGTGTCTTTGAGGCTCGAGTTTATCGCTCCTGGTCCCTGTCCCTCGCCTAATCTGAAAACACTCTCTACAACGCTCAGTTCTGTCGCGGTTGTATCTAATCCGGTAACTGCCAGCCTGTAAATTGTCAGCAATTGAATTCTCTTTACCAAGGCCCCGAGACTCGAGCGGTCACGTACCAATCGTTTACCACCATCCCCGCGCCAACCACAGAGCTTCCCCGATTCACGCTCCCCGCGACAAGCGGGACCTGCAATAAACTCGAGAGCTCATCCTGGTCCTGGATCGATGTTTTTGGATGCACGATGCCGCCCTGATTCGAAAGCGCCATGTAGGAGCCTACCAACACATTGTCGGCGATCGT